>CM024760.1:72767394-72865892 GCA_014218235.1 Colocasia esculenta | reverse complement strand
TGTTCTAGCCTCCTCCTCCTTGCTCCTTTGTCTCCAGCCCTTCTCCTCATTCTCCAGAGTTCCAGCCACGAAAATGGGTTGCTAGGGATGAGTTTGGTTGTATATGGCTAACTATAGGAGTCTAGCCATTATAAGAGTCCTCCTTCCATTAAACTCCGAATTTCCTTCTTTATCTCCCACTTTCTCTTATTTATCACCTAATAGAGTTGGGAAAGGATCCAATTTCGTGGGGTAAAGGTTAGGATAAGTATAGGGACTCTTTTTAGGATAAATATGACTTGTTTTATAGTTAATTTGACCCTTTTCATTTATTAATTAATTAGATACGAATTCTATTAATTACATCTCCTCCCAAGATGGGCTTCATCCTATTGGGCCCAATCTATTTAGTTTGGACAATTTGTTTAAACCCATACTAATTAGCTTAAGGGGGTATTCATTAAATTCTTTTATTTCATTCAATTTCTATTTATCTACGTTATTTAATAAATCAATTTATCTCATTATTTACATAAAATTTTTATTTTTCTTGATTTGAAAAATCAAGTTGCTACACAATCCATTCGGAGGCACTGTGGCATCTTACTCATGGTGGCCAGTATTTTAACACTGTACAACCTTCTGCAAGACGTGCATAAGCGTGAGAATCTCTTCTTATCATTGCTGATTCCTGGTCCAAAAGTCTAGGAAAAAATTTAGACATATATCTCAGACTGTGATTGATGAGCTGAATTGTTATGGTCAGATGGTGTTCTCACTTATGATACATCTAGAAAATAGAATTTCAATTTGGAGACACATTAATGTGGATAATAAGAGACTTTCCAGCATACGACATGCTAATGACTAGAGCACACATGGAGGTTGGCATGTCCTTATTGTATGGAGGGATTAAAATCATTCGTTGTTGAAATCTTGGGGAAAGCATGTTGGTTCGGTTGTCATCGTCAGTTTCTACCAAGGACCATCCTTTCTGAAATAGAAGGATCATTTATAAAAAAATACAATGGAACTGGATGAGGTAGATATGGAACGAGTGTCTGGTGGAAACATGGCGATGCGGGTCTAGAAGTTAACGACTATATCACAACTAGCTAGTAGTACCCGACAAATCTCAAGGTTTGGGAAGGATCAACATTGGGTGAAGCAAAATATCTTCTGAGAATTTACCTTATGGTCAACACTTTTGATACGACATAAACCTAGACGTCATGTATATGAGAAGATTATTTTTTATAATGTGTTCAACACAATTATGAATGTCAAAGGCAAAACGAAGGATACATCAAGGCATGAACGATTTGAAAGTACTTTGCAGACGTCCAGAATAGAACTGTAGCATGTTAGAGGAAAAGTTGTTCACCTAAAGTTCAACTTCTTACGGTCAGACAGATTAACGAAGTGTCAATGGTTTGAAGCAATTGAGATTCCAGATGGATACATCTCGAATATTGCTCCTTGTGTAAATGTCAATGAGGGGAAAATATATAGAATGAAGAGTCAAAGCTACCTCTTTTAAACTTGTCAGATGGATCCCTCCAGATGCTGTTTGGTTCTTTATGTTGATGGAGCTAGTAAGGGGAACCAGGTACCTGTGAGGAGGCGGTTGCATTAGGGACAGCAAGGGTCATTTCCTCTTCGCCTTCACACACTACTATGCTTTGGTAGCAGCTTGGTTGCTGAGGTGCGCTCTCTTTGTGATGGTATTCGGCTGGCGTCTCAACATGGCTTCTCTTTGTCCTTAATCTATTCAGATTCTGCAATTCTGGTTTCTTCTATTAATACCAACAAACCACCATCTTTGGTGTTTGCGTTGGTGGCGTGAAGCTCAGTCCTACATTCATCATTCACATGTCAAAGTGGTTCATACTTATAGACAAGCTAATCAGGGGCTGATGCTTTGGCTAATTTCGGGTACAAGTTAGCTAGTAATGTAACTTTCTTTTCTTCTACCTGTTTAACCTCAGTGTAAAGGTCCGCTTACTTTGGGACCGGTCTGAAGTTCCATACTTCAGGCCAGCATAGTTGGGGTATGCCCCCTATATCTTGTATATCTTTATTAGATTATAATTCAGGCCCATGTGGATCGCACTGGTGGAGTGGGGACACTCTATTCCCTGGAATAGGGTGCACTCTCCTAGTCGGACCCTGAGGCCTTTTTCGGATAAAAAAAAAAGAGTCTTGACTGTCATGTTTTCATGCAAAGATTGATTCCAATTGATTTTCTTAAGTTGTTGCTGAAGCAGATATGGGGAGCATTGACCAGCTGAGTCAATTCTTCAGAATTTATGTGCATCAGAACTCAAACTTCATGAATTTAAAATATCGAGCAAAATATAGTACAGACAATTTGTAAATTAGAGAAGATATTTCTGCCAACATTATTTGATTCAATGGAGCACCTGATCATCATTTGCCAAATGAGGCTATAGTTGGAAGACCAGTACAATCGATGGATATTCCGTTTGAGAGGTATATTCCTATGTCTCAATTTATTACATTACGACGATCTTTTATGTCCTACGTATTCAATTGAATGGTGTCGTAGGTGCATGCACGATCTTAAGAAGAAGGTCCGCAACAAAGCACAAGTTGATGGCTCCATTACCCAGGCGTACCATATTCAGAGATATCAAAACTTTTGTTCAATGTATTTTGACTTAGAAATACGAACTCGACGCACTCCCTCCACGTAATGATGATGGTGGAGATTCTAATGTGTCTGACCGACTCTCTATATTCAAGTGTCCCGGACGAGCGTTTGTGTCATGTCCGAGCATTATGTAGCGGATATTAAAGATGCAGAATATAATTCGAGATGATATCCGAGACGTGAACAGTCGGCAAATAATCCTTCGCTAGCACGCACTAAGGTTTAACAACACAACATTTATCATAGGGCCCAAACATTGAACTCAATATAAATTGCATTCAAATATCAACTTATTGTATTCAAAATGGAAACTAATATGGGACTAAGACTCAATAAAAGGGAAATTACACTATTCCTCACTTCCTACTACAAGGTTCTACACTTAAAGTAAACAAACTATAACTAGACTCATAGTTGGAACGCTCTTCACTCGGACGCATTCCCATCCTCGACTTGCTCCTTTCTTATATTTCATAGTCACCTAGATTGGATAAAAGTAGGGATGAGCAAACTAGCCTAGTAGGATTTATATCTCAATGTGCGGGCAATGTATAAGTGATTAGCAATTTAGAACTAGGTATGCACGATGAATGTCATGATATGCATGTACGAATAAAACACATTAAAACATGATACATGAAACAAGCTAGATAGTTGATCACGATAGAACAATTTTTGAACAAGATGAAAGATAGAACTAGCAATAGATCACTTTGTACAAGCACGCAAGATTTCACTTGATGTCAATAGTTTTTGAGAGCGCAAGATATCACTATTGCAATAAATGCAGGGCCATATCACGCAAGCAAGCAAGCACGCACGAGCACGATCATGTAAACATAATCAGGCACGTAGACACTAATGTACACCAAGAAAAGATCCATCAAGAATGTACACCCAGGACACGTGTATGTGGTTATTGTATCTATCATTCAACACGCACGCATGACTCCAAGCGAAGTGCAACGCTAGTAATCATTATACCCCATGGTTAACAGTATGTTTATGACTCTCCGTCATTAGGCTAGACTGGAGCCCTTGGACACTCGTCGTGCCTGGTCAGTATCTCACTTAATTTTAAATGTAGATACCCACAATCATTAATAATGGCCAATGAGAGTTTCAAATGTAAGCATGTGTAATGTCATGTTCACGATGATGATGAGAACTAGTAATAAGCAAATTGAACATGATTTCATGAGAACAATGGTCGAGAGATAAATTTGGCAGCATAACAGTACGATTTATACTTTAATTCAATCTTTACATTAATGACTTTAGTCTAGATTGTAAATCACACTCACGAGAACAAGATGAGAGAGGAAGTGCACGCTATCTTCAGGGAACTTCAATGGTACAACCAAACTCGTCGGCCATGTGGGAATCCATGGTCAGAGGGATTTACGGAGGCCTTGGAGAACAGGTCACTAGTCTACCGACTCAGAATGATCAGTAGAGAGCTTCCAAATTCCCAAGAAAGGGCTGCTAGACGTGTAAGTGTGTAGTGATGTACGCGTGTCTCAACCACAAACCATCGGTTTTAACTCGCGGAAAACACTTCAATATGACATGGAATAAAGCTATGCGCTTTAACTAATCATGGTTTGCAAGATTTTAAGATAACAATTATCATTTAAACATGGTAGACCAGTAGGAAGATTAAATGTAAGACCCTCGAATTTCCGTAGTATTTCTTTCGTATTTATGTGTGTATATTGTGCTTGTGTGTATGTACGTACTTACGTAGGTATTAAAATAGTATATTACGTGTACATGTGTTTTATATAAACATAAATAAGGTATGTATTGCATGGTGATAGTATGAATATAATACCATGTACATATTGCATGTATAGAAGCTTGGTGTGCATGGTTTTCTGCATAATTAGGGTTCTGGCCGAAGGCCTTATTGGCGTCAACCCCTGGCCGCTGAGGTGGTGTCAACGTCCAACCATGGACGCCAACACTCACTCCGGCGTCCAGCGATCTGGACGTCAACTTCTCTGCCCTGCATGCGCAGCAGAGCTGCTGTCTTCTGAAACAAGGCATGGCAACCATGGGGGGATGTCCCCCAACGGCTCCAAAGCTGTCAGGTCGGCATGGTGAGTGGGTGAAGGCTTTCCCTACTTCCTGAAACCGAAATGGCCTCTCCCCATACCCATTTCACATTGCAAGAAGAGAGAAGAGGAGAGAAAACCCTAGAGCTTCCTGTGAGAAAACCTGAAGTTTGGAGGCTCTGATCCGGCGATCCAAGCTTCTTCTGGAGATCTACTTCGCAAGGAGGAAGACAACATAACCGGCTACAATCCCCGGCCCTGTATTTCAGAGGGGAGCATCACAGAAGCCGGAGGGAGGCGTCTTGGAGGCTTCTTGGACTGCCCAAGGAGAGCTTCTCCAACTATTTGATCCCTTTAGGAGTTTTTTCAAAGGCAAGTACCCCTTTCACATTGTCCATGTATGTGTCTAGGAGGTTTTTATCATTTTTATAGATTTTCCTCGTGTCCTGGATCCCCTACATTCACCATTATTCAGAGCTCGGACTGTGTTTTTACACAGGTCCGAACTTGACGGCAAGATCCATTGACGTTGAGATCTTGAGTTAGCGGCAACGATGTTGCCGTCAACTCTTGTAAACGTCGTAGTATGCCGTTTAGTTCTTCTTGACAGAGCAGTGAACTGTTCTGCCCTATATCTTTAATTTCCGGGTTTCTACGCATGAGGATATAATGTAAATTTATATGTTATGTAAATAGGTAATGTGATGTGTGTGGATTTACTATATTTTTCTGTAGATGGCATAATTTATTAAATTATTGAAAAGCATGTGTAGGAAAGAGGTCTGCTTGGTTAATTTGTTTTCCATGATTTCTGAGGAGTTAAATGCTGTAGAATTTTATGAACCATGTTTATATGTATCAGTCCCTGCCCTACAAATTTAGAAATTTTTCCCACATCCATGTGAATTCTTATAATTCTAAAATGAGAAATAGAAAGCATGTGTAGACCTTGTGAAAATTTTAGTAAATCATATGTGGGGAAATAAATTCGGGAAAAATTTCTGTGCTAACATGTATGTGTGGTTCATGACTGTGCATGATCAAATCTGAAATCCTGTCATGTTCTATGTGGACTTAGTTTAAGAATGGCATGAAACTGAATGTTTTAATTTCTATAAATGCATGTGATTCAGAAAAATGTGAAAATTTGTATGTGTGTTATTATACCCGAAAACAGCATGTGGTAAATTTTCGGGAAAATTTGATAATAGTAGCCTACACTATGAGATTTCATGTGAAAAAGAGTATAAACACATGTATCATGATTAGGTTAGATAAGGTGTGTTCCAATTAATCCATGAGAGCTACTAAATGCTTGAATTCTGTTATTAGTAGCATCATGCTAGGGATGAACAGAACCCTGTGCATAACCAAGAAAGTGTGAAAATCATATGTGAAACATGTGTAAATCGGAATGTGTAATGTGTAAAATGTGCCGTGTGTGACACTGCTTCCATAGAGGGCTGTGGAACTGTATCATGGAAAAGTCCCCATGAGAAGGTTCAATGTGTTAAGATATCCTAAGGGCATTAGGATGAAATCTGGAGGTGGACAAGTACCACTGGTTAGGGTGGAGACGTGTTCTCCCGGTCTGCGCAGTGCCAAGAGTCATCACTGTATTGCCTAGGTGATGTGCTATGTTTATGTGTATGTGATGTCCTTCTAGTGGTGGTTTGGACTATGTGTCACGGCAAATAAATTGTGAAAATGTGTATATGTGAACATGTGTGAAATGTGTATATGTGAACATGTGTAAATGTGTATATATATGTGAGCATGCAAATGTGAAATGTGAAATCATGTGAACCATTTATGTTAGAATGTGAACATATGTACATGTGAAATGCTTGAAAAATGAACATGTGAAATATGGGAATGTGTAACCATGTGAAGTGAATGTGTTAGGATATGTTACGTAAATTCATGCTATGATATTTCTAATCCCATATAAATGCGATCATGTGTAGTCAAATGGAAGTGTAGTCTTCATGTGATTAAATGAGTAGAAAGCATGTGATAGGAAGTGTATTTGAAACATCTAAACATGTACCATGTGTTTGATTTTGTAGAAATACCATGATAGGTTGTCTCTCATAAATGTTCAAGCATGCTATATGTTGCCTTGCAAATTGGAATAGTAGACCCCTATGATGTATGCATGAATGATGTGTATGGAGCTACTTGCTGAGTCCTTTAGACTCACTCCTGCTTCGGCGTACAGGTGTAGTTGGTGACACACCTTTGGAGGAGACGGGAGAGCGACTCCGAGCATGGGGATTAGCTGGTAGAGCTGACGTAGTGTCCCTTTTTTTCATAGTATGTGAATTGTAGCTTGTATTAGAGTTATCATTATGTAATTGTGGGCAAACTATGTATTAAATGTAGAACTTTAATTTTGTGGACAATGTAGCTGGTTTAATTTCAATTATGAAAGTTTAGTCTTTTATTTTGTTATATGGATCATGTATGATAAATGTGGATGATGGAATGTGATGACAATTAGTCCTTTACTTCGCGACTCTGTATCTATATTTGTGTATATCTCAATCATGTGATAGTGTGGGTAATGTCCCACTGTGATAACCTTTACTATACGACGTGGGTTGGTATAACCGTACCGGTATAATGAGGGTCGTCACATAAATCATAAGTAGCATGAATGATCATGTCATTACGAAAGTAATTAGAATAGTATTCATGTAATTAAAACTTTTAAATGGGTTTACCACTTTAAGCCATCAAAATAACCATCATGCAATGATCAAACCTAAGACATTTGAATTACACACTAAATATCATATTAAATAGACCTCAGGTATAGCGGTAAGATTTGCAAGAAAATAAGTGGTTTCATGTAAAAATCCTGAGATCGCGACGGACACTTGTAAAGGTCGCGACGGGGCAGATCAGAACGCGACAAGGGGATGTGAAGAACGTGACAAGGCAGTCAGAATAGGCAGAGAGATAGCGACGGGGCGCTCGTCGCATTCAGAACGTGACGGGTTTGCTGTCATGACAAGACCTCAGAACGGGCCTATCGGGCCGTCGCGTTCACAGGGTCTGCGCCTGATCCGACAGAGAAAGGACAGTGCTTTGGATTGCGGATCAGACTTCCCTGTTTGACACAGGGTTGTTCTAAAATTAAGAAAAATTGTACAGTGCATGAAAAATCACGAAACTAGTTTTAAACAACCTAGACATGCAAGGGTGCTTCCGGTAATCGGGAATTAGAAAAAAGGATGGTTCGACAGGCTTTAATCAAGTCAAACACAAACATAAAACCAAGTGCAACTTGAAAACGTAGTATCATGCAGCGACCTCTTACCATACTTATAACTCTCTAACTATTGACATTTAGACAAAATGTTCAACACAAGACATGACTAGGACACTAGTAGAAAAAATTTCATGTTGTGGGTTTGCTCTAATTCGGTCTTGAATCACATGCAACATATAAAGAATGGGAAACGCCCTAACAGTGCGCAACTTTGGCAAAACCTTATAATTCAAAATCTACTCATTGAAATTCGATGAAACCAGTGGGAAACGAAAGTTAACTTGATGTTCTACACATTGGTATACAATATGTTAAGGTTTGGCCCAAGAAAACCTACCTTCTGGGTTGAAGAAGTCCTATTTTTCCAGAAAAACCCATGTTCAGACGACTTGGAGAAAACGCCTAATACTCTGTGTATACTGCATGGAATTTGGGCATTCCACTTGGGTTAGAACGTAGACTCGACCCTCTTCCAGGGGTATAGGCCTTGCAAGGTTTGGTTATATTTTGACTCACCTTTGGTCAACTTCAAGTGGACGTTTGTGCAGGTCGCAGCAGACGAGAAGGGGAAGAAGAACGGCTTGGTATGGACGATCTCCTGCTCCCCAGCCGCCAAGAACTCCTCCACACGACCCCAACAATATGTAAACTCGTCACCAAGGTTTGGTGAAGAGTAATAAGCATCCATGGTGTTTAGGAGTCCTATTGTAACTAGGAAAGAAGAGTACGGTTTGACATACTAGTCTCCTATTTTGAGGATTTCTTCCTCCATTTGAGTGTGTGAGGCTTAGGAAACCTCCCACCATAGTTAAGCACGAATTGGGTTGCCAAGAATACAATATCTCTTCCCAATTCAACTCTAATTACCTCTTTCTAATTTCAGCTTAATTAAAATTGCGAATTCTATGCATTTTCTTGCATCATTTGATTTTTGGGCCATATGTGATCCATTGGCCCAATTATGATATTGGGTCATTAATATAATATTAGAAGTCTTTCCAACATTTTATTTAATTTATGATTGCGTCGTATTTCTGTGTTAACGATTTTCCGACTTGTTTCCTATTTTGGATAATCGGTCACAATAACTCTAAACCTATCCCAAATAATTTTATTGACCCAAATTTCTTGATGGGTCATTAGAAAATTATTTTTGAAGTCCGTTTATGATTTTTATTTAATTTTCTGACTCATCCAAGTACGTGTGATAATGATTTTTCGACTTATTTATGAATTACGATAATAAGTCGTAAAACACTTTAAACTTGGCTAATCCGATTTTCTTGGCACAAATTTCCTTGTGGAACATTTAGTATAATGTTTGGGGTTGATTTATACTTTTTTATAGATTTTTCCGATGTGTTTTAGAACATACGATAATGATTCGTATGTTTTAAATACTTTGATATTATGGAAGTTATTTATTTCCATTTATTTGAATTTTTATATAGTAAAATTTCGGTGCTACAGTTTGGATGTTCTTCTACTCGCGCAGTCGAAGACAAAGAGTTCGTAGATGCGGAAATCTACATCTTCATGAAATGCGTAGCACTAGACCCTTACTTGAGTAAGCCATCAACGCTAATGTCTTTATGTATGTACCTCATTTGTTTGCAAATCTGGAGTTTAGAGGTTGTGTTGCATTTCATTGCAGAGAGTTTGAGTTAGTCATACTGCAATGGAATACAGTCTGACTGATGTGCAGGTTGAAAAGGAACGTGAGAAGTCTTTTGCTACTGGGTTAACATATCGAGTAGTGTCTAAATATTTTGATGCATAAGTGTTGTTATATTCTTTGCATTAGTTGTTTATAGGTTTTCATTGTCTGTCCGTTTTTTTACATAGGTTGAACATACTTTATTACTGATTCAAGAGTACAAGAGATCAGTTATGGGCCTCGAAGATTGTGCGTGTCTGTCCAGGCTACATTGTGAATGGATACCGATTTCACACGAGAGATTATGGATGGAATAAGTCTACAATGAACAACGACATATGTGTGAAGGAAGTACCTACAATGAAAATGAAGTAGACTATTATGGCATTCTCGAAGAAGTCATTGAACTGCAATTTTTGGGAAAAAGACAACCATGTATTTCTCTCAAGTGTCATTGGGCCGATCCGACCTCTATTCATAATGACACAACATATGAGATCATTGATGCCAAACATAAGTCAAAGTTGAGTAAATATGAGCCATTCATTTGGCGGCACAACCCCAACAATTTATTATTCGACTATTCATATCTCAAATTGAGAAATTGGGGGGTGCTTGCAGAGTGAAAATAAGACTATTCCTTGAGTATGAGCTTCTCCCGACTGATATAGAACTTGAAGATGTTAATGACAATTTTTTCCAATCAGACCGGAGTGACACACGAGAGTTGGCTCCTCTACGCAGTTCAGTGTAGATGAATAAATGAACTATTTACTTATATAAGATACAAAGAGGAAGAAGTTGACCAAATGCCCTTGACGATCATGTTATTGAGCGGGGGGTGGAGTCTGATGAGGAGGAAGAGTGGACTGATGATGAGGACGAAGAGGGATGACGAAGATGACGCTGAATTAGACATATTTTCAGTATCTGATGATGAATATAGATAATATTACAAATTTTGTAAGAACTGAGTGTTGTTGCTAGTTATATGTTATTAAATAGATACTTCAAATTTGAAGTGCGGATGACATGTTATATTTTATTGTTCCTAATAGAGATATGGTGCGTGGGGACGTAGTGGGAGGGGGTCCACCTCGTCCAGTGCTCCGTCTACTTGTGTAGGCCCAGGGTCTACACGATGGTATATATGTACCAACTAATTCTTTTAGATTATTGTGTATATTAACTTTATATTTTCTAACGTTGATAATTTTGCAAGGTTCTGCCTCCCCGACTATGCCGGTTGTCCTTGTGACAGGTGTATATATTGTAAGGAATCGATTAGAGCGCAGTGGAAATGCGATTCCCTCCATTTGATATCGTTGCCGGCGGTCAGAATCGATCGAAAAATGGAAAAACCACACGGGAAGATCTGATCTTTACCTTTGTGGGGTTGTGAAACTCCCTAATCCGGGGAGAAGGTAACACTGGAGGCGCTGGTGCTTCAAGCCGTTCAAGTGTCCGGCCTCTAGACATATCCACGTGAGCTCCCGACACAGACGGGATCTCCTCGGTCTCCACGCGTCTCCGGATCTCAGCTCCACCATGTGCCAGAGAGAGAGGTGGGGGCGCCCTGGAGAGAGAGAGGAGGAGGAGGCCAGAGAGGACCCTGGAGCTTGGCCCAGGGTTTGACTCTCCACGTGCAAATATAGACTCTGCGGTTTCACAAAAACCCAGTTAATGCTCTATAACGGTCATCCTGCCCAGTCTGCTCAGAACTCTATTACGTGTGACCCTCTAGGCCCAAGTGCTAGTCCAGTTTTCAGCCCATTAAGTCCAATAACTCTTTATTGACTTACTGTAATTAATTAATATCTCATATTAATTAATTACACAATCAATTATCGTCTCACGATAATTGACCGGGCTTCCAATCAGTTGGGAGCCAAGCAACACCACTTGATCCTGGAAAGCATTGGGTTCAGCAACCCAATCAAGTACCCTTTCTGTCAACAGTTACCACGTGACTATAGTTCTTTGCTCGTACAATGCTCCCGAGCGCACTTAGGGTATGGTCAACTGTCAAACCCTAATATGTGCACTCACTTGGTTTAGATGCCGCATAGCAATGTCAGAAAACTCCTTTCTGATAAGTAGTCTTGCCCTGCCAGGGACTATCAGGCATCTTTCCTAGAGCATTCACTCTCTCATTACCGAGAGCGAGCGATCCCATATTGACCACACAATCACCTTCGAAGGTATTCCGCCAGATCAGAACACTTAACTGATTAAGACTTCATGGCTAGAGATCTATGAGTTAAGGTCAAAACCAGAAGTCCACCAACAAGGTGTCCTTGGTGTCTCAAGTCTAAGGACCAATCACGCCACTGTGACAATGAATCTAGCTGGTTGACAGTTAGGTATATTACCATCCAGCGATTCATAACGGATCAGTTCAGTGAACTCATTCTCCAATGAGCACCTACAGATTCACCTTAGTGTCTCCACACAAGTGACTATGAGATCAGTCACCCTTATCATATGAGCAGGTGCAACCTGTACTAGTCTAACCAGATATCCGATGTCCTTCTCGAATATCCTTCGACTAGGAACAATTAAGAATATGCGTTTTAAAGGACATTAATCCCATTGTTACGATCTCATCATAATTAATATCCATTGCGCATATTCATGGACTTCATAATGAAACGATAAACGAATTACACATAATGAATATAAAAGTCTTATTATATTATTAAAGAACAAGATTGTACAAGTTATGATTGGCTTGAGGACACCTAAACTAACAATCTCCCACTTGGACTAAAGCCAATCACCTTTATGTCTTAACCCGTAGACCGTAGGTGGCGCTCAAACACAATTGAGTCAAAGGTTCGTCAGTGGATCTACAATGTTGTCGACTGAAGGAACTCTTTCCACCAGTACATCTCCTCTAGTGATAATCTCCCTGATTAGGTGAAATCGCCTCAGAATGTGCTTTGACTTCTGATGAAACCACGGCTCTTTCGCTTGTGCAATAGCCCCATTGTTGTCACACAGTAATGGGATCGGATCAGAGTCCCCGACACTACACCAAGGTCGGTGTTGAACTTCTTCATCCATACTGCCTCCTTGGCCGCTTGAGCTGCAGCAATGTACTCAGCTTCTTTCGTCGAGTCTGCAGTGGTTTCTTGCTTGGAACTCTTCCAGCTCACTGCACCTCCGTTTAAGGTGAAAACAAATCCAGATGTAGACTTGCTATCATCTGGATCTGACTGGAAACTCGAGTAGTATGCTTGAAGTTTCAAGTCCCCTCCTCCATAAACCAGAAATATATCCTTAGTCCTTCTCAAGTACTTAAGGATACATTTCACTGCCATCCAGTGTGTTTCACCTGGATTTGCCTGATATCTGCTCGTAACACTTAGAGCAAATGCCACATCAGGCCTTGTACATAGCATGGCATACATGATAGACCCTATAGCCGAGGTATAGGGGATCTATCCATGACTGCCCTCTCTTCAGGAGTCTTAGGAGACTACTTTTAGAGAGATTAATTCCATGTCTCAATTGTATAAGACCTCTCTTGGAATTTTCCATGCCAAGCCTTTTGACAATGGTATCTAGTACATGGATTGGGTCAAGCCAAGCATCCTCTTTGATCTATCTATAGATACGTTTCCCAATACGTGGGATGCTTCCCCAAATCCTTCATAGAGAAGTTCTTTGACAAACATATCTTTACTGATGATAACATCCCTACATCATTCCCAATGAGCAAGATGTCATCAACGTAAAGTATGAGAAAAGTGACAGCACTCCCACTGATTTTTTTATACACACATGGTTCACCCTTCATTCTTAATGAAGTCATAAGATTTGATAGCCTCATCAAACTTATGTTTCAATTTCGGGAAGCTTGTTTCAATCCATAGATGGACCTTTGAAGTTGCATAGTTTATCTGGACATTCTTTGGATGTAAAACCTCAGGCTGAATCATATACACTTCTTCCTCAATGTTCCATTGAGGAAATCAGTTTTACATCCATCTGCCAGATCTCGTAATCAAAGTATGCAGTAATAGTGAGAGAATCTGATCGACTTTATCATAGCAACTGGTGAGAAAGTTTGTCATAGTCCAATTCCTTGCCTTTGACGATACCCCTTTGCTACCAACCTTGTCTTATAGGTGTCGATCTGTCCATCTGCACCGATCTTTCTCTTAAAGATCCACTTGCACCCAATAGGTACAATACCTTCAGGCAAGTCTACCAAGTTCCAAACTTGGTTGGTGTACATGGACTGCATCTCAGAATTCATGGCATCTTGCCATTTTCCTGACTGAGGACTATCAATAGCCTCTTGGTAGGTCTTTGATCATCATCCTCATTATAAGACATGCCTTCACTGATATGTCCAACAATCTTTCGGCTGTCTAGGTACTCTACCAGACCTACGCTGAACGTGTGTATATTCTGATCAGGTTCCGGAACCGATGTTTCATCTGGTGGACTTTGCACAGTTTGTGGATCTAGAAACCTTCTAGATCACCTTACTCCCACTGTCCTCCTGGGTAAGGTACTCCTCTTCCAAGAAGACAGCTCTCCCGGTAAAAACACTCTTTGTTCACCAGGATGGTAAAAGTAGTACCCAAACGTTCTTTGGGCATCCAACAAACTTGCACTTATCGGTTCTAGATCCAGTTTATCTGGGTATGTCTCTTCACATGGGCAGGACAGCCCGGACTTTAACATGTTTAAAATTAGGCTTTGTACCCTATCTCATATGGAGTAGAAGACACAGATTTACTGGGAAACTCTGTTCAGAAGATATGTGCTGACTCTAGCGCATATCCCCATAGGGAAACTGGTAATGTGAACAGTCATCATAGATCGTACCATGTCTAACAAGGTGTGATTCCTCCTTTTCGATACCACCATCATCTACGGGTATAGGGAGGTGTCCATTGAGAAAGGATACCATTGTCCTTTAAGAATTGTGTGAACTCTGTACTCAAGTATTCACCTCCTCGTCTGACCGTAGGGTTTTAATGCTCTTTCCCAGTTTTCTCAACTTCAATTTTAAATTCTTGAAACTTCTCAAAAGCTTCAGACTTGTACTTCATTAAGTAAACCAATCCGAATCTTGAGCAGTCATCCGTGAATGTAATGAAGTATGAGTAGCCACCCTTGGCTCGGGTAGACATTGGACCACATACATCCGAGTGTATTAGTTCCAATATGTCCTTGGCCCTATCTCCATGTCCACTAAATGGAGATTTGATCACTTACCCATTAAACAGGATTCACAAGTTGCATATGATTCATAATCAAATGGATCCAAGTATCCATTCTTATGCAACTTTTGAAGCCTATTCTCGCCAATGTGACCAAGCCTACAATGCCACAAGTAGGCAGTGTTCACACTATTCTTACTTCTCTTAGGAGAAACATCAACATGGAGATTTGCATAAGAAACATCAAGTAGATACAAACTATTCACCAAATTTGCTAAAGCAACTAGTTTATTTCTCAAATAAACTGAACAACTATTGTTCTCAATGGTAAACTTGTATCCAATTCTATCTAACAAGAAACAAAAACAATGTTCTTAATAATGCTAGGCACAAAGTAGCAATCATCTAATAAAAGTAAATCTCCTAAGGGCAACTTGAGCTTCACTGTCCCCACAGTGAGTGCAACAACACTTGCGCCGTTTCCAAGCCTCAAGTTCACCTCGCCCTTGCTCAGCTTCCTTCTACTTGTCAGCACCTGCACATCATTGCAGACATGAGAGGCACACTAAAATCCAAGATGTAGAATCTCTAACAGACAAGTGAAGATCTATCATATAGATACCTGAAGCTTCGCCAAGCTTCTGCTTCTCCTCAGCCTTCATTGCAAGGTAGTCCTTGTAATTTCTTTTCCAGTGCCCCTTTTTTCTTGCAGTGGAAGCACTCGCCCTTTTCTGCTCCTTTGCTTATGTCCTTCTTTTGTTTTTTGTTTTGACTGCTTCTTTGCATTGCCTTTCTTAAAGGCTTGCACTGCTCTCCTCTTCTTGTTGGACTTTCCAACCATGAGAACATTGGGCTTTTCCTTCTTAAGGTTGCCCTCAGCAGTCTTCAGCATGTTCAACATCTCAGCTAAACTCACCTTCCAGGACATAGGCAATGCGCTCAGACCTGAGGACAATCTTTAGGTTCCTGAGCCAATCCGAGTAGTTCGGGCCTGTCAATTTGTTTTGGCATCCAGTATGCCTCAGAGTGGGTTACTCGACGACATTTTTGCCTATAAAGGAAATGTAAACACAATTAGCAGATGTTCATAATAATAATAATTAAATCTAAATTAGGACTTTAATCAAGATTAGCTCCCACTATTTTCTGACAGACTGTAAACTGTCAGATATACAGAATGGGAGACGCCGACGGTCTCCTAGTGGGGATCAGAATCTTACAGACTCATAGCATGACCTTGTGGATAGCACAACAAACCATACTATGATCTAAAAGTGGTCAACTCTTGACACTTGCAAACTCTTGCAATATCCGATCTTATTTCGACCCCTGAACTTTAATGGCCTTGTGGTAGCACAACAAGCCATTAAATCCAGTCTAAGCAGTACCATCATTACGTAACGAGCATAGATTCGGATGTAGCCCTTGTGGATAGCACAACAAAGCTACACCATTCCTCTACCCCGTTTAAGGCATCACCATGCCATAGTTTTAGTTTGTCATCAGATTTGGCAAGCCTTATGGATAGCACAACAAACTTGCCTGATCTAATGGCAATCCTAAAACTATAATGATGGAGGGCCACATAATTCATTCTAAATGATTACGTTACGGCTTAAAGTTTGAACGAGGAGGGATTTTATCATATTTTATCTTGGTCTCAATATCTGCGTGCTATTGATATATAGAATTGGAATATCATATATATTTAATTATATATATCATAGCACATTCCACACATATCACATATATGAAGCAAAACGATGGATGATCATGGACTTTAACCTAGAGTGGCATTACCAGAGCCAGTTGGTAATCCACATTTATGGCAAAATATGGCAGCCCCGCATCATATGCACTTGCTTGATGTAACTCTATCTCCAGGAAGGCTGTGCATGGTACTCTCCTCCATCTCTGCCAATCCGCTTCTTAATATTACAAGTATCATTTAAATTGGACTCACAGGCCCATAAATATACATCAGATAATAATAGAAACCTTGAACAAGTCAAGGGGAGTACATGACAGGAGGGAGATAGAATGTACAACCCGATTTAATAAAGGGAGAGAGGGAGGCACGCAGTCCTCATAAATTACATCACATGCCATAAACCATAACAATCATCACTGAAATCTAGGTCCATGATTATCCATCCACACATCAACACATCACATGCATTAACAAGTAATTATCACATAATTACCTCTGAAATAATTTTATTTCAAAATATACTAATTATATTTTGAAAACCATTTAACTAAACAATTTAACTAATATGGAAAAACATCTAATCAACATTAGATGAATGTCATTCACCGTTACTGCATAATCCACCAAAATTTACTGTTAATTAATTTAATGAGAATCACATTCTCAAACTATTAATATGCATTAATTAGATAAGAGGAAATAACTAAAACAATTTTAGAATTCCCTTAAACTAATTGAACATTAGGTCAAACATCTGAAAATTAATTTGCAGAGAGCTAAAACAATTTTAAAACTCCTAAAAATAATTTTCATAATTTTCTGGAGTTTTAAGATTTTTTTGTGGCTTTTAAACACTTAAAAAAAATGTTTTTTGGTCGGTCAGATCCGGTGCGGGCTGGATCCGCCCGCCCGGGACCTGCGGGGGGTCCGCCCGTGACTTACCCACGGTGGACCCCGCGCGGCCCGCGGGGAACCCGTGCGGGGTCACCCCCTCCGCCCGACCGAGGGGGGGGGGGGGCTAGGGTGAAACCCTAGCCGCCGACGCCCCGCGCAGGGCCGGAGCGAGGCGACCCTGCCGGCCCCGCGCCGCCTCCAGCGGCGGCGCTCAGCATCGGCAACGCTGACGGCCGCCTGCCAAGGCCCCAAAGCCCAAAAAAACCCGAAAACCCCAAAATCTGCAGAAAATGCCCCCCATCTTGGACTATCCAAGAAGATGAAAACAGCATGGCGGCGACATCTTGCAGAGGGCCGTGTGACCTCTACAGAGGGTCAAACGACGTCACAAAGGGTTCTTCGCGATGTCCTTGGTACCAGAAACAACTTCCATGTACCAAACAGGAAGTGCACATCCCATGTGCGACCCAAGAACGTAGAAAAGATGGGGATTCATGCATGACGCGAATCGACAAAACACATGAAATAGCGTTCATATGGCGTCGATTCTGACCGAGCCAGCAGCCTGGCTCTGATACCACTGTAAGGAATGGATCAGAGTGTAGCGGAAACACAATTCCCTCCATTTGATATCATTGCCGGAGTCGAAATCGATCGAAAAATAGAAAAACCTGCACGGGAAGATCCGATCTTTACCTTTGCGGGGTTGTGAAACTCCCTAATCCAGGGAGAAGGTAACACTGGAGGCGCTGGTGCTTCAAGCCGTTCAAGTGTCCGGCCTCTAGACGTATCCACACGAGCTCCAGACGCAGACGGGATCTCCTCGGTCTCCATGCGTCTCACGGATCTCAGCTCCACCATGTGCCAGAGAGAGAGGTGGGGGCGCCCTAGGAGAGAGAGAGGAAGAGGCCGCTAGAGAGGACCTTGGAGCTTGGCCCAGGGTTGACTCTCCATGTGCATATATAGACTCTGCGGTTTTTCACAAAAACCCAGTTAATGTCTATAACGGTCATCCTGCCCAGTCTGCTCAGAACTCTATTGCGTGTGACCCTCTAGGCCCAAGTGATAGTCCAGTTTTCAGTCCATCAAGTCTAATAACTCTTTATTGACTTACTGTAATTAATTAATATCTCATATTAATTAATTACACAATCAATTATCGTCTCACGATAATTGACCGGGCTTCCAATCAGTTGGTGCCAAGCAACACCCTTGATCCTGGAAAGCATTGGGGTTCAGCAACCCAATCAAGGAACCCTTTCTGTCAACAGTTACCACGTGACTATAGTTCTTCGCTCGTACAATGCTCCCGAGCGCACTTAGGGTATGGTCAACTGTCAAACCCTAATATGTGCACTCACTTGGTTTAGATGCCGCATAGCAATATCAGAAAACTCCTTTTCTGATAAGTAGTCTTGCCCTGGCCAGGTACTATCAGGCATCTTTCCCTAGAGCATTCACTCTCTCATTACCGAGAGCGAGCGATCCCATATTGACCCACAATCACCTTCGAAGGTATTCCGCCAGATCAGATGTCCTTCTCGAATATCCGATGTCCTTCTCGAATATCCTCCGACTAGGAACAATTAAGAATCATTTAAAGGACATTAATCCCATTGTTACGATCTCATCATAATTAATATCCATTGCGCATATTCATGGACTTCATAATGAAACGATAAACGAATTACACATAATGAATATAAAAGTCTTATTATTATTATTAAAGAACAAGATTGTACAAGTTATGATTAGCTTGAGGACACCTATAACTAACATATATATATGTACCCAAACTTAAAACTCTCTATATTACTGTGCATATTAACTTTATATTTTCTAACGTGCTTATAATTTTGCAGGATCCGCCTCCCCGACTACGCTGGTTGTCCCGGTGACAGGTATATATATATGTACCCAAACACAAAACTCTCTATATTACTGTGCATATTAACTTTATATTTTCTAATGTGTATATAATTTTGCGGGATCTGCATCATGCCCAGTAGCGTCACCTGTCCATCCCATTCAGCAGCAAGTACATGCATATTTCAATAATTTAGTACATCTCTTGTCTTCCAATTTTTTTAATAATAGGGTGTTTGGGAGCAACTTTTTTTTAAAAGTTATTTCTATCTAAAAATTTATAATGTGTTCTCTTTCTATCTAAATTTTAAAATTAAGAAAAACTGTTCTATGATGTTTGGCAGGAAATATTAAAATTAAAATTGTTTGGGGAGGAGGAGGAGGAGGGCTGTGGGGCCTGAAGGGGGGGGAGGGCGTTGGCGGCCAGAGGCGAGGGAGCGGGGAGGAGGAGGGCGTTGGGGCCCGGAGGGAGGGAGGGCGCCGGCGGCCGGGGGCGAGGGAGGGGGAGGAGGAGGGCGCTGGGGGCCAGAGGGGGGGGCGCTGGGGAAGGGGCGAGGGCGCTGGGGGGCGGAGGGGGGAGGGCGCCGGGGCGAGCGCAGGGGCCCGGAGGACGAGGGAGGGGGAGGAGGAGGGCGCTGGGGGCCGGAGGGGCGAGGGCGCGGGGGCAGGGGCGAGGGCGCCGGGGGCGAGCGCAGGGGCCCGGAGGACGAGGGAGGGGGAGGAGGAGGGCGCTGGGGGCCGGAGGGGGAGGGCGCGAGGGGTAGGGGCGAGGGCGCCGGGGGCGAGTGCAGGGCCCGGAGGACGAGGGAGGGGGAGGAGGAGGGCGCTGGGGCCCGGTGGGGGGGGAGGGGGAGGAGGAGGGCGCTGGGCTCGGAGGGGGGAGGGCACCGGGGGCGAGCGCAGGGGGTGGGGTGGGGGGGGGAGGAGGGGAAGGGCGCCGGCGGGGAAGGGGGCGGGGGGGGGTTGCCAGTTGGTGGGTCGCCGGCGGGGGAGTTGGGGGGGGGGGGGGTTGTAAGAGAGAGAAAGAGTGTTTTTAAAATAAAAATAGGTGAGGACTTGTTTTTTTTTTTTAGAAGAGATTTACATAGAGTTAAAATTTTTCACTAAAAAAAAATTACTTACCAAACACCTCTTTGAACATGTCTTCTCTCTTTTTTAAATTTTAGAGAAAAAATAGGTAAAAAATTGTAACCAAACACCCTATAATAGTGTACTTAATATTTACAACAGAGGTAGAGAGTCATCATCCATCGGCGGAGGAGGTGGCTCAGCCAGCTGGACCCCAGCCATGCTGGATTTCTGGATAAACTTAATGACTTCAAACTTATTATAATTGTTATTTTTGTTATATGGTCCAAAATCTGAAATAGAGATCTGATCAGCATGTTGTTCGCTCCCACATGATCGGGTGGGTAAGAGCGACGTATGGAAACTGACGGAATCCTATTCGGATTTCCGGTTTGGGTTCGGTGCTCAAACCACTAATCTAAAAAAACCTAAATGAAAAGGGTTAGAACACGCAAGTTGGGGGTCCAAAATGTGAAATAAGGATCCATCGGCGTGTCGTTTGCTCCGACATGACCGGGTGGGTGAGAGTGACGTGTGGGAACTGACAGAATCCTAATCGAATTCCCAGTTTCGGTTCGGCGCTCAAACCATTAATCTAAAAAAAATCTAAGTGTAAAGGGTTCGAACACACAAGTCGAGGGTCCAAAATCTAAAATAGGGATCTGATCGGTGTGCTGTTCACTATGACACAACCGGGTGGGTGAGAGTGATGTGTGGGAACTGACGGAATCCTAATCAGATTCCCAGTTTGCGTTCGGCGCTCAAACCATTAATCTTAAAAAAAACCCAAACAGAAAGAGTTAGAACACACAAGTCGGGGGTCCAAAATCTGAAATAAGGATCTGATTGGCGTGTCGTTTGTTCCGACACGATCGGGTGGGTAAGAGCGACGTGTGGAGACTGACAGAATCCTGATCAGAATTCTGGTTTGGATTCGGTGCTCAAACCACTAATATAAAAAAAACCCAATTGTAAAGGGTTAGAACACATAAGTCGAGGGTCCAAAATCTAAAATAGGGATCCAATCGACGTGCCGTTCAACACGACGAAATCCTAATCGGATTCTCGGTTTGTGTTCGACGGTCAAATCACTAATCCAAAAAAAAACCAAGTGTAAATGATCAGAAATATTTTCTAATTACACTTAGTGAATATTTATATATTCTGAATTTAAAATTTTAAAAATAATGTGTGTATATTATTTTTATTTATTTTTCTAATATTTATTTCTATAATATAGGATCCTCCAACACGTGACGATCATTAGGCTGGGAGAGAGGAAGATCCAATAGATCTCTCTTGATTTTTTATTTGTTATTATTGTGGATGTTCCATATTCGTTATGATTGATGATTTTATGTTAATTGTTATTTATTGTGGATGTTCCTATGAATATTATTTTTAGCAAGTTTTTCAATTTATCTTTGTTATCTAATTGTATTTAAAAATAATAATAAAAACATTATTTTAATGCAGTTTCTGACAGAATGTTTCTGTCGGAACAAACGTCGACATACATGACTTTCGACGGAAAGTATCCATCGGTATAACCGTCGGACTTACCAACGGATATTATCTGTCAGAAGTTTCCCACTTCCAACGCTCCTATCCATCGGTCAAGGTGTCGAAAGTTCCGATGGATACTGACTGAATTTTTCGTCGGAATTTACCGACATATTTTTTCATCGATAAATTGGTCTGAAGATTTTTTTTTCCGACGATTATTTCGGTCTAAAATACCGACATATTTTATTTCCGTCGAAAACTTCTGACGCTTTTTTTGTCCGACGAATTGTTTCCGACAGGCTGTCGCCAGAAAGCGGTCGGAAATGTGCTTTTCTGACATATTTCTGATGGAATGTTGCCGTCGGAAATCTCGCTTTTTCTTGTAGTGGAATCTTCATCGTCCAAAAGTCTTCCAGACATTCGAAGAGTTGATGTTCATCTAATAGGCGTTGGACCTGGTGTTGCATCCTGCAAGCGTTCGTTATGAAGCTTTCTTCATCGGACTGTTCTGCATCGTGATAATGTCAACAGAGACATTCACAAAGGCCGAACCATTGTGATAGGTAGAACCTTTACTTCTGTGTTTAACTGTTGTTCTCCTATCCAAAGTTTTCTTTAGTTCTTGACTAAACCAGATTGAACTGTGTGTTGTGATCTTGTGTGAGCAATTGTGTGCAATGCAGGCTATGCACTACATGCTGTGGGGTTTTTGATTTCTTTATACACGTGAAATAAAGGATCGGTTGGGTTGGTGTTTTTCTTGGGGAAACAACCTTGTGGTGAGGGTTTGTGACTTGTACTCGGTTAAACAAGTTAGTTGATAAATCTTCATAGGGGTGTGGGGTAGTGGACATAGATGCACACATGATGTGTCGGTCAAACCTCTCTAAAAACTGTGTGCATGTGTGGTTTTGCTTCCATCTTTTCTATGTCCGCTGTTTATAGTGTTATATTCTGTTGTGCATCTTGCTTAATAGATTTGCTTAGTTAAGTTTAATATGTTTTGTGTTAAAGAATTTTTAAATAAGTGATAATCAATATTCACCCCTCTCCTCTTAGTTGATTATTACACATATGAATCTTTCACGTCCATCATTGGCGACAGTTCTCATCCAGACGAAAGTCTAATATTTCCAGGGCAACGTTTGGAATTGAGGGGGAAAAAGTTATTTTTTGTTTCAAAAAACAACTTTTCCTGCTAAAGTGCCGCACAAGTATAATTTTTGCTTTATCGTCGGCACCTTTTGTGACGCGGGCGACCAGATCTTATCCCTTGTGCAAAATGGGCAAAAGAGATTTTTTAATGCATAGAAAATGGTTCATTTTATCGTCAATTCTATTCGTTTTGACGCCAATTTATCGAATATGTAAAAATAGAATCCTACCTTATTTTTCGACGCGAAAAAAAGAGAAAAACATCTGTCTGCGAAATCACCGATCCGATTGTCCGAGATATCTCGTGGACGGCGCTCCGAAACAGCACCTTAATATCCAATGCCCCATTCTACCCCCGAGGGCAATCTATTACCCGAGTAAATATGGGATTAAATTCTCCCCCACCCACCCACCCACGGTATCAACATAGAAATCCGGACCATTTTGGGATAGTTCCATCGACCCCTTGATAGGACGTCCGTGGACCGAGTTGGTGCAAACAATTCCCTGATCGTGTCGGGCTACTAACGATTACTTGTCAGCATTGAACGTGTCAACCACATCTCTCTCTCCCTCCCCTACGGCTGACTAATTAAAAAAACCAAACTCTAATCATGAACAAGGGGAAGTCCAGCCGTCCGAGAGTACGGAGAGGAGGACAAAGTAGATGGCTAATGGGGTCCCTCTACTTGTACGTTGCCAAAGGCTGGCGTTATTTATATTGGGTTTCTTGCGGGGTATATATTGCAATTGTAGATATTAATATTAGGTTGTGCAATGCGTTTGTCTAGTTTGCATGATTATTATCCATGGATTTTCTCGCTGTCGACACTACATGTACATCTTAGTTCAACCATGCTGTGACGGAGTCATGAGGTTGAATTTACAATAATGGCCCTTAGAGAGGGACAAGTTTTAGTTCTAGAAATTATGTATGGTTATTTAAACATACTTTTGTTAGGGAAGATGCTGAGGTAACTAGACCCAAGGAACATATAACTTTTTCCTCAACATAAATAATGATGGATGAGGTAATTAGTACCCTTGTCCCCATCCCGCACATTACCCTTCCGATCGAGAGCATATATAGGACAAGGACTGGAGACATTTCTTATGGTTAGCAGGTACGAAATTTAACCTACAACAGTAGTGGGGTATCTTAGCAAATAGCCCCGTCTCACTAATTAATCTATGCTGATCGGCGTGAGCAAAATGATATAAATAAAGAAATGCGCATGGGGTATTTCGTGGACTGACAAGTGACAAAATATTATTAAAACCACTGCCTCCATGCACGGGCGTCACCCATTCGATGGGGGCGGTTTTAATCCCAGCCCACCTACGAATGAAATAAAAAATCCCATTAATCTTAGAATCATCTACCATGTATATATATATATACATATATAGATATATATATATAAATATTGATGTCAAGTCACCATCGAGTGCCGTGGGACATTGGGGGAGTGAACACTCCCACACCCACCACGTCTCATGGCATCCGAACGAACCAACAAATCAAATTGGTGCAACACTTTAAATTTGGATTTGCGTTCGCGTCATGATGCACCTGCCCCATGGATTTCCCCTTGGAATGGGTGCACCCATCCCACAATAATCTACACTCGTGTGGGCGCGTCCGTACCACCTGCAATCCAACCCCATTCGCACGCGCGCCCGTGGCCCGTGGGTTAGATATGAAATCCGCTCAAGCCACGGCATGATCTATCTGTGTGCGAATTCGCTTAGTTTATGTCACAAATCTCGTGATAAAGGCAGCCAAGGTCAAGAAGGCGTATGGTCCAACCATAAAACTTGGACTGTGCTTCGAAAGGGGCAGTAGAAAATTTCAAGTTGTTTGATACACCATATAGATTAGGGCTGCAACCGAGTCGGGTTCGGAATCGGAAATATAGATTCTGATTTCGATAACTGAAATATGGTTCCGATTTCGATTCTGATAAAATTGGAATGGTTAATTCCGATTCCGTTCCGATTTCGATAACATTATCGGAACCGAAATTCTGATAAACTAAGGTATTTACCATAATTTTATCTTTGAGTTTATGATAATTTATCAGAATAACCGATATCGATTTCGATTATTTTTCGATTCCGATTCCGATAGCTTATCGGAATATCCGATACCGATTCCGATAAGCTATCGGTATCATTTTCCGATTTCGAAACCGATAATTTTTATCGAAATCGGGTCGAAATATCGGAATATCGAGTTCCGTTTACACCCCTAATATGGACAGAGTCTGTGAAGGTAAGATCTTAAGCCGATAATTAATGTACCAAACTAGTGTGAGCATAGACGGATTCAGAAATTTTCCAGTGGGGTGACTCCCTTTAGAAAATTTTCTAACCAAACCAATTTAATGGAAAATTTTAAACACATCAATAAGATTTTAAAATTCAGTGGAATCACATGACCCCATTGATTTGTCTCTAGATTTGTCCCTAAATGTGAGATCGATTGGAGTTATAGGGGCATAAAAGTGGGTAAAAAGATGGTTACACGTTTATTATGAAAATTACAAATTTGACCTTTTTTATTCACGTGTTGTGCATATAATTAAATATTAAGGATATCAATGGGACTTGCAAAATAACACATCGTAGTACATTATTTGTGCATAAAGGAAAACTTGAATATATGCAGAAAAAGCATTCGATTAATGCCTCTTGCCATGCTGTTGACATTCTATAACAACATACCTATTATGGAGGTCATTTTTGATCTCCTAGATTCACAGGTCTATCATAATCCGTCAATGACTCATGTGGAGGTGATTTTCTGCTTGGGCCGGAGTCAAGCGGGACTACACTTGGAAGAAGGGAAGAAGGACGCCGGTAGCGGACAGATACCTGCAAAATCAGAATGGAATCAGGAGGGCCCGGTTGAAGAACCGGGAGAACCCTCCGATGCCTAAGTTAGAGATCGATGGACTCAAAGACTTGGAAGAAGAAGGTTCAGTATTGCGCAACAGAGGTGTGCCTTAGATTGTGTACCTCTGCATGGAGGCTTACCGGTGCCTTTTATAAGCAGAAGTGCTGAGGGAGAGGGACGGAACGTCCCTGATCAATGCCACAAAGGGCACGCCCGTTAACGTCCTTAGCGGGGGAGTTACGCGTTGAGGCGTTCTGCAGTTAATGCACCACTTGATTGTGGGCGCGCGCGTGGTGTAGCCGTTATAACCACCGCGAGGGGATGAAGGGCTGCTTGGATTCTCCTGGGTGGAAGGTACCGAGCAGGTAGCTTGCTCGGTGAGTTAGACCTATTGTTCGGTAGTCGGACCCGTTGTTCGGTGCCTGGCGCCTGGAGGCATGGCTTGTGCAGACAGCGCCAGAGCGCGCTTCGAACAGAGTCTGTTCAGTAGATCATGCTTGAACCGACCAGAACAAGAGGCCTCCGGGACGCGCCCAAGGGAGCTCGGTGGTGTTCGGACCTTATGGTCGTTTTCTGGAGTCCTTGACGCGGTCTTCGAGGAGATGTGGCGCCCTGCTGAGGGCCATGCTTTCCTGGGGAGCCCCGATGGGCCGTGATGGGCCGCGATGGGTCGTGATGGGCCGTGATGGGCCTAGGTGGCTGGAAACGGCCACCACAACTCAGAACGGCGATTATTCATTTACACGTCTCCAGATGTAACGAAGGTTTCGACAGCACCGAACAAGATAGGGCTATCGAACACCATGTGAACGGCCCCCAAATTTCACCGAACAAGTCTCTAGACTCTTGTTCGACGTCTTCAATAGACGATCATTGCGGGCAACCCTTAGCCTTCCAGTGGCCTTTAACATATAAGATTTCGCTACGCGCCTTTCCATGATCTGGGATAGGCCCCGCACAAAGTCTCAAGAGATATCTCGAGCAGACACTCCCCATATTGGAAACTCAACAATCGCTTTTTAGAGACGCCAACTGTTGAGGACACTTCAAGATTTTCAGTCCCCGCATCTATATAAGGAATGGTGATCTTCATGTAAAGATATGAGCTATTCAACCCTCACAATCACCCACGCACGAGAACGCACACAATCAAAACCCCTCCTCTCTTACGTCACTTTTAAGTCGATTCTGACTTAGATATCAGAGGGTTCTCTTCGATTCATCAACTGAGTCCCTCATGATGTCGTTTGATTTTGCAAGAAATCATCCACACCGACGGAGTCTTTCCCCTCCTTTTCGGAGGACCTACTCGATCTATTACTGAACAGAAAAAAAACCTCCACACATATAAATATAAGTGAAAGAATAACGAAATTTACATTTAGTTCTTAGGGTACTTTTACATATAAAAGAAGTCGAAAAATTTCTTCAGGAGAGAAAGGTCAATAGACCTAAAAGAGATTTACTGGTCATGTCACGGATCAAAATCGAAAAACTTTGCGATTATCGATGCTACTTATTTTGTCACCTTATTTATAAAACTCATGCATTAATTATTTGTAGCACAATTTGAAAAGTAAACAGCAAGAGGAGCTAAACTTATAGGGTGTTTGGAACAATTTTTTAAAAAAAGTTATTTCTATCTAAAAATTATGTTAAGTTCTCTTTCAATTTTAAATTTAAAATTATGAGAATGTGATGTTATGTGTTTGGTAAAAATAATAAAAATTTTAAAAATTATATTAATGTGTTGGGGCTGGGCGGGGCACGGGGGCGGAGTTGCCGGGGCGAGGCAGGGGGAGGGGGGGGATGGGGGAGGGCGCAGGGGGGTGGGAGGGGATGGGGGGAGGGCACGGGTGGGGGGTTGGGTGTTTGCAGGCCTATGGGGGGATTGGGAGGGCACAAGAGTGGGGGGGAGGGTGCTGCAGGTTGGGGGGTGGGGTGGGGAGGGCACAAGGGTGGGGAGGGTGAGATGGCGGGGGGGGGTGCTGGGTGGGGGTGTGGTTCGCAGGGGGCAGGGAGGGTGAGATGGCGGGGGGAGGGTGCTGGGTGTGGGGTTTGCAGGGGGATGGGGGGGAGGGTGCTGGGTGGGGGTGTGGTTCGCAGGGGGCAGGGAGGGGATGGGGAAGGTGCAGGGGGTGGGGGGGTGAGATGGGGAGGCCGCAGGGGTGGGGGAGGGAGGGGGGTGCTGGGGGGGGGGGGGGGAGGGGGGAGGCGCAGGGGGTGGGGGGGGAGGGTTCTGGGGTGGTGGGGGGGTGAGATGGGGGGGGGGGCGCAGGGTGGGGGGGAGGGGGGGGGGGGGTGGGATGGGGAGGACGCAGGGGATGGGGGGTGCTGGTTGGGGGGTGGGTGTGAGAGGAGTGAGTGTGTTTAAAAAAAAAAAACAGGTTCATTCTTGTTTTTATTTTAAGGGAGATTTACATTAGGTAAAAGTTGTTCTTTAAAATAAAAAATATTTACCAAACATGTCATTGTGTTTGGTCTCTTTCTTTTTTAAATTTAAGAAAGAAAATTGAAAAAAAAATGTAACCAAACACCCTATTAAACTCCTCGTCTCCAAATTTTGGAGCACTAAACTTAATGAAAGGTCATCCCATCTCAGTCTACTACATACCAAATGGCCGTCAAAGAATTAGGTGGCAGATAACTTTCCTCTTTATAATTAAGAGCAAACATAGCGCACTGCACCAGGGCGCAGAGACGAGGTCTTCCCTCGAGGGGTCGCCCACCATCCGCCAAACCTTCCCAACTCCTCTCAAGCGTACGCAGCAGGAGAGGAATGAGGAAGCTGCATGCCTCCCTCCTCTTTGGCCGTCTCCTCCGCTCCCCTCCGTTCTCCGAGGCCGGCGGTATTAAGAAAAGGCCCCGCTCGCTTCGCTCGAACCCACGAGCTTGTTTCACCCGCTCGACAGAACTCTGGGAAGGCCACGATTCCTTGGAGAGGGAAGATTTCCGTGTTACGCGAGTGACTGATCCTCACTAGCCCTGCTCACACACTTTGATGACCCCCCCACCCCCCAAGACCAATATATATATATAGGAGGAGGGTTGGCTAAGTTCCCAACACATTGAAAGACTGCAAATATCAAACCCCTCTCCAACGCTGACAATAAAAAAGCTACAAGTGTGTGTGTGTGTGTTGGGGGTGTCGAGATGGGTTCATCTTCCTCTATATATGTATGACCGATCTCTTCTGGCAAGCTGTGGTTTTTGTCGAAGAGAAGGGTTTGTCCCTCCCATGGATGCTGGTGCATGCTCTCAAGTGACGGATCATGTGAAATGGGACTTGGGAATCAGGGCATGCATGGTTCACTTGTCTTCCATACGCCTTCAGCTGGTTTTCTTTTACTCCCCCTCTCCATTGTCTTTGTGAAGGTATGCGAGTCCGGGGCCATACCTTGAAACTGATGCTTACCAACTCAAATTTATATGCTTTCGTGTGCATCTTGCGCTTTAATTATTGGGTAGGCTTTTGGTTTTCCCATGGACGTTTTTTTTTTGACACGTCCATGGACTTGTTCCCGTAGCTATGGTATTGGTAGGCACAACATGTATTAACAACCGTTCACCTTTCTTTCATTTCACTCTTACCCTTCCAGTCTCCCGTTTTCTTCGTTTGTTTAAACCACCATCCAGTGGTTACTTCTCCCATGCCCTCCACTGCACGAAACTTGTGGTTCCCCTCCTAACCAAACGTCTGTTTTTGCACACACCCACACACTCTCAACACCCATGAATTAATTCATGATACAGCAAAATCGACCTGATCCTTAAGAGCTAGCCCCACCATTTTCCTGCCCCCATGAATTGGATCCATCCAATACAAACGGGCAGCTTCGTACTTGTGGAGATGTTTTTCTGCTTGGGCTGGAGTCAAGCGGGCCTACACTTAGAAGAAGGGAAGAAGACCGCCGGTAGCGGACGCATGCCTGCAAAATCAGAACGGAATCAGGGGGCCCGGTTGAAGAACCGGGGAGAACCCTTCGATGCCTAAGTCAGTAAACTGCCGGTGAGGCTTTGGAGAAGGAGGGTTCAGTATTATGCAGGAGCGATGTGTCTTAGATTGCGTACATCTGCATGGAGATTTACCGGGACCTTTTATAGGCAGAAATGCTGAGGGAGGGGGACGGAACGTCCCTGATCAATGTCGCAAAGGGCGTGCCTGTTAGCATCCTCAGCGGGGGGGGGTTATGCGTTGAGGCGTCCGTTGAGAAGTTCTGCAATTAACGCACCACTTGATCGTGGGGCGCGTGTGGTGTAGCCGTTATAACCGCCGCGAGGAGATGAATGGCTGCTTAGATTCTCCTGGTCGGAAGGTACCGAGCAGGTAGTCTACTCGGTGAGCCAGACTGCTGTTCGGTAGTCGAGCCCGCTGTTCGGTGCCTGGTGCCCGGAGACACGGCTTGTGCAGACAGTGCCACAGCGTGCTTCGAACAGGGTCTGTTCAGTAGGCCATGCTTGAACCGAACAGAACGAGAGGCGTCCGGGGACGTGCCCCCAGGGAACTCGATAGTGCTCGGACCTTACGGTCGCTTCGTGGAGTCCTTGACACGGTCCTTGAGGAGACGTGGCGTCCTGTGGAGGGGCCATGTTTGCCTGGGGAGCCTCGACAAGGCCCTGATGAGCCGTGATGGGCCTAGGTGGCTAGAAATGACCACCACAGTATCCTATAATGCTGAAGTTCATTAATCTTTCAAGTGCCCATTATCTGCCCATCTAAGCACAAGTGAGACATATATATTGTGTGCCATTAGATTATGGGAACCTAACTAGAGCTTTTGGGTTAACAGGTCAAAGCAGCGGTGGCCAAGCAGTTTACTTACAAATGGGCAAGCGAGTCGGTCGTGTGCTCTCCACCACTGACACGATACAGGATTGCAGTCTTCATCTCACGGAGATGTTGGTTGTGGGAAACCAACTCGATCAACAGACAGCTGGGCAAGAAGACATGGCCGTGGGGGATCCCCCCTGCTCGAGCAAATGGTCAGCACGGAGCACTCAACAAGAGCGCACGTTTGTATTCCCCCCTCCCCCAATCAAACCCTTCCTTTTTTTTTGGCCTGCGCTTAGAATGAGACGAGACCAGGCAACCCAATGTTGCTAGATATCATATTGCCATTCCGCAGATTGTTGGAAGGCAAACCACTGCACCAGGGAGATAGAAAATAGATTGCATTAATGTCGGAACATATCAGCCCATATTATATTACCATGCATGCGCGACTTTTGTTGCCGGCCTGTTTATCCTACTTGTCTTGTCATCTAATTTAAAATTCAAGTTATCAAAGAGTGAGGAATATATTAAAATTTTCTATTTCTAATGTCAAGTTCTAAAACCACCGAACATAAGTTCGAAGTCAATATTATCTCAACAATATATTTGATCTTGAGACCAGATATGTGTGAGATTGTCCCATATCCACTAATTTGAGAATGTGTTTGTCTTTATATTGTCTAATCTTTGTCCCCCCTTTTTTTTTACCGTTGATTTTGTCCCCTCGATATCTAAATTTTGGAGATGACCTTATATTTTCCCATGGTACATAATAGATTTTTATACTTCCGATTTTGGATTCGCCATCCCATTAAATTCCATATGACATTTATCCTGTGTGAGACAGACATGTGAAGAGGCATGTAAGATTGTCCTATATTGACTAATTTGAGAATTGACTTGTCCTTCTATATATTGTTCTACTTTTATCCCCTCAATGCCTAAGATTTAGGGGGTGATCATTAAGATCTATGTGGTATTTGTCTTTTGTAGAGCCAACATGTGCGATTGTGTATGAGATTGTCGACTCTCCTTATACCGGTACGGTTATACCAATCCACGTCGGTACAAAGGGCGCCGTCACAGTAGAACATTTATCCAACACTAAATAGTAGGTTGAAACGTACATGAATAACGAAAGAGTACAGTGGAAAATAAACATTCTAGTCTTATTCCATCATCATCACATAATTCCACAATCTATGTCCATATTATTACATGCCCAAATGAAATACATTGTCCATCATAATGATTACATACTATGGAGAGAAAGTAAATATGTAGTAATGTCCACAAGCGAAGCTACTCTTCGTGCTCGGAGTCGCTTCTCACTATGTCCTCCGCAAGTACGGGACACCTGTCTCACCTGTACGCCAAAGTAAGTATGAGTCTTCTAAAAAGACCCAGCAAGCAATCCAAAGATAGCACCCTTACACATATCACATACACATGCTCTCTTTTAATCAGTAAGAAAATACATGGTACATGTTTCATTTCAATTTAACAATTAAATATGAACAACCTACACATGCTTTCTACACATAATATATAACATGATTCATATTGCTAAATTCAATTCACATCATTCATATTTTTAAACAAATAGGTCATGAGAATTAGCACAAGTTAACTAACAATCCTAGCATGATATCTAATCATTTTCACATGATGTAGTTATAACACATTTTCACATGTTTAGCTTGCTGTTTTAATATAAATAAATCGCATTACACAAATTCACATCTTTTCACATACTAACACATTCACATTACACTATCACATGCTCATCTTTCACATTTACTCAATTCACATATTCACACTTCACATATTCACACTTTTTACACAGTTGCCGTGACACATAGTCCGAACCACCATAAAAAAGGACACACATACACATAACATATACCCGTCACCTAGGCAACACAGTGACGAATCTTGGTTAACTGCGCAGAACCGAGAGAAGCCGTCTCCACCCTAACTAGTGGTACTTGTCCACCTCCAGGATTTCATCCTAATGCCCACAGGATATCACATACACATTGAGCCATCCCATAGAGACTTTACTACAGTATGGCTCCATAGCCTTCTATGGTAGCAGTGTCAATGTCGACACATATTACACATTATCAGTTTATCACGTTCACTTTTATGCACAATTTAACCCTTTTCACATGCACTTTAAATAACATTCATATCTCAGGTTACAGAACTTAACCTTACTGTTTCACAATGATAATTAAATCATAAAAAAGTTCTAATCATGTTGCTAATCACTGAATTCCACATGATTAAAGTTAAACATACTTATCATGGTCAATTACTTTTGATAAACTAATAACAGTACTGAAGAGACGTGATCTAAGTGTGCCTCCCAAGAGGTATTATCCCCATGCTTGGGGTTTTGTCCTTTAAAAGGGCTCTCTTGGGAGAAGAGGTGAGACTCTTGCTGATAAGCACACACTTGTTCTCACTATCTTTCAATATGGGACTAAAGAATATCTCTACACAGTCCCCCAGTGAGGATAAGGGTGTGCGGGTCTTATGAAGATGAGACGCTCGGGTAGGGCACATGGCCTCTCGTTCGTTCCCACAGACGGCGCCAATGAAGTGTGGAGGTATTTTCCTGCTTGGGCCGGAGCCAAGCGGGCCTACACTTAGAGATAGGGAAGAAGACTGCCGGTAGCGGACGGATGCCTGCAAAACTAGAACGGAATCGGAGGGGGGGCCGGTTGAAGAACCGGGGAGAACCCTCCAATGCCTAAGTCAGTAAAGGCTTTGGAGAAGAAGGGTTCAGTGTTGAGCAGGAGCGATGTGTCTTCGATTACCTGTCCCTGCATGGAGGCTTACCAGAGCCTTTTATAGGCAGAAGTGCTGAAGGAGAGGGACGAAACATCCCTGATCAATGCCGCAAAGGGTGCGTCTGTTAGCACCATTGGCGGGGAGGTGTCCATTGAGGGGCCTCGCAGTTAACGCACCATTTAATCGTGGGGCATGCATGATGCAGCAGTTACAACCGTTACAAGGAGACGAAGGGCTGCTTGAATCCCCCTGGTCAGAGGTACCAAGCAGGGGCCCTGCTCGGTTTATAGAACCTGTTGCTCGGTGACAAGGCCTGCTACTGAATGTCTCATGCATAAAAGTGTTGCTCGTGTCGAAGAGGGCCCGACACACGCCGAGCAGCGACTGCTCGGAAAAGAGGGTCTTGGGCCGAGCCAGCTGTAAAGCGCCTGGAGACGACTCTTAGGTCCCGCTAGTACCTGAATACAGGGATCATCCTAGGGACCTTAAAGCTGGTTCTAAGAAGACGTGGCGCCAAGTGTGGTGGCTATTCAGTTGGACACAGAGGAAGGACCCTCGAGGTTTGGCCCTCGAGGCGCTCTAGGGCCGCTTCCAACATGGCCTCGGAAGGAAGCGTTGGCGACTTCCGCTCCAGCACTTGGGAGAGAGGCCTCCGGTCTTCTTCGGAGGCTACTTGGTCCCTGGCAGCTTGGCTCATTTATCCTGTAGAAGGGCCCCCTTCAACCACTCTGGGGACCTCGACCGCCACCTCCTGGTTCTCCGCAACAGTGGGAGATTTCTGGGCCCCCCCTCCTCAGTCTCGATGACCTGTTCGGCTCCATCGCCACCCGCGCCGACTGTTTGTGCTATCGCCTCAACAGCCGCCTCAGTGGGGGGAATGGGGGGCAAGGTGTCTGTCATCTCCGAGGTCCTCTCATCAGCAACCATCGTCGCCGAAATCCTCTCCAGGGGCAGGGCGGCCGGTGTCATCGAACTCCTTTTCATGACTGCAGGGACTGCCGTTGCTGAGGAGACGGCCCCCTCGGGTATTTCAATAGTGCATGGGGCTTTCTCGCCCCCTCGCACGGTTGACTCTTCTCCAACGCATGCGGCACTCCGCTCGTCGGCACCAATGCTCAAGGCCCCCGTCGGAGCCACCTCCTGTGGATAATTCCCAACGGAGCCTAGGGGTGCAGATGTCCTCGTCCGCTCCTCGGACGAGCTCCCCGACTCGTCGCTCACCACGACGAGCCCCAGTTCGGTGGCCATTTCAGATTTGCACTTCTTTAGCGCTTCAAGATGAGGGATCTCTCCCTCAATACCTTCTTCTTCGTCCTCTTCCACCACTCGCGGCGCTGTCTCCCCCAGTTCCCTCCTCCTCTCCTCCTCATCAGAGGTAGCTAGTCCACCTCCTCCTCTTCGGCTTCGCCATCAGACGTCTGCTGCTCGGAGACTACCGGCCTCCTCTTGGTGGTCTGAGGCTAGCTTTGTCACGCCCCGATATTTAGCAGCGGAATAAACACCGGAGGACGTGAACGATACAAACAGACGTATCACAGTTGAGTAACGCAGAGTCACAATTGAATATAATATCACATTTGAGGCTATATTATGATCACCCAAAAATATACTTTATTCCATTCCATTCAACTAGTTACAACCTTACATAAGAAGGACTCACTGAAAAGAGTTCATTATTCAAATGAAAATGTTTCTCTAATACATCGACTACTCATATGCCTATTTCTAAACTGTCAACTACTCATATGGCGGGTGCTCATCACTCTTGCCCTGCCCCATCGGACTCCACTGGTTCCTCATCACTACCTGAAAAAGGGGCAGGATGATAGGGTGAGCGAACTAGCTCAGTAGGATTTACATCTCAATATGGTGCGGGCACTAACATACGTGACTCATCTTATTTAGGCAAGATATGAACATGTATATGATGACAATGCATGCAATACTAACAGATTGAATAGCAGAGTAGAACAGACATCATATCAGATCAAATGTCGAGTTGCATATACAATGGACAGATATTTCAAGAGTAGAATCGTATCAAAAGAGATTGGCCATATTCATACAGATATCATGCGTTCACATGATCAGACGTATCATATCAAATCTTATCATATCAGATCAAATCAAACTTATCATATCAAACAAAGGCACATTCTCACAAATCTTGCTTATTTGTTTGTGCTATGCCAAGCACCAGAAGTTCATACTCCCTCGGTTAATAAGTACGTTGGGGTGCCCCTCCCCAGGACCGGACCAGGCCCTTTTTTTTTTGCACAGGCATTGGATCAAATTTGGACCGGAGTCCCACGTTGTGCTGAACAAACAGATTCATATTATGGCCACAGAGTTTCAATAACAAGCTCGCAGTAAAAGAAACATGATCATTCATAAAGTCAAGGTATGACAAATAGCTCAAGAGAACAAGGCAGGATAACGACATATCTTATGTTTCATAATTCATTAATGTCTTGACATGAGGATGTTTGAAAAGACAGATCATATGCAGAACATGTGCTCTTAATTTCCCCTAGAAGGGTGTGCCTATTCGTGCAAATGTGTAAGTGACGAGTCACGGATCTTCCTAGCATGTATGCATATGGACAAATAATTAATGGAACACCGGAAAGCATGAAACTAATGAAACTCATATGCAATTCATGATATTAACTCCACTAACAAGTCCATACTAACATGTATTCATCCCCATATTCACATCATATTCTTATCTTATCAATTGATAATAGGGAAGATCACAAGATAATCCAATGAACATAAGGACAATCACAATTACACATTAGAATCGTATTCATATCATTACTATTTTTCAATGGGTTGATTTATTTTAGGTCCATGCATACCATATAACATCATGCACATGCTAGTAGACATCATGAAATGATCAGACCAAAATATGCAATTTTTTTGTAAGGGTAGTGTCGACACATCCCACTACAAGAATATTGAAGATTAGCTACAGACCCAAATCGTAGCTATTCTGTAGCTAATCCGTAGCTAACCAATTTAGCTACGGATTAGCTATAGATTACGTCCGTACCTAATTTCTGGCCGCTAATTTGCTACAACCACTTTCGCTAGCTAATCCGTAGCGAAGTAGCTACGGATTAGCTGCGGATATTGCTTTAACTAATATGTCGCTAATTAGCTAGCGATTAGGTACGAATAATTCTATAGTTAATCCGTAGTTAAATTTAGCGACCGATCGGATTATCTGTAGCTACTCGGTAACTAATTAGCTACGGATTAGCTACAACAATGTTGCAACTAACCAACAGAAATTACTGTAACTAATCCGTAGCTAATTAGCTACGGATTAGCTATAACAATGTTGCAACTAACCAACAGAAATTGTTGTAGCTAATCAGTAGCTAATTAGCTATGGATTAGCTACAACAATTTCTGTAGCCAATCCGTAGCTAAAACAAAATCTCAAGAAAAAAAAATAATTTTAAAAATGGTTTTCTCACAAATTTTGTACAAATACCTGTAAACCTGCTTATTCATTCAATAATACATGTAAACTTACTCATTCATTCAATAGTACCTGTAAACCTGCTCATTCATTCAATAGTACCAATAAACATTGCTCATTCATTCAATAGTACCTGTAAACCTGCTCATTCATTCAATAGTACCTGTAAACCTGCTCATTCATTCAATAGTACCTGTAAACCTGCTCATTCATTCAATAGTACCAATAAACATTGCTCATTCATTCAATAGTACCAATAAACATTGCTCATTCATTCAATAGTACCTGTAAACCTGCTCATTCATTCAATAGTACCTATAAACCTACTCATTCATTCAATAGTACCTACTCATTCATTCAATAGTACCTATAAACCTTGCTCATTCATTAAATAGTACCTGTAAACCTGCTCATTCATTCAATAGTACCTGTAAACCTGCTCATTCATTCAATGGAATCATAAAGCCACACACATAGACATATCACACTAATAAAAACATAAATCTAATGTCTCATTAGAAAGTTCACAATAAAAGTAAGATTGTTTTCTAGTCATATTGGCAATTCAATTGTTAGATGTTACATGGACTTGTTGCCTAGTCATATTACACTTAAAGTGTAATATGCAAGTGCAATAAACCTTTCTCAAAAAATAAACATTTCTCAAAAGAGAAATGTTTATTGCACTTGTACATTACACTTTAAGTGTAATGTGACTAGGTAACAAGCCCATGTGGCATCCAACGATTAGATTGTCACTTCCTCACTCCTCATGTGAGAGGTGTCATATGAGCTATTATCTAGTCACATTACACTTAAAATGCAATGTGTAAGTGCAATAAGTCTTTCTTCATAAAAAAATATCGATGTCGAGTTTTTTTATAGAGAAAGATTTATCATGTATATACTACTATTTTGACTAATTCATGTATATACTACTCATCTCAGATATATACCAATGAAATATATATTAATATGATGTTTATAAATTTCATGTGCATATATATTTAAGGTGGTTAATAAATACCCATCACAGTAAGGACAAATCAAGTGTCTAAAGAGGCATGAGGATAGTGTACAGAACTGAGTCTTTTTAAAGTCCAGATCATTCCTTCCATGTCAAGTGTGGGGGTTGGCCTTGATAGAGACGGGGTAAACCAGCAGCTAGCATCAACTCTCCATAATTTGATGGGGGTGGAGTTGGTGTTTCGTTCGTAACAAAATCTAACGTTTCCTACTTATCTTAATCCCTGTCCCCATAACATGTGAAAGCTAGCTAGCTAATCTTTATATGTTATATACACGGCACCAACTATATATAGTTGATTGATCATCTAACTCGTCCATAAAGAAAGTTGAAATATAACACGACACAAAAAGAAGGGTCCATATATATGTTGATGCATGCACATGTCTTCAATAATATTATTGCAAAACAAAGAGGGCAATGAGACAAATACAACTTCTTAATTAGAAGAGGAAGCCAACCAATGTGAACAACTCGATCGGCCCAACCTTGCTGTTCACAAACATCGATGTATAGCCCCCACACCACACCGAAAGAAAGGAAGGGGACAAGCGGGGCCACATACCTGAAGGCGGACGTACCACACCCCTCTCGACTTCACCGTGCGACAAAGTCCTTCGCGGCGTCCTCCGCAGGCAAAACCCCAATGTCCTCCGCACTGGTGGTCCTCCGCGCAGGCGTAAGCTCCAGCCCGCGCCTCCTCTGCACTTGCGAAACCCCAGCCCGCGCCTCCTCTGCGCAGGCGAAACCCCAGCACGCGCCTCCTCTACGCTTGCGAAACCCCAGCCCGCGCCTCCTCCGCGCAGGTGAAACCAGCACGGAACCTCCCGCACCTCCTCTGCGCAACAAGCGAAACCCCTCAGAAAATGGGAAAAAGTAACCGGCGCGAAACCTCCAGCGCCTCCACAAAACCCCAAATAAAAGGTTAAGGCGAAAGAGGAAGGGGCGGAGCAAGCTTTTGCATATGTTATATGTTATTAAAATAATTTTTATTTATATTATATATTAATTATATTAAAATTTGAAAAGTTACATTAGTGAAAGAAAATTTATTTAACTAATATTAATTTATAAATATACATAAATTAGTATTATATATATATATATAAATATATCCATATTTAGATATATATAAAAATATATAACATTCTAAATATATAAGTATGTGTACCTATATAAGTATACATAAGTATGTATTTACATATATATACATATTTATCTACTTATAAATTTATACATATACATATATATATATATTTGTATATTGTTATATATCAAAATACTAATATAAATATAGTACTTCATACTTGTATACTATTATACTTATAAATAGTACTAATAAACATATACTTACTGCATGTACATTCAAATAAGCATATACTTCTATACATGTATATACTTATGTACTTATACATGTATATAACTATATACTTATACATATACTTACAATATTATATATATATATATATATATGTATAATGCTATACCTATACATATTATGAATATGTGTATAAGTACTTTATACTTGTATAGTACTATATTTTTATATATCATGTATCAACATATTAATATAAATATATAATGCTTTATACTTGTATACTATTATACTTATACATAATACTAACAAGCTTATACTTATGTACTTATATGTACATTTAATTAAGTATATACTTCTACACATGTGTATATATATATATATATATACTTATAATATATACTTGTATGTACATTTATATAAATATATACATACATGGATATACTTATATAGTATATATATATACTTGTAAGTATATATTTATGTATTGTATATATTTATGCACATATACACTCACACTACTACATATATACTTTAACATATATACTATACATAAATAAAAATATATTATGTATGTACATTTATATAATTATATACATGTATATACTTATATACTATATATATAAATATATACATAATATATACACACATGTGTATACTTATAAACTATATATACTTGTAAGTATACATTTATACTTGTATATACATGCTAATTATAAGTACATAATTAAGCATATTTATACAACTATATATATATATATATATATATGTATAAGTATATACAACAATATATATATATATATATCTAATTAGCTACAAAACCTTTCCATAGCTAACTCTGTAGCCCATTAGTTATAGATTAGCGACGACATTATTTTATTCTTAATTCATAGCTAATTAACTATGATCCATAGTTAATTAGCTACGGCTTTAGCTATGAAATGTTTTCGTAGCTGATCCATGCTACGGAATGATTCGGTAGCTGAGTTGTAGCTAAGTAGCTACGGATTAGCGACAGATTAAGTCCATCACAAATCCGTAGCTAATTTATCAATTTTGCGACGGCATATTATCTGTCGCTAATCAGTAGCTACTTAGCTACAGATTAGCTACAACGATTTCCCTAGCTAAATTCCGTAGCTAAACTGCATTATTCTTGTAGTGTCCCTTACTGGTGTCGACACAATGCTTCAAACACAAGACAAAATAATGCAAACTGGTCAAGTAGTGTCGACACTAGTCCAGGTAGTGTCGACACAGTGCTTCAAATACAAGGCAAAAAGGTCAAGTAGTGTCGACACTAGTTCAGGTGGTGTCGACACTAGAGACAACTCCCAGAACACCTTCTGGCCAATCTGGGACAGTGTGTCGACACTAGCTCAAGTAGTGTCGACACTAGAGGCCTTCCCAGAACACCTTCTGAGCTATTTTGGGACAGTGTGTCGACACTAGCCCAAGTAGTGTCGACACTAGTGCCCTTCCAGAACAAAACTTATAAGTCATGTGGAACCCGAAAACACATCTCATGCAGTGGTTTACTTACCCCACTTATAACTCTCTAACAAATGATATTTAGACAAAAATGTTCAACATGAAAGATGACGAGGTCAACTGGTAGAAGAACTTTGATGTTGGGGTTTGATCTAATTCAGTCTCGAATCCCGAGAAAACATATGAAAAACAAAAAGTCAAGTGTAGCCCGAAATCGCAGTATCATGCAGAGACTCTCTTATCATGCTCATAACTCTCTAACGAAAGACTTTTTGATAAAACGTCCAACATAAAAGATGATCGTGACTACAAGTAGAAGAACTTTAATGAAGGAAGTTTAGTCAAATTCGGTCTCAAATCATGTGCATAATACGACGAACGGGAAAAGCCCTAACTGTGCGAGACTTCGGGAAAACTACGAATACACAACGTATACTCCATGAAAAGTAGTCAAACCAAGTGAAAATGAACCTAGACTCAAAGATCTACATGATGGTGTTGGTTTCTTTAATCTTGGCCCAAGAACACCTACCTTAGAATGCTAAGAACTCTCTGCAGATTTCTGGGTTGATGCAGAGCGAGGTTGAGGAAGACCACGATTTTCCCCAGCCGTTCTCCACTTCCCCAGCGCTCCAAACTTGCTACTCTCGACCCCAACTTGTTGCTAAACCTTCCTCAAGAGTTTAGGGATGAGGTCTTATAGTTTTAGGGTGTAGTTAAGAGTCCTAACGGGACTAGGAAAGGGGCTGCGAATTCTGCTCCCTGCTTTCCAAGAAATCTGGGATTCTCTCACCCAAAGGAGGTAGCAAAGGTTTAGGAAACCACCTCTTAGAGTTGGATCCGGTTTTGGCTTACCTTGCATGACTAATCACCCTAATTTTAACCCTAAATTGCCCATTCTAATTATTGCATAATTACATACACGAATTTCTGGGTATTTTCTTGTCCCAATTTCTATCCTTGGGCCAAATGTGCTCCATTGGCCCAAACTTGTTAATGGGTCATTTATACATAATTTTGAAAGTCTCTCCAACATGTTTATTTAATTTATGGTTGGGTTATTTTTCCGCGTTAACAATTTTCCGATTTAGTTTCTAAACTCGAGTAATTTGTCACGTGTGACATACACTCGGCCAATCGGATTTTCCGTTACACGAATTTCTTAGTGGAACACTTATAGATAATATTTAGGGTTGGTTTATACTTTTTACGGAATTTTCCGATGTGTTTTCTCACGTACAATAGTGGTACGTAAGTTCTATCATTCCGATAATACAGAAGTTATTTATTTACTAATTTCATACTTGAATTTGTTCATGTGACATAAGTTGTTCATTGATCCAATCTATTTTATGGACTATCCCCACATATTGCTTGGAGTCTACCCATCATTTTACTTTGGTTCATGATCATATTTTATACACATGATAATGGATTTTCCAACTTATTTCTTAATTATGATAATAAGTCACAATAACCCTTGAACATACCTCAAATGACTTCTATTGACTCAAATTTCTTATGGATCATTAGAGGATATTATTTGAAGTCCATCTATGATTTTTATTTAATTTTTTGACTCATCGAAGTATGGGTGATAAGGACTTCCCGACTATTCCTTGATTACGACACTCAGTCGCAAAACGCCTTAAACTTGGACCCTCCGATTTCCCTTTGCACAAATTTCTTCACGGGTCATTAGGGAGCATTATTTAGAGTTGAACTATGATTTTTATGAAAGTTTCTAATGGGTTTTTGTGTGTACAATAATGATATGTGCATTTTTACTATTTCACAAATATTGAATTTATCATTTTCGATTTATTTCTATTTTTCCAATTACTGAATTTCCGGGGTGTTACAAGCTTGCTCCTCCTTCTTCGGTCAAGGACGGCAGCACCTCTCTTGTAGAAGCCTTCATTACCACCTTCTTCTTCAACCGGATCTTCTTTGGCCTCTTAGCAGCGATTGGCGAGCCCCCCACGGGACGCCCCTCTGTAGGAGTCAGCGCCGCCATGGCAGTTGTCACCGAGGAAGGAGCCCTCACTGCAGTAGGGATCCTTATCACGGCAGAAACGTCATCGCCCTCGAAAACCAAATGAGGGGTGATAGTGATCTGCTCGGCGTAATCCTCATTGGCCTCTTGGTCCCGACCAGCGGCTACCTCCTCGGCACCTGCAAGCCAAAGAGGGGGAAAGCACACAGGTAGAAGACAATTATGCGACAGACATACGATTGCAACGTGATCGGGTACTTACTCCATGGCCGGCTCAGACCATGCTGGACGAGTTGGAACTCTGTCAGGTAGCCCTCCCCATTGCGCACGTACGCTCGGTTCAGGCTATCCGAAGCCTTCGCTTCATCTTGGATCAGGAAGGGGTATGTATCCTTCCTCGCTGTTTGGACTCTGTTCGGGAACCCCCACTCCGCACCGTCGCATCGCTTGACGAAGAAGAGCCGCTTCATCCAACCTTTGTTGTTGGAATACTTCTTTGCCAACTCAATCTGCATCCTGTCCGGTCGGTGCTTGGTATAGTAAACACCAGCCCCGGACCCTGGTGAGGAGGTGAGGCGGAATTGCGCCCGGAACACCTCCGCTGAGCCTCGGACTTTTCGGAGCTTGCAGACGACGCAAAAAAATGCAAATAGTACGCCATGAGTTTGGCGTAAGCTGGATCGGCGCAAGACCCCATCGGTTCAGCAGCGCCTTCGCCACCTCCGGCAGCGGCAGCCGGAATCCAGTCTCCATGTGGTCAAGTGATAGAGCGAGGCATTCTGGCCTGTTCGTCAGTTGCGGGTCCTCCTCCCTCGCCATCACGATCTCGTATTCGTTGCCAATCCAGAAGCGCTCCCGGAGGCCCTCGTAATGGCGACATCGCAGCCTCAGGGCATTCGTCGGCGCCACTCCGCTCACTTCGGCAACTGCGGTAGCTTTTCCCTTGCTGGCCATCACCGGAAGTTGCAGAGACGAAGAAGGTGATCGCGAAGAAGAAGAAGATGCTTGGGGGGCAAGCAGGCTCTTCGAAAATTGCTAAAGGCGTGGGTTCCCCGCCTTCGCCCCTCCTCTTCCTTATAAGGAAAGGAGGGCGTGAAATTCAAAATACCAAGGCGGCGCCCCCCGCTCGAAAGTGACAGTTCAGATGTACTGCGGAGAGCCTCCTGGCTCGACACGTCACCCCGCCATCATGAGATTACCTCCGTTATCGAGGAGGTATGGTGAGCGTCGTCACCTCGCCGCCGCCCATAGATCCGAGGTCATCGTCACATTTAATACGGAGGTGACGTTCGAGCAAGTTTCCGCCCTCGAGGGTCCTGGTTCCCGAGCTCACTCGATGGTGTGGTGGGTAAGTGTGGTGGCTATTCCTAGCCACCTTCGTGCGCAAGGCCCATCATGGCCCAGCCCAATTCAGCAGACAAACGTGGCCCTTCCGCATGGCGCCACGTCTTCTTAGAACCAGCTTTAATGTCCCGAGGACGATCCCTATATTCAGGTACCAGTGGGACCCAAGAGTCGTCTCCGGGCGTTTTACAGCTGGCTCGGCCCAGGACCCTCTTTTTTGAGCAGTTGCTGCTCGGCGTGTGTCGGGCCCTCTTCGACACGAGCAACACTTCCATGCATGAGACATCCAGCAGCAGGCCTTGTCACCGAGCAACAGGTTCTATATACCGAACAGGGCCCCTGCTCGGTACCTCCGACCAGGGGGATTCAAGCAGCCCTCCGTCTCCTTGTAACGGTTGCAACTGCTGCATCATGCATGCCCCGCGATTAAATGGTGCGTTAACTGCGAGGCCGCTCAACAGGCACCTCCCCGCCAATGGCGCTAACATGCGCTCCCTTTGCGGCATTGATCAGGGATGTTCCGTCCCTCTCCTTCAGCACTTCTGCCTATAAAAGGCTATGGTAAGCCTCCATGCAGGGACTGGTAATCGAAGACACATCGCTCCTGCTCAACACTGAACCCTTCTTCTCCAAAGCCTTTACTGACTTAGGCATCGGAGGGTTCTCCCAAGTTCTTCAAACCCCCCCCCCCCCCCCCCCCGCCATTCCATTCTGGTTTTGCAGGCATCCGTCCGCTACTGACGGTCTTCTTCCCTATCTCCAAGTGTAGGCCCGCTTGGCTCCAGCCCAAGCAGGAAAATACCTCCACAAGTACCTACTGTTGTCAAAATAGTATGAAAATTTTATCACAGGTGTCACACAGGTTATATATCACATCCCTGAATTTTCAGATTTTTCGCAACAGTAAAGCAAATTTTTTAGCAAATTTGTCACATCCCGAGAATTACGCAGTGGATATTAATAATAATTCGAGTCGATATCCCGAGACGTGAACAGTCGGCAAATAAGCCTCTAGCTAGCACGCGCTAAATGTATAACAACATACATCATCATATGGCCCAAACATTGAACTCAACTAATCTTGTATTCTAATCTCAACGCATTGTATTTCAAATGGGAACTATTACAGGACTAAGACTCAATAAAAAGGAAAAATACATTTATTCCTCACTTCCTACTACATGAATCTAACACTCAAAGCAAACTACTATAACTAGACTCATTGTTGGAACGCTTTTCACTCGGACGCATACCCATCCTCGACTTGCTTTTCCTCTTGAACTTCATAGTCACCTAGATTGGGTAAAAATAGGGGATGAGCAAACTAGCCCAGTAGGATTTATATCTCAATGTGCGGGCAATGATATAAGTGATTAGCAATTTAGAACTAGGTAAACACGATGAATGTCATGATATACATGTATGAATAAAACTCGTTAAAACACGATACATGAAACAAGATAGATAGAGAGATTATGATAGAACGAGATCAAGAAGGATATAACAAGATAGAACTAGCAATAGATCACTTTGTACAAGCACGCAAGATTTCAATTTATGTCAAGAATGCACGAGCACGATCATGTAACACTAATTAGGCACGTAGACACTAATGTACACCAAGAAAAGATCCATCAAGAATGTACACCAGGACACGTGTATGTGGTTATTGTATCTATCACTCAACAAGCAAGCAAGACTCCCAACGCAGATGCAACGCCAGTAATCATTATACCCCATGGTTAACAGTATATTTATGACTCTCCGTCATTGGGGCTAGACTGGAGCCCTTGGACACTCGCCGTGCCCGGTTAGCATCTCATGTAAAATTTTAAATGTAGATACCCACAGTCATTAATAATGGCCAGTGAGAGTTTCAAAATGTAGCATGTGTAACGTCATGTTCATGATGATGATGGGAACAAGTGATAAGTAATTGAACATGATTTCATGATAACAATGGTCAAGAGATAAATTCGGCAGCATAACGGTACGATTTATACTTTAGTTTAATCTTACATTAATGGCTTTAGTCTAGATTGTAAATCACACTCATGAGAACAAGATGAGAAAGGAAGTGCATGCTATCTCCAGGGAACTTCAATGGTACAACTAACTCGTCGGCCATGTGGGAATCCATGGTCAGAGGAGATTTACGGAGGCCTTGGAGAACAGGTCACTAGTCTACCGACTCGAAACGACTCGTAGAGAGCTTCCAAATTCCCAAGAAAGGGCTGCCTAGAAGTGTAAGTGTGTAGTGATGTACGCGTGTCTCAATCCACAAACCATCGGTTTTAAACTTGCGGAAAACACTTAACAATATGACATGGAATAAAACTATGCGCTTTAACTAATCATGGGTTGCAAGATTCTAAGATAACAATTATCATTTAAACATGGTAGAACAGGTAGGAAGATTAAATCATAAGTAGCATGAATGATCACGTCATTAAGAAAGTAATTAGAATAGTGTTCGTGTAATTAAAGTTTTTTAAATGAGTTTACCACTTTTAAGCCATTAAAATAACCACCATGCAATGATCAGATCTAAGACATGTGAATCACACGCTAAATATCATATTTAAACAGACCTCAGGTATAGCAGTAAGATTTGTAAGAAAATAAGTGGTTTCATGTAAAAATCTTGAGATCGCGACGGACACTTGTAAAGGTCGCGACGGGGTCAGATCAGAACGCGACAGTGCCTTGTAAGGATCGCGACAGGCTTGTCTGATCACGTAGGCAGTTTGCGACGGGTTCATATGAAGAAGGCGACAGGGCTGTCAGAACAGGCAGAGAGATAGCGACGGCACGCTCGTCGCATTCAGAACGCGACGGGGTTGCTGTCGCGACAAGACTTCAGAATGCGGCCTATCGGGCCGTCACGTTCACAGGGTCTGCGCCTGAATCCGACAGAGAAAGGACATGTTCTTGGATTGCGGTCTAGAACTGTCTTATATTGACATAGGGTGCTTCAAAAATAGAGAACAAATTGTACAGTGCATGAAAAATCACAAAACTAGTTTTAAACCAACCTAGACATGCAAGGGTGCTTCTAGTAAATCGGAATTAGAAAATAAGGATGGTTTTGACAGGCTTTAATCAAGTCAAACACAAACGTAAAACCAAGTGCAACCTGAAAACGTAGTATCATGCAGTGACCCTCTTACCATACTTATAACTCTCTAACTATTGATATTTAGACAACATGTTCAACACAAGACATGACTAGGACAATTAGTAGAAAAACTTTCATGTTGTGGGTTTGCTCTAATTCAGTCTTGAATCATATGCAACATATAAAGAACGAGAAAAGCCCTAACAGTGTGCGACTTTGGAAAAACGCTTATAATTCAAATCTACTCATTGAAAATTCGATGAAACCAATGGGAAACGAAAGTTAACTTGATGCTCTACACATTGGTATAGGATATGTTAAGGTTTGGCCCGAGAAAACCCTACCTTCTGGGTTGAAGCAGTCCCGTTTTTCCAGAAAACCCATGTTCAGACCACTTGGAGGAAAACGCTTAATACTCTGTGTATACTGCATGGAATTTGGGCATTCCACTTGGGTTAGAACGTATACTTGACCCTCTTTCCAGGGGTATAGGCCTTGCAAGGTTTGGTTATGGTTTGACTCACCTTTGGTCGACTTCAAGTGGAAGGTTTGTGCAGGTCGCAGCAGACGACAAGGGAAAGAAGAACGGCTTGGTGTGGACGATCTCCTGCTCCCCAGCCACCAAGAACTCCTCCACACAACCCCAACAAGAAGTAAACTCATCCCCAAGGGTTTGGTGGAGAGTATTTAAGCTACCATGGTGTTTAGGAGTCCTATTGGGACAAGGAAACTAGCGTTGCAGTTTTGACATATTAGTTTCCTAATTTGAGGATTTCTCCCTCCATTTGAGTGTGTGAGGCTTTAGGAAACCTCCCCACATAGTTAAGCACGTATTTGGGTTGCCAAGAATGCATGTTCGCATCCCAATTCAACTATAATTGCATCTTTCTAATTTCAGCTTATTTAGGCTATGAATTTCTATGTATTTTCTTGCTTCATTTGATTTTTGGGACAAATGATGTCCATTGGCCCAATTATGATAATGGGTTATGAATATATAATGTTGGGAGTTATTCCATGTATGATTTTTATTTAATTTTCTGACTCAACCGAGTACGTGTGATAATGATTTTTCGACTTATTCATGAATTACGATAATAAGTCGCGAAACACTTTAAACTTGGCTAATCCAATTTTTCTTGGCACAAATTTCTTTGTGAAACATTTAGTAATAATGTTTAGGGTTGATTTATAATTTTTATGGAATTTTCCGATATGTTTTAGAACATACGATGATGATACGTATGTTTAAATATTTTGGTATTATGGAAATTATTTATTTCTATTTATTTTTTTTTTTTTTTTTGCAATTAAAATTTCAGGGGTGCTACACCCTCCCCCACTTAAGATAATTTGGTCCCCAAATTCATAGATCATTAACTGTCTTTTGATAGTTATGACCCTTGAGGTCGTTTCGGATTTAATTCCACTAACTTGTTTCCGCATTGTGGATGCTAGTCTATCATCTACACATATGGCCACCCATATTATTCATTTGGTTCCTTCCACTCCTGTTTTTCTTTCACGGTTGTTATAACTCCATCTTAACCCACCAGATGAACTACAGTATAACCACTAGATTATTCCTTTTCAATTTCTTCTTAATGATCTCCCCCACTTAGAAATGGACTAACAAGAAAAACATCATAAGATTAGTCTAGGGGTCCAGAAATCCTGCCCACTCTAGCTCAGCTACATTTGGCAGATGGGCTGATGTGGCCTTCCACCATGCTGGGGCATCCTTAGTAAACTGGAAAGTGGCCAGTACCACCTTCTCCCTGTTAGTGCATTGCATCACTTGGAAAATTCGTTCATCTCCTCTTGACAATTCTCTGCCTCATCTGGGTCAGGGGATCCAGAGAAACGAGGAGGGTTTAAACTCCTAAAATTTCGGTGCAGATCACCGGCTCCATTCCTTGCAGCTGCAGCCTGATTTCCAGCCTGAACTACATTTTGTAATGCCTGGGTTAGACCAGCCACAGTGTCTTGCATAGCTTGCCACTGGTTGCGAGCCATTACGGTTGAGTGAGAGAGTTATGAGGGTTCCTGAGAAAAGGATGGAGACCAATTAATGTCTCTAGATATATTATAAGAGTCAATGGGTAGGAGTGTCTAATTCTTTCTACCATATACCCAGTCTCTACCCATTCTCACCAGGTACTATATTTAAGTTCCATGACCTAGGTTCCATAGGTATCTCCTAATCCTGAGACATATATCCTATTTGGATTTCCTAGGCTCTGATACCACTAAGCTGTCATGTCCCGAGAATTACGCAGCAGATATTAATAATAATTCGAGTCGATATCCCGAGACGTGAACAGTCGGCAAATAAGCCTCTAGCTAGCACGAGCTAAATGTATAACAACATACATCATCATAGGGCCCAAACATTGAACTCAACTAATATTGTATTCAAATCTCAACTCATTGTATTTCAAATGGGAACTATTACAGGACTAAGACTCAATAAAAAGGAAAAGTACATTTATTCCTCACTTCCTACTACATGAATCGAATCTAACACTCAAAGCAAACTACTATAACTAGACTCATTGTTGGAACGCTCTTCACTCGGACGCATACCCATCCTCGACTTGCTCTTCCTCTTGAACTTCATAGTCACCTAGATTGGGTAAAAATAGGGGATGAGCAAACTGGCCCAGTAGGATTTATATCTTAATGTGCGGGTAATGATATAAGTGATTAGCAATTTAGAACTAGGTAAACACGATGAATGTCATGATATGCATGTATGAATAAAACTCGTTAAAACACGATACATGAAACAAGATAGATAGAGAGATCATGATAGAACGAGATCAAGAAGGATATAACAAGATAGAACTAGCAATAGATCACTTTGTATAAGCACGCAAGATTTCAATTTATGTCAAGAACGCAATGTATCACTAATTGCATTAAATGCAGGATGGCCATATCACGCAAGCAAGCAAGAACGCACGAGCACGATCATGTAACACTAATTAGGCACGTAGACACTAATGTACACCAAGAAAAGATCCATCAAGAATGTACACCAGGACACGTGTATGTGGTTATTGTATCTATCATTCAACAAGCAAGCAAGACTCCCAGCGCAGATGCAACGCCAGTAATCATTATACCCCATGGTTAACAGTATATTTATGACTCTCTGTCATTGGGGCTAGATTGGAGCCCTTGGACACTCGCCGTGCCCGGTTAGCATCTCATGTAAAATTTTAAATGTAGATACCCACAGTCATTAATAATGGCCAGTGAGAGTTTCAAAATGTAGCATGTGTAACGTCATGTTCATGATGATGATGGGAACAAGTAATAAGTAATTGAACATGATTTCATGATAACAATGGTCAAGAGATAAATTCGGCAGCATAACGGTACGATTTATACTTTAGTTTAATCTTACATTAATGCTTTAGTCTAGATTGTAAATCACACTCACGAGAACAAGATGAGAAAGGAAGTGCATGCTATCTCCAGGGAACTTCAATGGTACAACTAACTCGTCGGCCATGTGGGAATCCATGGTCAGAGGAGATTTACGGAGGCCTTGGAGAACAGGTCACTAGTCTACCGACTCGAAACGACTCGTAGAGAGCTTCCAAATTCCCAAGAAAGGGCTGCCTAGACGTGTAAGTGTGTAGTGATGTATGCGTGTCTCAATCCACAAACCATCGGTTTTAAATTCGCGGAAAACACTTAACAATATGACATGGAATAAAACTATGCACTTTAACTAATCATGGGTTGCAAGATTTTAAGATAACAATTATCATTTAAACATGGTAGAACAGGTAGGAAGATTAAATCATAAGTAGCATGAATGATCATGTCATTACGAAAGCAATTAGAATAGTGTTCGTGTAATTAAAGCTTTTTAAATGAGTTTACCACTTTTAAGCCATTAAAATAACCACCATGCAATGATCAAACCTAAGACATGTGAATTACACGCTAAATATCATATTTAAACAGACCTCAGGTATAGCAGTAAGATTTGTAAGAAAATAAGTGGTTTCATGTAAAAATCTTGAGATCGCGATGGAAACTTGTAAAGGTCGCGACGGGGTCAGATCAGAACGTGACAGTGCCTTGTAAGGATGGTGACAGGCTTGTCTGATCAGGCAGGCAGTTCGCGACGGGTTCATATGAAGAAGGCGACAGGGCTGTCAGAACAGGCAGAGAGATAGCGACGGCACGCTTGTCGCATTCAGAACGTGACGGGGTTGCTGTCGCGACAAGACTTCAGAACGCGGCCTATCGGGTCGTCGCGTTCACAGGGTCTGCGCCTGAATTTGACAGAGAAAGGACACGTTCTTGGATTGCGGTCCAGAATTGCCTTATATTGACACAGGGTGCTTCAAAAATAGAGAACAAATTGTACAATGCATGAAAAATCACAAAACTAGTTTTAAACCAACCTAGACATGCAAGGGTGATTCCAGTAAATCGGAATTAGAAAACAAGGATGGTTTCGACAGGCTTTAATCAAGTCAAACACAAACGTAAAACCAAGTGCAACCTGAAAACATAGTATCATGCAGCGACCCTCTTACCATGCTTATAACTCTTTAACTATTGACATTTAGACAAAATGTTCAACACAAGACATGACTAGGATAACTAGTAGAAAAACTTTCATGTTGTGGGTTTGCTCTAATTCAGTCTTGAATCACATGCAATATATAAAGAACGGGAAAAGCCCTAACAGTGCGCGACTTTGGCAAAACGCTTATAATTCAAAATCTACTCATTGAAATTCGATGAAACCAGTGGGAAACGAAAGCTAACTTGATGCTCTACACATTGGTATAGGATATGTTAAGGTTTGGCCCGAGAAAACCTACCTTCTAGGTTGAAGCAGTCCCATTTTTCCAGAAAACCCTTGTTCAGACCACATGGAGGAAAATTCTTAATACTCCATGTATACTGCATGGAATTTGGGCATTCCACTTGAGTTAGAACGTAGACTTGACCCTTGTTCCAGGGGTATAGGCCTTGCAAGGTTTGGGTATGGTTTGACTCACCTTTGGTCGACTTCAAGTGGAAGGTTTATGCAGGTCGCAATAGACGAGAAGGGGAAGAAGAACGGCTTGGTGTGGACGATCTCCTGCTCCCCAGCCACAAAGAACTCCTCCACACGACCCCAACAAGATGTAAACTCGTCCCCAAGGGTTTGATGGAGAGTATTTAAGCTACCATGGTATTTAGGAGTCCTATTGGGACAAGGAAACTAGGGTTGCGATTTTGATATATTAGTTTCCTAATTTGAGGATTTCTTCCTCCATTTGAGTGTGTGAGGCTTTAGGAAACCTCCCAACATAGTTAAGCACGAATTTGGGTTGCCAAGAATGCATGTTCTCATCCCAATTCAACTATAATTGCCTCTTTCTAATTTCAGCTTATTTAAGCTACGAATTTCTAAGCATTTTTTTGCTTCATTTGATTTTTGGGCCAAATAATGTCCATTGGCCCAATTATGATAATGGGTTATTAATATATAATGTTGGGAGTTATTCCAACATATTTATTTAATTTATGGTCGTGTCGTATTTCCGTGTTAACGGTTTTCCGACTTGTTTCCTAATTTGGATAATCGGTCACAATAACTCTTAAAGCTAGTCCAAATGATTTTTATTGACCCAAATTTCTTGATGGGTCATTAGAGAATATTATTTGAAGTCCATATATGATTTTTATTTAATTTTCTGACTCAACCGAGTACGTGTGATAATGATTTTTCGACTTATTCATGAATTACGATAATACGTCGCGAAACACTTTAAACTTGGCTAATCCAATTTTTCTTGACACAAATTTCTTTGTGAAACATTTAGTAATAATGTTTAGGGTTGATTTATAATTTTTACGGAATGTTTCGATGTGTTTTAGAACATACGATGATGATACGTATGTTTAAATACTTTAGTATTATGGAAATTATTTATTTCTATTTATTTTGATTTTTTTTTTGTAATTAAAATTTCAGGGGTACTACAAAATTATTCCCATAAACAAGGTTCACAGCAAAACAGTCGTACCTAATAGTGGTGCGGACACGAGAGGAAGGCGTCACCGGAGCCAGGAGCCTATAGACCTGGTCTCCCTGTGGCTGGGAGACGATGATAGATTGCTCTCTTAGTTAGGATTATTTCTTTCAATAAATTAAGAGTTGTTTAGTGTGGTTTTGTTAAAGAAGTCTTAATTATGAGGTATTAGGTAAATTTTAATGTTATAGGATATACTTGCAAATTGTGTTTTTTCTTTTTCCTATAAATACTATGTTGTAAGCTAAAAAAGGGGATGATGAAAATTTTTGAAGATTTTTACCCTAAATGTGAGCTGCTGCAGCCGCTTGTCTTCTTCCCCCTCCCTCCTTCCTGTTTCTTGTGGCCGGAAGGTGCCGCTGCCACTTCTTCTCTCTTCTCTCTCTCTCTCTCTCTCTCTCTCTCTCTCTCTCTCTCCATTCTCTCCTTCCTCCTCCCTGTTCCCACGTCGTAAAAGCGCCCCTCCCTGTTTTTTTTGTTTCCCGCACGCGTGGCCGCTTCGTGCCAGCCACCGCCACATCCATGTTCGTCCGCGCCATGTCCTCCAGTAGCCCTCCTCAGCGACCGAGCCCCTTCGGCCCACGCCTTGGCGACCCGCATCCGAGGTGGGCTTCCCACGCTTCACGCCAGACGCAACGCTCAGGCTCGGGCCCAGTCGTCCTCGCCAACCAGCTGAGTGAACACTGCCTGGCCGATCCAAGCGGATGAACCCCAACAACTCGGTTGCCGTGCACTTGTATCTGCCGCTGCTTCCACATCAGTTCTTCCAACCGCTCCACCCGAAGACACCTCCAGGGCAACATCCTGATCGCCCTGTTGTGACCCTGCCCCGCTGTCGACTTGTAAAGCTACTGTCCGATCAACTTGCAATGCTTACTCTGTGTCCAACGGGTAACACCGAAAGCACTCCACCTAGGTCGGAAGGTTCTGGCCCGCAATGAGGTACTCAGAATAATCTCAGACCGCTCTATTTATTTAGTATTTGTAAACTACTCTGTCGTGCCGGAGTGTGCAAGAGCGAGGGTACCTTGCCACCTAAACGAGTTATGCTATTGGAGTTAATCAAGTGTGTGTGAGAACCTGTTCTACTTTATTTGCTCATAAATCAAAATTATTAATTGGTGAACTGTACCCTATCTGGTGGCCGATCTTTACTCGGCTTTGATCTATTGTGGGGGAATTGAGGGAAGGTTCCTTGAGCGCTTGTCATCACATGTCATCTTTTGATTTTCCATGAATTGTGGATGATGATCTGTCTTAATAATGAAGATAATTTGCTTATGTTTCATGCATCTCCTTGTTTGTCCCGCATCAATTTTGGTATCAGAGCCCAGGACTAGATAGGGTGTGTCAAAGTTCTTTTAATTCCGCACAATTACGTAGTGTAAAAAAAAAAGTGTCGGCATAGTTTGCATTCATCTGTTAGTTGTCTGCATTAGTTTTGTATAACCACTCACCAAGGCAAAGGTTATTTGCTAGACGAAACCATGACAGAGGAAAATAGAGAACCCAATCTTGCTACTGCCATCCAGGAATTAGCGGCCCAATTTGGCCGTTTTGGTGAGACCCTTGCGGGAATAGATGCTAGAGTGGCTCGTTTAGAGGAGCATCCCATGGACCAAGGAAGAGGTGACCCACCACCTGCTCATGATGGTGTTCCTAGAGGACCACGTGGGCGGAGGCCAAATCCTAGACGTGACCCTAACATTTATGGAGAGGATAGACAGTATAGAGAGTGGGATGATTCTGATGAGAGGGTTACGAGGAATGTGAAGGTAGATGCCCCTGGTTTTGAAGGATCACTTGAGCCCCGAGTGTATCTAGATTGGGAATCGGGCATGGACTATTACTTTGAGTGGTTTGAGATGTCAGAAGCCCGGAAGGTCAGATTTGCAAAGATGAAGCTTGAGGGTCGAGCTAGGGCCTATTGGCTCACTATGGAGAGTCTAATTGCAGCAAGACGCGAAGAACCAATCTAATCTTGGGATGAGATGAAACAAAAGCTACGAGAGAAATATCTTCCTACTATCTATAGGCATCGACTGTTTGATCAATGGCAGAGAATCTCCCAGGGGAATATGTCTGTCTCAGATTATATAGCGCGATTCGATGAGTTCCTCACCAGGTGCAATGTCAATGAGGACAGTGAATTGACGTTATCGCGCTTTAGGACAGGCTTAAATGCAGACATCCAGCGTGAACTCTGCATGTGGGATGTGACCACCTTGGAACATGCGTACCAGGTGGCCCTTGATGTTGAGCAGTTCCAACCACCACCAGCCCCTAGGAGGCCACCCATACAACAAATGGAATCTCTTAGGTGGACCAACCCTGGTCAGCAGCAGTATACCCCTAGGAACTCTGAACCCCTTCTTCCTACCCCTCCCAACAACATGAGCCGCCAGCCACCCCTTTTGGACCGTCCCCAGAACCAGCTAATCTTTCACAACCCCACCAACCAAGCTGGCACATCCACATTTCAGGGTAGAACCCAAGTGCCTCAAGATAGGAGTGCCGTGAGGGGCAAGGAAGTGATAGGGGGAGGAGAATCTAGTAGAGGCAACCGATCCCGGGATCATTGCTTTAGGTTCCATGGTTATGGCCATTATATGGACCAGTGCCCTATAGCTACTAGAGCCTTAGCCATGGAGGTTGATACTGAGGAAACTGATCCAGATCCTGAAGAGGAAGTTGAGGATTATGATCCGCCTCCTGAATTTGCTGAGGAATTTGAGGACACAATTGGGGTAGATCAGTCTCGTGGTTGCTTAGTGAGAGTGGAGCCAATTGTTGACCCCTTAAGTAGTCACCCATTAGGAGTAGTTCGTTGCACTTTGACTCAACCTAAGGAAAGTGACGACTGGCGACGAACCTCCATTTTTCATACTTATCTTAAACTTGGGGGAAAGGTTTGCAAGGTCATTATTGACAGTGGGAGTTGCATAAATGCCATCTCCACTAACACTGTCAAGCGCCTAGGATTGACCACTGTGGATCACCCAAATCCCTACAAGGTCTCTTGGGTGGATGAGTAGTCTATTCCCATCCAACAAAGGTGTCGTGTCCCTATTCAGTTCAACTCATATCAGGATGACATCTGGTGCGATGTGCTTCCAATGGAAGTAGGCCGCATCATTTTGGGCCGACCTTGGTTGTTTGACATGGATGTTACACTTTATGGGCGTTTAAACTCCTACTCTTTCGAGCATAACCCTATGCTACCTAAGAGTGCTCCCCAAAGGCTAAGTGGAGATCAGAAGGGAGCAAGAGAGGAGAGTGCAGCGACCTCTTCCAAATCCATTCACTTGATTAATGCCCGCCAATTTGGGAAGGAGGTCAAGAATGCTGCCTATATTTTAGTTGTTGTGGTGAAAGAAGTAGCTGAGGGAGCACCTGATGAGCAGTCAGTTGAGGTAGAAGCCCTTTTAGGGGAGTTCCAAGATGTATTTCCTGAAGACCTACCAGGTGGCCTCCCGCACCCATGCGTGACGTCCAGCACGCTATTGACTTAGTGTCAGGTTCTACCTTACCAAACCTTCCACACTACCGCCTGAACCCCACAGAGCATGCTAAACTGCAGAAGATAATTGAGGAGATTTTAAGGAAGGGCTTCTTGAGGGTGAGCAAGAGTCCCTGTGTTGTGCCCGCCCTCTTGGTCCCTAAGAAAGATGGTATGTGGAGAATGTGTGTGGATATCCATGCCATCAACAAGATCACTGTAAAATATAGGTTTCCAATCCCCAGACTAGATGATATGTTGGACATGATGGCTGGAGCAATGATATTTTCCAAGATTGATTTGAAGAGTGGCTATCACCAAGTACGAATCAGGCTAGGGGATGAGTGGAAAATGACATTTAAGACAAAGGATGGCTTGTATGAATGGTTGGTCATGCCGTTTGGGCTTTCTAATGCCCCTAGTACTTTTATGAGGATGATGACAGAAGTGCTTCGACCCATCATTGGTAAATCAGTGGTCGTATATTTTGATGATATCCTCATTTATAGATGGACCCGAGAAGATCACTTGGGACATCTGCGTGATGTCTGTTTGACCCTTAGGCAAGAGAAGTTGTACGCCAACCCTAAGAAGTGTGCTTTTATGACAGACTCGGTGTCCTTCTTGGGATTCATTGTCTCATATGAAGGAGTGTCTATGGATTTCGCCAAGGTTCAGTCAATTTTGGACTGGCCTGAGCCAAAGAACATCCATGATATTCACAGTTTTCATGGCTTGGCGACCTTTTATAGACGTTTCATCAAGGGTTTCAGCACCATTATGGCCCCTGTAACTGATTTCCTTCGCAAGGGAGTGTTTAAATGGACCAAGGCAATAGAGGGTGCCTTCAAGGAGATCAAGGGAGGAAGACACAAGCACCAGTTCTACGCTTGCCAGATTTCTCTAAGGCATTTGAGGTTGCTTGTGATGCATCTAGAGTTGGCATTGGAGGAGTTCTGAGTCAGGAAGGCCACCCAGTAGCATATTTTAGTGAGAAGTTGAGTGACTCAAGACTTAACTATTCCACGTATGATAAGGAGTTTTATGCGGTTGTGCAGGCTTTGCGCTATTGGCGTCATTATTTGCTACCGCAGGAGTTTGTGAAACTCTTAGATCATGAGGCCTTGAGGTATTTACACTCACAAAAGAAACTGAACCTCCGTCATGCTCGCTGGGTTGAGTTCCTCCAAGATTACACATTTGTATTGAAGCACAAGGCTGGAGTTGAGAATCGCACAGTAGATGCTCTCAGTCGGAGAGTGAACTTGTTGTCCCTGGTCAGTGTAGGTCATTGGCTTTGAAAAGGTGAAGGAGGACTACAATGGTTGCCCAGATTTTGATGCCATTTATGCAGCTCTCCAAGTAGGTCGAACCCTTGAATTTGGTGACTACCTCCTACAAGATGGCTACATTTTTTGAGACCATCGGCTTTGTATTCCTAGGACGTCACTCCGAGATTTCTTGGTGTGGGAATTGCATGCTGGAGGGTTGGCTGGCCACTTTGGGAGGAACAAGACTATTGAGAATGTTGAAAGCCAATTTTTTTGGCCGAGTCTTAAGAGAGATGTGGCCCGAATAGTTACGCAGTGTCGCACCTGCACCACAGCCAAGATGAGGAAGCTAAACACTAGCCTTTACACCCCACTCCCTGTCCCAGATTGTCCTTGGCAAGATGTAAGTATGGACTTTGTATTAGGGTTGCCTAGGACGGCTTGTAAGGCAGATTCCATTTTTGTGGTAGTGGACCGCTTCTCAAAAATGGCCCATTTTCTCCCATGCTCCAAGACCTCAGATGCCTCGAGAATTGCTCGCATTTATTTTGATGAGGTTGTCAAGCTACATGGTCTACCTTAGACCATTGTCTCTGAAAAGGATGTCCGATTTGTCAGCTATTTTTGGAAGACCCTGTGGATTTGATGGGAACCTATCTCAAGTTTTCCACTGCTTATCACTCACAGACCGATGGCCAAACCGAGGTGGTCAATAGAAGCCTAGGGAACCTCTTACGCTGCTTGGTTGGGGAGAATGTTAGGACTTGGGACCTCCTTTTTCCTCGTGCTGAGTTTGCATACAACAGTTCTGTCAATAGGTCTACATGTCTCAGTCCGTTTGAAATAATTCATGGGTATAAGCTTAGAAAACCTATAAATCTTGTTCCTTTACCAGTGCATGCTAGAGTGTCTGAGTCAGCCGAGTCATTTGCCCAACATGTTAGGAGTCTTCATGAGGACATCAACAAGCGAATTAACTTAAGCAATGAAATGTATAAACAAAAGGCAGACTCTCATCGACGACATCAGGAATTTCAAGAGGGGGATTATGTTATGATTAGGTTGAGAGCTGAGTAGTTTCCCTTTGGAACCGTGAAGAATCTTCATGCTAGAGGTGTCGGCCCATTCAAAATCCTTAAACGGGTTGGATCAAATGCTTATGTTGTGGATCTACATCCGGAATATGGTATTAGTTCGACTTTTAACATTTCTGATTTGGTAGCCTATAAGGAACCAACGCCAATACCCACTGACCCTTTCGAGCCTTCACCCCCCCTTGATATTTCCCCTACACCAGAGTGTCCACCGGCCATACCCCCAGTACGGCACGAACAGATAGAGCAAATACTGGACAAACAGGTAACTTCCACCAGGAGTCGAGATTACCACCGCTACCTTGTTCGCTGGCGGGATCGTCGAGGATGCATGGATTACCAAAGAAGAGCTACATCACTTGGATCCAGACTTGCTGAAGCGATACCAGAGCGGTGTCACCCCATACTCGACGGGGTCGAGTTCTCGCCACCCCGGGAGAATTGGTGCGGACACGAGAGGAAGGCATCATCAAAGCTAGGAGCCTGTAGACCCGGTCTCCCTGTGGCTGGGAGACGATGATAGATTGCTCTCTTAGTTAGAATTATTTCTTTCAATAAATTAAGAGTTGTTTAGTGTGGTTTTGTTAAAGAAGTCTTGATTATGAGGTCTTAGGTAAATTTTAATGTTATAGGATATACTTACAAATTGTGTTTTTTTTTTTCCTATAAATACTATGTTGTAAACTCAAAAAGGGGATGATGAAAAATTTTGAAGATTTTTACCCTAAATGTGAGCTGCTGCAGCCGCTTGTCTTCTTCCCCCTCCCTCCTTCCTATTTCTTGCGGCTGCAAGGTGCCGCCGCCACTTCATCTCTCTCCTCCTTCTTCTCTCTTATTTAATTCTCTCTCTCTCTCTCTCTCTCTCTCCATTCTCTCCTTCCTCCTCCCTGTTCCCACGTCGTAAAAGCACCCTCCCTATTTTTTATTTTGTTTCCTGCACGCGTGGCCGCTTCGTGCCAGTCATCGCCACATCCAGGTTCGTCCGCGCCACGTCCCCCAGCAGCCCTCCTCAGCGACCGAGCGCCTGCAGCCCATGCCTTGGCGACCCGCGTCCGAGGCGGGCTTCCCACGCTTCACGCCAGACGCGACGCTCAGGCCCGGACCCAATCGTCTTCGCCAACCAGCTGAGTGAACACTGCCTGGCCGATCCAGTCGGATGAACCCCAACAACCCGGTTGTCGTGCACCTGTATCCGCCGTTGCTGCCACATCAGTTCTTCCAACCACTCCGCCCGAAGACACCTCCACGACAACATCCTGATCGCCCGACTGTGACCCCGCCCCATTGTCGACCTGTAAAGCTACTGTCCGATCAACTTGCAACGTTTACTCTGTGTCCAACGGGTAACACCGAAAGCACTCCACCTAGGTCGGAAGGTTCTGGTCCGCAATGAGGTACTTGGAATAATCTCAGACCGCTCTGTTTATTTAGTATTTGTAAACTACTCTGTCGTGCCGGAGTGTGCGAGAGCGAGAGTACCTTGCCACCTAAACGGGTTATGCTGTTGGAGTTAATCATTTGTGTGTGAGAACCTGTTCTACTTTATTTGCTCATAAATCAGAATTATTAATTGGTGAACTGTACCCTATCTGGTGGCCGATCTTTACTTGGCTTCGATCTACTGTGCGGGAATTGAGGAAAGGTTCCTTGAGCGCTTGTCATCACATGTCATCTTTTGATTTTCCATGAATTGTGGATGATGATCTGTCTTAATAATGAAGATAATTTGCTTATGTTTCATGCATCTCCTTGATTGTCCTGCATCAAATAGTTCTAAAACCTGAAAACAGTAGTCATAGGATCATGGAAAATTTTTGAAACCTTAATATACAACGAATCTATTTATTCAGAATTTAACATGGTCAAATCATACTTATTGTCTAATTATAGAAATTTTATTAAATGAAACTATGTACAAAAATTTGACATACCCTCATGATATGACCTACTGACCATATCTGACAAAACATAAATTCTACAACATGCACAGACAACCTTAAGTCTGAAAATCATAGCACATAGATCAATTCACATTTTTGTAAAACCTAATGAACTTGGCGGCAAGGGGGTTGCCGCCAACATGGGTTAACGGCACACGATGTTGCCGCTAACTCAAGATCTTGACGGCAGCAAGCTTGCCGTCAAGTTCCTGTCTGCAGAGAATACAGACTGAACGCAATAAACTAGGGGAATTGGAGGTTCCAGAACTCGAATTAAATTCCGTAAAAATCCTGAGATCTAAGAGACATGTGTAGGGATGAAATCCCTCGATTACTTGCCTGGAATAAAATCTACAGAGGTCAAATCTTGTTGAAGAAGCCCTCCTCGGTCAAGCCAAGAAGGTGCAGAAACTCCTTGTAAATCCGGTCTTCCCAGCTGCACAGAAGGTCTCTTGAAGTCAGGGGTGATTCCTCAATGCCAAGAGCCCCTTCCTGTCATAGTAGATCACTGGAAGTACCACCCAATCGCCAGATCAAGCTCACCAAAGTTCAATTTTTCTCACCAAAAAACCCTAGGTTTTTCTTTGGGCGAAAAGACTTAACTTGGTCGAATCTGGGTGTTTTTAGAGAGCTTAAGGGTCGGGGTACGCATTAGGTTAAGTTTCCTACCATTAGAGCTAGGTTTCCTAATCCAGAATGCAAGAAACACAACCGTTTCCAGATCTGAAATCACGATAGAAACTGGGAAATAAACAAACAGCCACTTTGGTGCCGCTTACAGGAATTCAGCGTCCATCGATCTGGACGTCAACACTGAGTCAACGGTACACTGATTGCCATCAACCCGCCCTCAATGTCAAGGGATATTGACGTCAACTGGCATTTCGGCCAGAACACAGAAAATTAAATAAACATGCATTCACATATTAAGTACATACATTATACATCATATTATTTAAATACAATGTGCACAAACTTACATAAATATAATATGTACATAAATAAATATGTATATACATATACACATAAGTAAATAGATAATTATAGAATACACAATCAAATACGCATATCATGACAAAATTCGAATAAAAAGACAAAATTTGAGGGACTTACAGAGATTGTCCCATATATAGTGACTAATTTGAGAATAGACTTATTGTTGTCTTTATCCTCTTAATGTTTACGATTTGGAGGTGATCATTAGGATCCACATGACTTTTGATTTATGTGGAGCCGACATGTACGAGGGAGTGTAAGAGTATCTTATATTGGCTATTTGAGAATGAGTTTGTCCTTATATTGTGCTATTTTTGTCCTCTCAATATTTCAATTTTAGAAGTGATTTTATATTTCTACTCGCCTATGTTAAAAAGAAAGTGGCACTAATACATGAGTTATTTGAACTAAGGATGATAGCCAATATGGAATATACAATTTGTGACCATTATAGAAAGAACAAAGGCTAATAATTAAGAGAAATATTTAATATATATTAAAAACTATCAGTTTAAAAACCAGACAAAGTGAATTAAATGGTCCCTCAATCCATACGGGGCCGGGTAGTAGATAATTTTCTGTACAAAAGATTTTGCAACAGTGAATTAGATGCGAGAGGACTCCTTACAATTTTCCAAACAAACCGTCGACTTTAATTAATATTTGTGAAACTACTCATTAATTTTCGAGTGTCGATTTCCTCGTAAAAGGGTGAACAACCATGCACGACTTTTCTCAAGTGTTCTAACCCAAACTTGAAAAAGCGCATCTTAAAAATCTAGCCGACGGTGAGTCCTGTCCATGTACTGACAAGACCATGCCCACGTGAGCCCCCTCCGTCCGTGGGGGCTTCCTAAGCAAGCCGCGGGCGCGTAAACCAACCCCCGCTCGTGGGCGTGGGGCCGGCGGGCAGGGGACGATGTGTCTTTGCGGTAAAACAAATGACAAGAACAACCTAGAATTGCGAAACCAAATGGGCGCTGCACGCGGCTCGTGTGGAAGTTAGATGTCCTTTTCGGGCCGCATAAACCCAGGAGACTTGGGCTGGGTCTTTTCAAAGTAGAAGCTTCCAGTCCACGTCTGTCCCCACTTCTCACATCTTAATATATTTGCTTGGTCCGACTTCATGGACCTCAACGTAGTCGCGAGGTTTGACGTTTTTACACCCTCGGCAGCACGGAGGAAGAGCTAGTATTGTTCGATGTAGGGACAATACAGAGGGGGAGGAACGTCGTATGAGTGTGTGCATTGCGGCAAAGCTATCGTCTTAGTAGGTATAGGCATATGAGACTTCTTATTTAAATTTGTGTGTGCTTTGTGTGAATTGTGTGTGTGTGTGTGTGTACGCCTCCTGCGCTGTGCATGCGTCCAGGGGAGAGAGAGAGAGAGAGATTGATTTCGAGTCATGGAAGAATTGAAATTGTCTACTACTCCACTTTCGCTATATTCTCAAATATTATACTCTAATTCTTCAACTATGAGTTTAACATCCCTTATTTCAATGGTTGTTAAGCAAAATTATTACATATATCCAAAAAAATATTAATAGGATGTTTGGGAGTAAATTTTTTAAAAAATTATTTCTATATAAAAAATAATGATGTGTTCGATTTTAATTAAAATTTTAAAAAAATAGTACTTAGTTGTTTGACAGGAAGTACTCTTTTTTTTTTGGGGGGGGGGGGGGGTGGAGCAGTCGAGAGAAGAGAGGAGGGAGCCATGTGTGTTTAAAAAAAAAATTAGTTCGTACTTATTTTTATTTTTGGAGAGATTTTTATATGATAAAATTTCTTCCCTAAAATAAAAATTACTTACCAAACACGTCTACTTATCTGTTTTTCTTCTTTTTTAAATTTAAGAGAAAACATTGATAAAAAATTACAACCAAACACCCTATAAAATACAGATGAGATAAAGGTGTCGAAAAAAATAAGATTTATATATAATGACCCATGTCAAGTTCTTGCATTCACCCGTGTTATTAGTAGTTAAATAACGGGCCCACGCCAAGTTTCACTTATAAGAAGCTTTTCCTTAAAAAAAAAATAGCACAATGTATCTTGAGATTTTAACGATTTGGTCTTGAAAATAAGAAAGACAAGGACTCAATTATAAGAAAAAATTTTCCCCTTGTTTTCCCCCTTAAAAAGTTGATGGAAGATGAATTCCATGTAACAAATTCCGTGTAAATGATTCCTGAATTTCATTAATTGGGTTCTTAAAGAATCATAATTACCTGCAAAAATTTATCTTTTCGGATTCGAACTTTTAAGTCAATTCCAAGATCATGAATATACGTGTGTCAGAATGCCTTCTTCGCTCACACCAGTCCGGAATGGGTTCTTCTTCTTTCACCTCACTTTTGCTTGGATTCATGAATAGAGTGTTGGAAATTTAGTGAAGGACTTCTGCTCTGTATATCGATCAAGAAATGGTTGCTCTTTCATCTACACTATAATTGAGAACGTATGTTCAAATCTCATTGCCAAAAACCTTTTTAAAAATATTGTAGCAGGTCAATTTTTCAACCGACCGACTTCTGCTATTCACTTCCCCTGCCAGACCGGAACAACATACATCAGTTTTCTTGCCAAAAAACACAACATTGCTAACGTTGTCAGTAAGTGCTCAAAACCCGAACCACAGATTAACTGGACTTGGATTTGAAGATTGAGCGGATGTCATTTTTTGTGATGGAATTGGACCATTATTTTTTTTAAGTCAACCCTTTTAATGGGCTGGGCTTATGCTTTGCCAAGCCCAAATCCCTCCACCACCTCCCGTATCTCTCTCTCTCTCTCTCTCAGATTAAAGGCCCAATTAGTTCGAACCCTGGGCTCCCCCTAAATCTCTCCACCCTAATACCAATTAAGATACACACAAACACTCTCTCTCCCTAAAGGCACAGGTTCGACCCTTGGACTCTCCCTAAATCGCCCCATCCGATATCAACTAAGATTCTCTCTCTCTCTCTCTCTCTCTCTCTCTCTCTGTATTGGGGGGGGGGGGGGAGGGGAGGGAGTGGGGGGCTGGGAGGAAGTTAAAAAGAAGAGGTATTTATTAAGACATAAGGCATTTTGGTTATCAAATTAACCAGGTCTACTAAATACATCTCTTAGTTGTTTAAGTGCTTTTCATTTCAAGATTTAGATAGTAGGAATTAGAATCTGGGGTTTGTATGTAATCAAACGCCACTCAAGATATTATTAAGAGAACTATTACTTACCTAACTGGCCAGATAAATGATTTACCCGATGAAACATAAGATTAATTTTATCCGGCTAACTGGGTAAGCAGGATTTCTCTATTATTAATGTGATAATGTACAAGCACATCTATGTTCTATACATCTTTTGCACATGAGCCTGTAAAAGGCCTTCTATCTGGTGGGGTTCTCAGCTCGGTTGAACTGGGCATACGTTGGCCCAAAACACTGTTGCTTTCCGATCGTGGTGGGCTTTCAGGCCCATATCAGACTGTCCTCGTTGGCGGGCTCGCAAAAGCGACTTCTTTTCCCTAACCCTATGCGCGCGCATGGCAGCTTCCCTTGTCAATAAATGCTCTTTTGTTTGCTTCCTTCCGCGGAGATAAGATGGCCGTTCCGGCTCCTCTCCTTTCGCACCCGCTTTACCATCACAATCTGATGCCTCCTCGGTGCACGAACTCCAACGGCGAAAGATCCGACCTCCGCCTTGCTATAAAAACCCCCGAAGAGCTCCAAAAATCCACCAAAATTTCTCGTCGCCTGCGCTGCTTTGTTCGGTGAGCCTCCCATTCGTGGTTATATCCTCTCATGATTCGATTAGATTTTGCGAAATACTTGCATGGCAGTGAACGTGTTCGATGGTTCTGTCTCCTAGATTTCTTGCGTGATTCGTACACCTCCTTTCTGGTTATCCGTGTTCTTCTTTTCTTTCGGTTAAACTTCTCTGTGTTTGCTTGGTACTTGTGTTCTTTACTCCCTTTATTTTGATGTACCGACTTAAGGTGGAATCGAAATGGGGTTCGATGACTTTTATTATGTCGGGGAATGCTTTGAGTTGCCAGAATTTGTGTGGCGATCGCTGAGGGTATGGCATCCAATTCACTGCTCTGAGTTTTTGGCTTAGATTGTTGATGACGTTGTTGGCAAAGTGGAAGCTTTTGCCCGGGAACTAAATACCCCTAGAATTCGTCATGTTTCTTTCCCTCGAAGATTGAATTTCAGGTACCAGCTCCAGGAAAGCTAACAATCAAAATTTGGGCTATGTATCCGAAGACATGCTGGTAATTGATTTTTGCTACCATAGCTCATATTATAATGGTTAGCTTGCCGGGCTGCGGAGAGGAAATGGACTAGTTAGAACATAAAACATAGGCACCGTATCTGCATTTATGGACCGTGTTGTGGGACTTTTGTGGCTTCCGAGGATTCCAACAAGAGAAGATGTATACCACCGTTCCATATCTCCATTAGGATCTTACTCATGCTCCTTCCTTTTCATTTTTCCTTTTTGGTGTGTGTGTGTGTCTGCATGTGTGGTGGTGGTTGGGGGGGTGTGGGAGGTGGGAGGTGGGGACGTCGTTGAGGATTATCACAGATCCTTTTAGACTTTGTGACGTGTTTGTGGAGCATGACACTTTGTGAATTCATTTTGCGATGGGATGGGATATTCCCCATTCAAGATACATATCCCTCTTTACATTTCAAAGCATCATAAAGCAAAGTACTTTTGGTAGGCTACTTGTCAAAAGTTTCATTTGTTGGCCAGGAGCTTTTAAACCTGGAATAAAGGAATTTGAATCCTTAAAGGACTATAATTAACTGCAACCAGGTTATACTTGTAGCCATAAAGGACTATAATTAACTGCAACCAGGTTATACTTGTAGCCACAAAGGACTATAGTTAACTGTCTATATACTTTTAATCATATCACAAAATAGAAGGGAAACAATGAATACACATTTCTTTTAACCGACAAGAGTATTGCATATTATTCATCAGTTCACAAGATTCGCTTCTCTGTTTTCAATTTTAACCTTGTGGAGGGATATATGTTGTGATCATTTATTTTGCTTTGAAATGTTTTCCATTACTTGCATCTACGTTCTAGACTCCCTATGTCCTAATCAAGATGGATATTCAGCATTTTAATTCCCTGCTTCTACCTTCACACAGCCAATATCAGTATGGCTTTCCGCAAGATGGTCATCTACCATCTTTCTTAGGCATTGATCCAGGTTGTGCCCGCCACTCTGAGGAGTCTTCTTCTTTAAATCCTCTGCTAACTTTTTATGTACAATCAATCTGAGTTAAAACTCAAAAGGTACTGTTAGTTAACTGATGATTAAGGGAACTCTCTAGTTGGCTATCAAATTGACATCCTATCAAAGTTTATTCCATGGCTCCTGGCTTCCTGTTAGTTAGGAAGTAGGAGGGACTGCCTACATACATACATAGAGACGTATAGGTACAAATGGGATTCTTATCTAAAGAGCATTAATGGTAGTACTGATCTATTTTCTTGAAGTCTCTTATGTGGCGATTCCCTTAAAATTGCATTGCAGCTATTGAATTTTTATTTTACTTCTGACATGTGCATGTAAATCAAGGGATTCCCATCCATGTTGTTGTCCACATGTTCTCCTTCATGACAATATCCATATTTCTTTAAAATCTTCTAATATATTATGTCATACCAGCAAATGAGATATGAAAAAATAGGAAAAATTGCATATATGCCTCTGAAATCTATTGTATTCAAATATATATCCTGAAATCTTCATATTGTACTCTATACCCTGAAATTGAAAAAGTCATCAGTTAAAAATATCCCTGTGGTTAGCAATCCATCAAAATAGAAGGAACATTCTGTTAACATGTGAACATAACCGTTACATAACGGGTGAAAGTACTAAAACACCCCTCTTCAGGATGGAGAATAAGAGAATGATCCAGTGTGGTTGACCAGGTGGGGTTGGGGCTTAGCGGTGGGGAGTGGGGGGGGGGGAGATAGATAGATATAGAGAGAGAGAGAGATGTAAAAAAACTATTTTTTTTAGAGAGAGTTATAGAGGGTAAGTTAGTCTTTTTGCCCTCTTAAGTCAATTGTGGTTGGGCTAAATGGATGGAATCAAACGGTAGAGACATACATGGTGAAATACATGGAATACAGGGGTATAGGTAGGGTTAATGTTTAGAGTGCCTCATGCCTAGATTTCTCGGGCAAGTGGACCACCTCAATCTATTTCCAATGGTTTTCTATGATTAGTCTGCCCATCATGTAATTACATAAATTTTCTTGAAAATACTTTTATGCACAAACCTGTACTTCTTGACTGTGGGTCTATTAGGACTAAAAACATCAAGTTCTTTGGTGAACATTTAAGTTTCCTGTTCCAATACTTTTGAAGGGTAAGCATAAATGGTGATGAGGCTAAAGTTATGAAGCACTATTTGATAAAGAAGAATGATGGAACACCGTTATCTCATCTGTAGGTCACCTTTTGTATTTCTCTTACTGACGTTTCCACCCAAAGACTTACTTTTTGGGGGAGGCCCTGGGTATATTGTTCGGTTCATGCAAGCCCACTGAAATAGCAGAGAGAGAATCTTTGTCTTTTGCATGCATATGTCCATATGTTCAGATGGAGCCTTGTATTAAGTTTCACTCTAACAGGTGTTCTCTAGCTATGATACAGAAAGTTTGTTATCTTCCGAACAAAGGGCCTGACTTCATCTATGGATATGATGACTTTACACAGTGGCCTGCCTATTCTTTGCTTGAGGCTTCTGGTGCCTGATGGCCTGTGTAATTTGCAGGAGCTCTTTCTTTTTGGGAGGCCAGGACTGATCCCTAGGTTTTAGATAGACATATTCAATGGCTGCACATCTATGTTTATGAGATGATTGCAGACTTTAGTTGGAAGCTGAATGCATGCCTGAAGGTGAATCATAGAGAAAAGTAGATGGTAGAGTTGCAGGATAGAACAGTAAAATGTACACACAAGAATTTACTTTTTGACTCAAAATCTGCTTGTACAATGTCTCCATTGTCATACATAATGTTTCCAGATAATCCAAATTCTATGCAGTTACCCAAAAATGAGAAATGGCTCGACTTACAGATGGAATCAACTGACTCTTTGTTATGAACAGCTGACCCCCCTTATTGACTAGTCAGATTGCCTGGGCAGTGAGTCGGATGCCTCAAGTCCAAGTTGGTTGTTGTTTGAGAATTTTCTTAAGACTAATTTCTTATGCATGCCCCCTGCTAATTAATAATGTTGAGAGTATACACATCTCATATCTAAAGGCAAAAGCATCATAAAAAATAACCTGATTGAATTAAAGGACATGATTAAACTACCCCCCCCCCCTCCCCTCTCTCCCATGAATCGGAGGCTTGGAGTCCCATTTATGGAAGGATAATCATGTATGGTTGGGAGTTGGACGAATGAAAAGACAAAAAGGGTAACCGGAATATAATCAAACATGTAATTTAAACAGGAGCATAATAGTCATTTACAGAAATGAAACATGCTTAATGAAGTTTTGCAGAAATAATCCAAGTCAGAATCTGTCTAGGCGGTCAGGGGCCCCAATCTGACTAATCGGCCTGCCTAGTCGCCTAGACAGCCAACTTTTTAATCACTGGTTATGAAGACATTGTACAAGCAGATTTTGAGTGAACGATAGTAAATTCTTGTGCATACATTTTACTGTTTTATCCTGCAACTGTCTTCATTATCACACATAACACTCTCCAGACAATCCAAGTTCTATGTAGTTACCCACAAATGAGAAATTGCTCGACTTATAGATGGAATCAACTGACTGATAACTGAGCTCTTTGTATGAATGAAGAAACTTCTGTTACATACTTGATATGAACCTGTTTTTAGTTGTTCACTGTGAAGAAGTTGTGTGTTTATAGTTACAGCGCAGAAGATCTACTGGTTGTTGAAATATTACTGACTCACCATGCTAGGGAACAAGGACTTTCTACAGTCATCATCATCATCATTTTCAGAGCCTTATCCCATTATTTGGGGTTGGCTATAGGAATCCTGTTCCGCCAAAGATTTCTATCAAGTGCTATATTCGTGTTTAAACTCAATAAGTCAATATCCTTCCTAATAATATCACACCATCTCATTTTAGGCCTTCCCCGAAATCTTTTACTAATATCCACTAAGATTTGGCCACATCTTTTAACTAGTGCTGAGTTAGGATGACGGTACACGTGTTCAAATCACTTGAGTTTATTTTCTCTCATTTTACTATCAATTAGAGCTATTCCCAAGTTCTCACTGAAGCGCTCATTTCTAATCTTATGTTTCTTAGTCTTACCACACATCCATCTTAGCATTATCATCTCTGCTACACACATTTCGTATTGCCCAACACTCGGTACCATATAAAAGATTTTCTACAATATTGTATAATATTGAAGTCTCACCTAGAAATATCACGTTTCTTCATGCATTAACATGTGTGGATAAACAGGTGCTATGCCTCTTGAACCATAACTACACTGAAACGCAATGCTATGTATATTAGCCTACTGTTATAGAAGCAAGGGATCTCAATCTTCGTCACTTTATTTTACAGCACTATCTTGATTTTATATACTGTTTCACATTCATGCCTGACAACACAATTGACATGGTTATCCCAAACAGATGGCTGCTGTAGCAACCGCAGAAGCATGTGATGCAAATGCCTCCCTTTTGGCAAGTGGGGAGCTTCGTGTGCTTCAACCAATCTTCAAAATGTATGGGCAGCGCAAGGCATTCTGCGGTCCAATAGTAACTCTCAAGGTGTTTGAAGACAATGTTTTGGTCAGGCAGCTTCTGGAGACCCCAGGTGATGGAAGGGTGCTGGTCGTAGATGGTGGAGGAAGCCTGAGATGTGCCCTGGTAGGAGGAAACCTGGGACAGTTGGCTCAGAATATGGGATGGACTGGTGTCCTGGTGAACGGCTGCATCAGAGATAATGATGAAATAAATGCCTGCGATGTTGGTGTCAGGGCATTGGCATCTCATCCTATCAAGTCCAGCAAGAAGGGAATTGGTGAGAAACATGTTCCAGTTCATATTGGTGGTACTTTAATATTTGATGGCGAATGGTTGTATGCAGATAGTGATGGTATCCTAATTTCAAGATCTGAACTGTCTGTATGATATTCTTTTTCCTAAGCTACAGTGATGGTATCCTAACTTCATATTTCTGTCCTTGTATTACGTAACAAATAATCACACAGATATTAATGTTTCTTTGTATCTTCATTTATGAACTGCCACTGTTTGATCGACAGTGTAAACTCGGGATCAAACATGTGGCCTGGCCTGTTTTTCATTTTTCTACAAAGCCACAGTGATAATTATTTGGATGTGTAAGATCGGATGACATTTTTGTGGATGACCATTGACAGTTATGTTTATGGATGTCTGGGGGTTTCTTAGTAGAATATAGGGAAAATGTACTAACATGTAAAAGAACAGCTCCAGTAGTTATGCATGTGCAACTACTCGGAGTTTTAAAGTTCGGGTAAATAATAAAAAAAAAACTTCTAAATGAATAATCTACCTACAAATTCGTAGTGCTCAAAAAGTCCATTAATAAGTTGAGTTAAATGAGTTAATCTCTAGGCTAAATGGGTCATTAATTTGTGTCTAAAAACAAAACTCAATAAGTAAAAAAAAAAAAAAAACTAAACTGGGTACTACAGTCTTGTGGTGAAGACCACTTGTTGGCCAACGTAAGACCCACGCGCCCAGGGATTGATCTCTAGGCGCATCCCACCCAACCCCACATATGTCCACAGCACTCGGCGCATGGACGAATAAGTAAATTTGAATCTTCGTACAACTCTTAAACAAAACAGGAGTTAAAGAAGGAAATTGAATCTATTTGTGCATGGAAAGAGCCAAGTTACGGCTCTTAAAACTGTGACCTATTAACAAAGGGTTGTTTGCTATAACAGATCTATTCAACTTGGGAAAAAGAAGTCATGTTATAGGAAGAAAACTAAAGAAAATAACATACGGCTTGGAGTTTGATTACTGTTGGAAATCTTAAAACTATATCCCTTTAAATAAAACCTAAAATATTTCCAGCCACCACTCACTGTTGTTTGTAGATTCTAGACATGGAAAGAAGCTACCTGGAAGGAGAAAAGAGTTGTAACAAGTTTAGAGGCCTACTATCACTATCGTTCTTCTTCCTTTCTTCTAAAATACACAAAGAGGTATTTGGAGAGAGAAAGTACGTAGCAAGCCAACAACCTGTTGTTCTTCATCAATCTTCATTTCTTTCTTCTTGAATTGTCAAAAAGGTAGATGTTCTCTTAAGTTAAATATGAATAAATTGTTTTGTAAGCAAAATTTCATGTAGAAAATAAATCATAGTTCCATTAGATATTTCCTTGCATGTAGAACCATGTCCATCATGTCCTTTATCCTAAATTGTTATTGTTTCTACATCTTATTTCTAAATAGGCATGATTTATGTTATTTAAAAATCCATATGTGCTTATCGTCCTATGGTTTGAAGTACCTTGCATTCCCTCTCTGGTTCGTACTTGATTCTCTCTTGAATTTTTTTCTTGAAATCTTAGCTCAAAAATTAAAGATCAATTGTTAATCTTAAGTTGTACTCATCATCTTTTGAGTTTAATGGTAGGATGTATGTTGAGTTCTAGTTTACTTATAACCGAGCCTACTTTAATAATAATTCGAGGCAGTTTAAATAATAAATGAAGCCCAATTTATCATTTGGTCAAAGTTCTAGTTGTTAATAAAGCAAGCCTGTTAGAAATAGTTTTAAACATAGTAAAAAAATTGAGTCCCAGTAGAAGAAAAAATAGAGTCTTAATCATAGTCAAAATCAAGTCCCAATAGAAGACGAATCGAGAATTGAGTCCAACTCAGTCAGAAATGAGTCTTAGAAATACAACTAGAAATTGAGTCTCAACAATATTGGATCGAGATGGAACTTTAGATGTCATAGAGGGAGGTGAATAGGACTTCTTTGCACCTTTAAAAAATTATCTGAAAATAGATAACACTAAATAGTGATGTTAGTACTTAGTGTAGTGTGTGAAACAAGTGAAATACTTGGCAGAAACAATCACACAAGGTGCACAAAATTTTTATCTTGGTTCGGCCCTTCCTACATAGAAGTCCTACGTCCAGTCCCCAAGAACCACTTGAGATTTCACTAATTGTCAAGAACACTTGGCCTTCTCTAAACTTGAGAGGTATTACAACCCACTTACTCCCAAGTAAGTCTTCCCTTCACCAAGGGGTAATACAAACACCTACAACCGCATGTCTTCCCTTCACAAGAGGGGCACTACAGGGAACAAACCCCCTGCTAGTTACAACATTGAAAAGAGTGCAGTGTGTCTGCTCGAGGAGTGAGCAAACACAGAGAATCAAAAAGAGACACAAGATAAAAATGACTGTTCTAACTCTTTCTGACTCAAAGGTGGTGGACTGAGATGATCTAGAATACAAATGCCACTCAAAGAGAAAAGGCTTTTGAATGCGGAGAACTTGAAGGTGGAAGCTTGAAGCAACTGGCTATCTTCAGATCCTGTGAACTTCTCTCTTTCTCTTTTATGTAGAAGGTGTGGTTGTGTAAGCATGTGGTTCTTGTGTATATCTCTTACTTGTACTCACACTTGTATATCTTTTGGTTCAAACTTCAACTCATATATATGCGTCAAAGATTTGGGCTTCCTGTTTGAAACTGACTGTTTGAAAATAGCCGTTGAAAGATAGTCATTTGATCCTTGGATGTTGAGACATTGAGACTTCTGAGATGACCATCGGTCCTTCAGCTCTTAGAGTTTCAATGGCTTCATCCTATACAAATAGCTTCATGGCTCCATGTGACAATATCAATAAATGACTGCAAGCTCCATACTCATGACTGAGAGCAAGCATGCTTCAGTGGGTAGCTAAATATCTGCAAGGTCATGAAAAACGGGAATACCTTTGTCATTTCGAAGGTAGGTGAGATAGAAATACATAAAGTATAAAGAACTTCAGATAGACAGATGTTCAGAGCATTTAAAGATAGACAGATAGTTGTATGGGGAATACATGACTTTTTTTGAAAGTCAGGGAGTTCTGACAGAAAGGAGATGTGGTAGGTGGGTTCTGACAGATAACTCACGCTGTTTATACCCAGATAACTCATGTTGCTTATACCTACCATCGCATTTACTACTTAGTATCTGTCTAATAGAGATAGAACTATATTTCCAATAATGAGTAAGAGAACACATTATACAAATCTTTAGAATTTCAAATGAGATTTCAAATATGAGTATTTTAAATACACATTTTCCCGCCTATAAAGTATTTGAATTTGATAGCAGGGAAGACATCATATTGTAAGTTATATATGAGACAAATATTCTTTAAAAGATCTCATAGAGATAAAGAGAATCTATTGAAATAATCAAGATGAATAAACATTAGGTTCTGTAAGGAATATTAAAAAATATCCAAGTATGGTTACACATAAGTTGATGTCATAGTTCGACTTCTAAAGAGTCGGAGTGAAAAAAAAAAACAATATGAGCAATAGATGAAATGATACTAGACATCGACTCTAGAAGAGTTGGAGTGAGACTGATTGGTAATAGACTTTGACTTCTTGAGAGTCGGAGTCAAATAAGTTTGTTCATCAATCGATATTATACTTCGACTTTTTTAGAAATCGGAGTGAGACTATATAACTTCGACTTTCGAGGAGTCAGAGTGAACCCAACACTTCAACTTTGAAGGAGTCAGAGTGAACCCAGATCACTTCGACTTTCAAAGAGTCTGAGTGAACCGTATTATTTTGACTTTTCAAGAATCGGAGTGAAGCCAACATTTCACAAAATTGATAGCCCACTTCGACTTTCCAGGAGTCGGAGTCAGTATAGAATACAGTATATGTTGTGGACTTAGAAAATTTTTCTTATCAAGTGTGTGACAGTTGACACTTAGGTTCTGTGTGTTTACACAAATTTGACAAAATGTTACAGAGTATAATATATACATGTATGCCTTTACTTTGTCATATTAATTTTCATACAAAATAAAGTGTGGTATAATTCAATAAATTTGTTTAGGAGATATTAAAAGATTTTGTCATAGCAAAAACACAATGATCAAGCATTTGTAAAAATTAATTACACAACAATGTTTCTAAATATTTTTGTTCAACAAATTTTAAGATAGTTGCTTAACAATTCTTCCCCTTTTTGTTAATGACAAAAATAATCTTTTATATAGATAGTGTAAACAAATTTGTAAAATGTGAAAAGGTTTGTTCTGTTCTATATATCTATTTTTTCTTTCTTTCTCCCCCTTTGTGGCATTAACAGAAAAGATAAATGAGAGAGAGAGAGAGAGAGAGAGAGAGAGAGAGAGAGAGAGAGAGGAAGTAATACACACAGTAGAGAGAAATAGATGTATTGATAATTGAATAACATTGTACATACATTAATAGGAACTGGAGAGATAGAGAGAATGTGGGATCTAATCAAAGAAGGGTTGAAGAAGATTCCAGAGCTTCTTCTCATTGTCAGGGAATACATGAAAGAATTGTTGGATCGAGATGGCACTATAGTTGTCCTAGAGGGGGGTGAATAGGACTTCTTGGGCTTAAAAAATTTATTTGAAAATTAGATAACACTTAATATAGTTGTTAGTAATCAGTGTGATGTGTGTGAAACAAGTGAAAACTTGGCGGAATCAATTACACAAGAATGCACAAGGATTTTATCCTGGTTTGGCCCTTCCCACATGGAAGTCCTGTTGCCCAGATAGCAAGCCCAGAGGGGGGGTGAATGGATTGCTGAAAATCTTTTAGACAAATATCTGTAAATAAAAACGCTTGACAAAAAATGCTAAGTTGAACAGTTAGTGCGGAATAAAGACAAGTAAGCAATCACACAAAAACATAGGAAATTTTATCTTAGTTCAGACCTCCTATACCAAGGAGTCCTACGTCCAGTTCCCAAGTAACAACTTGGGTTTTTACTAAATAAGGGTACAGTCCCCTTTATGAACACTTACACATCCAGCAACAGCTGACCTTCTCTTCTCTACTAGAAGAGGAGTTACACCACCTGATTCCACAGGTCTTCTCTTCACACCTGAAGAGGAAAGCCCACAACAATCTTGTTGAAAGAGAAGGGCCCCAAGACCAAGCTTATAGACAACGCATGATCTGAGGTGAAGTCTGAGAGACACCAATAATCTTGAATGAACTCTCTCTCTCAGACCTACGCTAGCTCTCAAAAGAAAAATGGAATGAACTCTGAGAGCTAAGAGCTCAGGAAGGTTGGAGTGGATGAGCTTGCTCTTGTTTCTTTTTAGGAGACTATGGCTTCAAGCTTTTCGAAGATTCAAGAATTCAAAATTGATCTTCATATCTTGTATGGAGTCATCAGTCTTCTATTTATCTTCTGTGTATTATTTTGATCGTTGTAGTAGCCGTTCAAATGCCTGTTGTTTAACGGACCCGATATTTATGCCCATTAAGGCTCCATATCTAGATCCGTCTCCCGCGAACGGACCGAAGTCTCGCAAGAGATATCTCACACACGTGTCAAGTAAGAATATAAAAGACAAACCACAATAGTATAAGACACAAGAAAGTACATGTGCTCATATCTGTTCACATATTTGTACAACTGTCCCACTACATTATTACATGTCCAATTAAAAAGTACAACTACCTAGGGCATACCCCGAGGGAGCACAAGCTCACACAACACAACTAACACTACTGCTGGTGGTACAAGTTTGCCACAACACCACTGCAAACCAAACACACAGCAAGCCCTGAAAGGAATTGTAGGGGAGTGAGCCTCAACAAGTCACATGCTCAGTAGGGACCACCCAAAAACCACAACAACTAGACAGAAGAGACCTCAACCTCGAAGGGTCTCACTGGCCACACAAATAGCCAACCACATCCTACTTACTTAAACCATGGTTAATCAATAATTAACATAAACATATCAACTAATGTAAACCTCGAAAGGTAAAAGGGAACAACAGGACTAGCACAACATTACTAGTCCGCCCAACCACTGGGAATACCTCAACCACAAGCCTCACTGGCAGACCACTGCTCAGGCTTCTAGTCTCACATGCAAACCATCGCCTCGGCTACAAGCTTCACAGGCAAGCTACCCATGCAGGGTAACCGAACTGGCATCAAGGTGCCAAGACCAGCACACATTGGAACCACAATCGGAAACGTGCCCTAAACAGGGTATACAACACGTGTGGAAGGTCACATCTTACGACCTCCACCAAAAACATCAGTTCATCGCAACACTTGAAAGGTTGGTACGCAACGTACCACAACACAAAGCCAACCCCCAAGGGGTACAGGTACCTACTATCACTAGGTACCAACACTGAAACCTCAAACGCAAGGGTAACAGGACTGCTAACAAGAAGCTAGTCCGCCATACCCCAAAATCACAATACAACGGAAAGCTACCCTTACAAGGGTACATTACAACAAGTGGAAGGTCCTACAACACGACCTCCACGGAGCACATCTCCACTTCAACACCTGAAAAGGCCAGTACTCAGTGTACCACGAGAAACGGATACCCACAAAGGGTACAAGTACCAACCTCCGTGAGGTACCACCACAGAACCACAAACACAACTGTGCCACCACCAGACACACCACAACCAGTCAAACCACAACGGTGAGTCAACACTCACAAACCTACACCACAGGAAAAGCACGAGTCGGAAGGAACGACGCCACCACACGGGAACGGACTACTGGTTCATGACGCCAGTATCCACCCCGGACAACACAACACAAGAACTACCTCTCACTCTCGCAGTCAAGAACGTAACACTACAAGAAAAAGCGGGATTACCGACGGACATTTCCGACGGATTATTTTCCGTCGGTAATTCCGTCGGATATTCCGACGGCAATATGTCAGTCGGAATATCCGTCGGTCGTTCCGACGGAAATATTTCCGTCGGAAATGTCCGTCGGTAATGAAAACATACCGACGGATATTCCGACAGACATATTTCCGTCGGAATATCCGTCGGTAAATCTACTATACCTTGTCCCGCGAAACCCCCTCTTTCCCTCTCTCTGCTCTCTCTCTCTCTCTCTCTCTCTCTCTCTCTCTCTCTCTCTCTCTCTCTCTCTCTCTCTCTCTCTCTCGTCGCCGCGACCCTCGCCGCCTGCCACGCCGCCGCCGGCCCTCCGCCCCGACCGGCCCCGCCGCCGCCGCCGTGCTCTGCCACCCGAAGTCCCTCCCCGCCGGTATGTACACACCCTCGCGCCCCTCTCCCCCTCCCTTCCCCACCCCCGCCACCGGCGACCCCCCACCTCCGCCATCGGCGTCCCAGCCCCCCTCCCCTGCCGCCCCCTCTCCCTCCCTTCTCCAACCGGCCAGCCCCCCTTCCCCACCCCTGCGACCCCCCTCCCCCTCCAGTCCCATTCCCCACCCCTGCCACCCCTCCCTTCCCCACCATTGCCTCCCCCCATCCCCCAACAAGTAGGAGTGTTCATTTCTCGGTTCAACCCGATAAACCGAACCGAACCGTTCGGTTCGGTTCGGTTCAACTAATCAAAATTTCGGGTCAATGAACCGAGTCAAACCGATTTAATCCTAAATGGTTCGGTTCGATTTCTTCTTACCGAAAACTCACCCGAACTGGTTGAACCGAAATAACCCTAAAGCCCTAATTTGGTTGCGCCCTTCTCCCGTTCTCCCTCCCAGACTTCCCAGTTCGGCCTCTCTTCTTTGGCCTTTGCTGCCCAGCACCAGCGGAGTGGGGGACTTGGAGGCTCCGAGCCCCTGCCCTTCGGCCTCTCCCATCGCCCCGAGCAGGAGAGCCTTCTTGGCCTGGGTGGTCGTCGCCCCGTCTTCCTCGTCTTCGCCGGCGTCTTCAGAGTCTTCGGCATCTTCCTCGTCTTCAGCGGCATCTTCGGCGTCTTCAAAGTATTCGGCATCTTCCTCTTCTTCGGCGGCGTCTTCGACGTCTTCAGAGTATCCGGCATCTTCCTCGTCTTCGTCGGCATCTTCCTCATCTTCGTTTCGAAAGGTAATAGAGCTTGGAGCGAACAGTTAAATTTCTACAGTTTGTTGATCTTGTCCATCTGGGCTTCCTTTGCCGTTTGTCCTCTGTGGTATGTTCCTCTGTAGCTTTCTACGATATAGACTTCCTTCCGCCTTTTCCTTTTTTTTCGCTTATTTGTATGGCCTCCCATTTCGTAACCCTGGTCAAATGGGATCTGGATGCTCAGATATGGTTTTCCTGAGGTCAAATTTTTAGGATCTATTTTTGTTAATGTAAACAGTGGTTGCTTATCGGCTCACTCCTTTGTAATCCCTTTTATTGTTCCCAATCTAGTCTCTGTAGAAATAATACAAGGCAAAGTTTTATATCTTCTTCTTGTTATTTATCTCATGTTTCCTTGTGCAATGATTCTTTATGCTTCTGCTGGTTTCTTTCAAGGCCGTTCATTCCATTTCTAGACCACTCTAAAGTTGCAACCTGATAAGTATGAGTTTAAAGTTGACTCTTGTTGGAATGTTTAGAACCTTGCGTCAATATTGAGCTACTATGTTAATAGATAACCATGTAATCAAATTTCTCATCACATCAAAATATTTGCTTCATATTTTTGGAAACTCTCTGCTACAACTGATCAATTCTGGTTTATGGATTTTTAAATCTCTAAGAGACATTAATATTACTATGAAGCGTCAAGATGCCTCTAGTTAGCATGCTTGATTTGTTTCTGCTAGTTAGCCCTCTCTTGCATGATGCATGGGCTTCAGGGGATATCCTATGATTGAAAATTTACCTAGATCTGGATGGTGACCTGTGCTTGGTTAGTCTGTCACGGAGAATGCAGAGAATGTACTCTTCACTTCTACTGCATGTCTCTACAGTCGAGTCTATTGTGCATGCTTGAGTGTGCAGTTCTGTTTGGAATCTCAGTCTCCTGCATTGTGATCAGGTCCATCTTTGACACAAGAAATATTCTGGCTCCTGGCTTGGAAGGGTCCTGTTTGGGGCAGCTTTACTTTTGGGCTTCCACAATTTTTGGTATGAAATCATGTTGCCCATTTACATATATTTTCTTCACTATTTTTTATAATATGCTTTCTCAACATGAATGCAAGAAGTTAGTTGTAGTTGTCTTATTATCTTTTTTATGTTGTATTAGGAGTATATTTAAACAGATGTCGTCAAATACTCCCACAACTGAGGGTGCAAGTTCAGATCCTAACGTTGCTACTCAAACTCAAACAAGTTCATCAAGAGTAAAGAGGAAAACTACAAATTTAAGATCAAATGTGTGGGAGCATTTTAGCAAGATTGAAGGAGAAAATAAGTGCCAATGCAATTACTGTGGTACTATTTATAGTTGTGATCCAGTCACTTGTGGCACAAGCACACTTCGAACGCATCTAAATGTAAGATGCAAGAAATATCCCTTTAGTGGAGCTGTAAGCAAGCAAGTACAAGTTAGCCCTCACAGCCCTTTAGTTGGTGAAGGAATAGAGGGAGAGACCAGAACTCATGTATCAACTTGGAAATTTGATCAACAACTAGTTAGAAAAGCATTGTCACATATGGTGATTGTTGATGAACTTCCTTTTAAATTTGTTGAAGGGCAAGGGTTTAGACATTTTTGTAGTGTTGCACAACCAAAGTTTCATATTCCCTCAAGAATCACTGTAGCAAGAGATTGTTTTGAAATCTATGTGGAAGAGATGACAAAGCTGAAATCTTTTATAAAAAATAATTGCCGAAAAGTTTGTCTTACAACAGACACATGGACTTCATTGCAACGGATCAATTATATGTGTCTAACTGCACACTTTATTGATAATGATTGGAAGTTGAACAAAAAGATCTTAAATTTTGTCCAATTTCTAGTCATAAAGGTGAGGCTATTGGTAAGGCAATTGAAAAGTGCTTGAATAGTTGGGGTATTGAGAAGGTTATGACAATTACTGTTGACAATGCTAGTTCCAATGATGTTGCCATTGCATATTTGAAGAGGAGAATTAATAATTGGGAGGGCACTGTCTTGAAAGGAGAATTCATTCATATGAGGTGTGTTGCACATATCATGAATTTAGTTGTTAATGATGGTTTGAAATTATCAAATGAGTCTGTTGCACGTGTCCGAAATGCTGTGAGATATGTGAGACAATCTCCATCAAGACTTCAAAAATTTAAGTCTTGTGTTGAAGAAGAAAAAATCTGCAGCAAGAGTTTGTTATGTCTTGATGTTCCTACAAGGTGGAACTCAACTTTTATGATGTTAGATACAGCACAAAAATTTCAAAAGGTATTTGAGAGATATGAAGAACAAGATCCATTTTTTATAAGTGAACTTAGTGAAGGAGATGGCTTAGGAAAGCCACAAGATGAAGATTGGGAAAAAGTGAGAAATTTGACGAAATTGTTGGAGAATTTTTATGATGTTACTTTGAGAGTTTCTGGGCACTATATGTTACCTCTAACACATACTTTCACGAGATTAGTAATGTTGATTGTCTCCTAAAAGAATGGTGTGGAAGTGATGATTATGTTTTCAGTGATATGGCATTCAAGATGAAACAAAAATGTGATAAATATTGGGGAAATGCAGAAAAGCTTAATCTCATGATGTTTGTTGCTATGGTTCTTGATCCCCGATATAAATTGGTGTATGTTGATTTTTCAATCTCTCAAATGTATGAGAGTGGTATGGCATTGACATTGAAGAAAAAAGTGAAGACCGTCCTTTATGCTTTGTTTGATGAATACAAAAGTTTGGATGGGAATTCTAGTGGACAGCAGGTAGGCACGTTTCAAAGTGCATCTTCAACATCAACTTCTAGTAGACTACATGATGAGCATCCGGCACAAAAAGTATGGTCAGTTATGAGGGATCGATTCCATAAACACATAGCTGAAATGGAAAGTGATGATGTAAAATCTGAGTTGGTCAAATACTTGGAAGAAGTGAGAGAAAAAGATGTGGACTCATTTGATATTTTGACTTGGTGGAAAATCAACAGTTCTAGATTTCCTGTCATTTCATTGATGGCATGTGATGTCTTGGCTATTCCTGTCTCTACTGTAGCATCAGAATCTGCATTTAGCACCAGTGGTCGTGTTCTTGATGCATTTAGGAGTTCTCTATCTCCTAAAATAGTAGAAGCGCTAATTTGCACTCAAGATTGGGTTCGGTCATCTAAAGATCGACTTAGCATTGAAGAGAAATTAGAGGAAGTTGAGCAACTAGATGAAGGTAATATTTATTTTCTATCATTTATTTATTAATTTGGATGAATTTGAGTTTACTAAATATATGGTTTTTTTTTTCAGAACTTTCAGGTGTTACATCAGTGCCTATGGTTGTTGATATTGCATAAGCTTTGTTGGTAAGTATTTATTATGTCTAATGAAAATTTTCAGAGTTTCAGTGAGAATGTTTGCTTCTGGCATGGAACTTTAAGGATCTTCTGTGCTACTAAAGCTACCAGTTGTATATTGCCCAGTTTTACTTATGTTTCCTCTTTCCCTATGAAAAGCTGGTACTGGTTTATTCAGGAGCTGAGACAACTTTTACTTCTACTCAACCTTTGCTAGGTTTGAGTTGTGTACACATTGTGTTAATGGTGCCTATTTCTCTAGGTGAACAGTTCATGTATGGGCATAGACTGTTTGATCCTTTCATATGTGCTTCACTAGATTATCCAGCTCTCTGTATCACTACTGTATCACATGAATTGGCCTTGTGCAGAGGAAAATTCCTGATCAAGCACATACTGTATCACATGAATTGTTTGATTCTTGAGATTATTCCTTCATTTTGCAAATGGCACCTGACCTAGAGAATGTTCAAATTTCAGGACCCACTTGTTTCTGAGGACATTTAAATGTTTGGCTAATTGAACAAGTTGTTCAAAAAAAGGGTAGTGTGAACCTTTGCTGTGTTCATATAATTAATAGATCATTAGTTGACACAATTATATCTTATTTGATAATAACTTTTATGTCAAATATAAGAGAATAAATATCTCGCTTGTTTCATTTATTAGTTCAGTCTACGAGAAGTAATTGGACATTAAAGACTCTTATGGATCCAGAGCTTAAAATTGGGACTGAGGGCCCCTCTTGTGAAAGGAAGGTGAGACAACTTTTGGATTAAGTTCTTCAGGCCAGTTGAAAGTATGAGAAAAGTATGCAAGGGAATGAGGGAAACTTTTGCTGGTTTTGGACACCATTATCTGTCAACAATTGATTTAACATTTACAAATGAAACAACAAAACGAAGTGAAATAAAAACCTAACAAGGAACCAAGTCTACAAGACATCAAATTAAAGATCCCATATGTGGTTCTGTAGTTCTTATTCTTGGCATTCTTGCTAACATGGGGGATATTTTACTGGTTCTCCATAACTTTTTGTCTTTTCTCTTTGTGAATCCATGCAAGAGTACATGAATTTTCAGCCTCCATAAACCTAGATATTCAATGATATTGTGTTCCTGCCTTTCCTTCCAACATTTTCTTCAGAACTGGTTTCATTTATAGCATCATTCATCATCTTGTTTTGTTTGAACTCCTTGTAAAGGCTGGCATACCACAATCAAAGAATACTTGCTTTGGGAGTAGTGTTCTATCAGAAGTCATTTTCTGAGCTTTTGAGCAACATCTGCTGCCCATCTGTGCACTCTTATGTTGTGTTTTTAATTTAATTTTGTTGTCCTGACTCTTGGCTTGTCCACTAACTCTATCCACTAACTCTAACTTCTTGTTTTATATTATCAGAAAAAGAAACACATTTATGATATCAGTGCAGAAGCAAAAAACACAGACAAGATAAATGTGTTTCAAGAAGAGGACTAAGAGGAGAAGGGTCAGAAAACACAGACAAGATAAATGCAAGGAACCAAACAAAAGCAATGTGCCAGAGAAGTGCAGAAGTTCTGAAGTGCAGAAGCTAAAACATGGGAGATCTTTCATATTTGTGTTTTTTGAGGATTTTATATTTTTTGGAAGTTCTTACGGATTACATATCCATGTTGTTGTTGGATTCACATTGTTAGATTGTTATTACATGAACAATTCAAATTATATAATATATAATATATATATTATATTATATATATTATATTAATATTATCTATGTGTCAAGTGTCAACAGTCCAAAAATAACCCCACTAGATCCAAGTTGATGATCTCCTAAATGAACAGTCCATAAAAGCCCAACAAGCCCAAACCATTTGTATATGTGAACAGCCCCCCAAAATGACCAGCAGGTGCAAACCGATGGGCTGAACCGATCCAAACCGAACCAATTCGGTTCGGTTCGGTTCGGCTCATCATCATCTCGGTTCAATTCGGTTCGGGTCTTAATAGAGTTCGGTTCGGTTCGGGTTGACCCGAAAATGGTCATGAACCGAACCGAACCGAACCATGAACAGTCCTACCAACAAGCGACCCCCCTCCCCCCTGTAGGCCCCCCCTCCCCCAACAAGCAACCCCCCTCCCCCCAGGCGACCCCCCCTCCCTGTCGCCCCCCCTTCCCCTCCCGTCCCAGTGCCTCCCCCCCCCCGTCAACCCCCCTACCAGAAAAGGTGACGGTGGGGAGGAGCACGTCTTCACTGACATGGTGGGGACGCTGGTGGAGATCTCCGGCCAGAAAAGGTGCATGAGCGAGTTGAGGTTGCCGAGGGCGTGCAGCTTCAGCACCGGGTGCGGCTCGCTGAGCATCGCCAGCAGCCCGCTGGCCGAGCTCGGCGCCGCGATCGTTGCCGCCGCCGCCATCCCCTCACTCTGTCCTTCCCCCCTCTGCCCTCCTCTCCGCCTCTTCCCCACTGCACTCGCCTCCGATGGATCGAACGCAAGAGGGGCCGCACAGCTCCTAATTCACGTCCAACCACCCAATTCTACCCACAAACCAGCGCCTTCGTCGTCGTCTTCTTCTCCCAGCTTCCCCACTCTCTCTTCCCCCCTGACTTGCCCCCTCTGCAAGCAAGTTTAGAGAGATTTGCTATCTATGCTCGAGAAGGTGAATAGGAGTTTATACTTTATTAATTTATAGTTATAATATATATATATTTTTATCATAGCGCCTCTCATTCGAAATATCTCTTTTTTTAATGTTTAATTTATGAATAAACAGCCAACATATAAAAAAAATACAAATTTATAGTCTCTTAGTGATGTGTATTCGTTATCTAATGTTGTAGATTTCACTTAAATTGCCTAAAATTGAGATGAAAAATCCCCAATTTTTATTTTTAATAGAAATAAATTATTTAATATTTTATAAGAGAGCTCTATTTAAAATTATTTGAATTTTTTGTGTGTTCAATATATAATATTTTAACTTATATTAATTATAAAATCTGTTTATTCAAATTCTATGACATTTCTATAGTACGGTCATAGAACTAGTTGCTATCTGTACTGAACTAGGAATTTATACTTTATAATAGTACTTTTTTTAATCATAACGTGCCACATTAAAATATCTCTTTTTTAAAGTTTAATTTACGAATAAACAGCCAACATATTAAAACAATACAAAAATATAATCTTTTAGTGGTGTGTATTTGTTACCAAATATTGTAGATTTCATTTAAATTACCAAGAATTGAGATGAAAAATCCCAAGTTTTTTTTCTATTTTTATTGTTCTCCTCACTTTAAAAATTCTGTGTGGGCAAATACGATATTTCACAGATTTTTTTTCCAGTATGTTTTATATTAACAAGTCCTTAATGGGCTCTCATGACAAGTCCTTGCATCCACCGGGCCTGCTTTCCGGCCCAAACCCATTTACAAGAGGGAAGCCCATTTTCTTACGTTTGGGGATGTTTGGGGATTTGGGCCCACTTCCCAAGTCTCACAGGCTTACAAACTAAAATTTTGTAGATTTGGTACTTAAAGAGTGGCTCAGTAGTTAAAGCCCTTTTATCATATAGTCTCACAGGCTATTTGCATAAATAATATAATTTTCTACAAACTAAAGTTTTGTGGATTTGACATTCAAAGGGTCCTCTCAGTAGTTACCTTTTATTGTATAATATCACATGCTATGTGCATAAACAATATAATTTTCTACAAAGTAAAGTCTTGTAAATTTGATATGCAAAGAGTTGCTCAGTAGTTAAGATCCTTTTATCATATATTTATACTGACCTAAATTCAAAACCCACCTCCACATTAGGTACCCACAAAAAAATAAAAAACTTTGTAGATGTGCTAAGTTATCTTGCAAATTTACCATCTAGGGGACCTTTGATGGTCAAATAAGATAAGGTCAGATAGAAAAACTCAAGGTTTTTGACGTTTTTGTTTTGTGTACAAAATTCTTATTTCATAGGGACAATAAAGCCCCCATAAAATATTAGAATAAGTTATCAGACTCTTATTCCAAATAACTTACATTTGTTGTATCTGACTTATTAAAGCAGATTAATGTACATTAATCAGCTTATTACTTTGAAGAATTAAAACTTAAAACCATGGGGAGCAGACTTCGGTTTCATGGGCCTCATACCCATGTTCTCAATAAAATATGTAAAAATATTTTATATCTTGTTTACAATAAGTTTCATGTTGGGAGTTTTGGCCAAAACCAATTAGAACGCATGATTATAGGGCTTTGCACAAAATCGTGATTCTCCATATAAAATGCCAATTCTGATTGACTTCGCGACCCACTATGTGGATGCCAATTCTGCTTAAATTGGTGGCACACACTATGGACGCCAATTCTGAAGAGATTGGCACCCACTCATTCAGTTGACATTTTAAAAGGGTTTGATTTTCCTTATTTTCTATGCATGATACCTCCTATTAGACTTATTTACACCCTATGGTCATTGAACTAGTAACCTAAAATAGTTAAACCACATGTAAAAGGAATGACATGAATACTCTTATAATGTTCTTAATGATATGACTATGTTCTTAATTATATTCAAAGCTTTTGGTAAATTAAGTTATTTTTATTTATCTTGCTCGCTGTTATTTTTTTACGCTTTACATGAAAATAAACAATGCAATGACTTTCTTTGTTAAACATATTGTTTACGTTCACAAATTTCACACTGCAAGTTAATCATTCAACATTCGTATGTTTATTTGTAGCCATTTGAGAGATTTTTTCATATTTACCATATTATGATTTAATTTCATATTTTAAATTACTCATGAATAAAATGTTAAAGTGATTTTTTTTTGTAATTAGTGATGAGAGTTCGCGATTGGAAATTAGACGCAAAGAAGAACAAATGTCCAACGTATCAAAGTACTTGTTTGTTTGAACGTAAAATATTTCCGCTAGATATTCGAAGATTGCATGATGGTTTACTTTTGGTGAAAGAGAAGATGACGAAAATCATAAAGATTATTCGGAAAGAAGAAAGACAAAGTTTAGAAAATAAAAGTGGATTATCTGTTATTGTTCAAGATGAAAAAGGAGTGCGATATTCTGTAATCTTACGACGCAGTTGGTGTGGTAGTATGTACATGTTTATTGGAAAAGACTGGTGTAAATTTGTGAAAAATAATTGTGTCAAAGAACTTGACATTCTCAAAGTTATGTCTTCCCATTATGTACGAAGAGATGTATTTGGCAAACTATATTTAGGGATATCAGTGGTTAGTTCACTCCCTAGGAAATCTACTGAGAAGCTGGTGAATAAAGAGCCGATCAAGTGGTGGTGGCCTAATATGAAGACATCACAGTTTGTGTTGTTTTTAATGTTCAATACCATTAAGTATTTATATAGTGCTCAAATTTATTTGATATTCATGTATGTTTACTCTTCATTTATCTTTACGTCAACGCTTTATTTCACCCATTAGCTCTGAGACTCTCCATATATCGTATGTATGGTACTTGAATGATGTGAGGGTGTGTTGGATTTTAACTCGGGACATGACATTTAATATGTAGGAAAAATGTCGGAGAATCGGTCATGGATGTACCGTGGAATAGTGAATGGAGTTGTGACCGAGGAGTTTAAAGACGGAGTTGACAGTTTTATTGAGTTTGCATTGAGTAATACATCAGTAGCAGTTGATCCGATGGGTAACATCCGATGTCCGTGTTCGGCTTGTAAGAACAGAAAGTGGATATCGACATGGGATGTGCAGCATCATCTGTATACGAGAGGATTTGTTGGCCATTATGAGTTATGGTCGTGTCATGGTGAGTTGAATATTCAGTCGTCTGCACCAGCTAATTACTTTGCCTCCACAAGTACGTACGTAGACATGGTTGTCGATGCTGCTGGTCCGGAGTTCAATATTCATGAAGATCAAACAAATGAAGAAGTGCCGAATGATACAGCTCAGAGATTTTATCAGTTACTTCGAGATGCTGATGAGCCATTATGGGATGGTTGTGAGAAGCATACACGGTTGTCTGCAGTGTCGCAGCTATTGAATTTGAAATCTGAATTTCATATGAGCGAGAGTTGTTTTGACCGGCTTCTCTTACTGGTCAAGAGCATGCTTCCTCAATCAGAGAGGTTACCTGCTGACTTTTACCGTGCGAAGAAGATGGTGAATGATTTGGGGCTTGGTTTTATGAAAATTGATGCATGTCCGAATCACTGTATGCTGTACTACAAAGAGGATGCAGATAAGACATCATACTGTATTTGTAAGCATGATAGGTTCAAGCCCAAGAGAGGGGACAAGTCAAAGCAGAAGGATGCTTCGTATAAGTCATTGCGGTACTTTCCTATCACACCCAGATTGCAGCGATTGTTCATGTCCTCGAGGATAGCTGGACATATGACATGGCAGTCTCGCAGTCAAGGACGAAAGGTCCAACTTCCACTTCACAAACACAAGCCAAAGAATAGTGGAGACCAACCAACACTACAACCTACAGGTCACACACCCTACAGGCCCATGCCTGGCACCCTTAGGGACTCCGACACGAGCTCCCTAAAGTGAGGCACTGGAAACACAAGACTAGCTGGGGATCAATACGTCTACTGGTGTCCGTACCCCCAACCATGAGCGTGCTACAAGCGACTGCACACCCACAAACACAAGTCACTGCCCCAGTTATCTTTCCCTCAACCGGACGTACAACTCAAACACAGGAGTGAGGGTGTCCAGGACAGACGACACAGACCTCGACGGTACACACACAGTACCAGGACAAGCCCCGAGCACTCACGTGCCTGGCTCACACAAAATCTAGGGCACCTAACTTAAGAGGCATTCCGGAATAGGCGCCAGACCACCACACTCGGCAACACACAAACCACGTCAATCATTTAACATGTCGGTAAAACCTATACCACAATATACTTAATATAACAGGCTTGCCATGGGTCACCATGTGATCCCCAAGCCACACGACATCAAAGTCCATGTAAACCGCTTAACCGGCCTATCATAGGTCATTTCATGACCTCCATAGCCACACTAAACCATAGCACCACGGCGATCACTTAAACATACCATATTAACATACTTAATAGGAATCACATGATTCCCTAACCATCAACACTTTACACCTACATATGTTTTATTAAACATAAACCACGTAGACACCATGTGAACAACACGCCAACCTCGTGAGCAATACGTCCGAGGAGCGCTACAGGTGCCAATGCACCACAAACCCAAGCCATACGCATCACACAACGATAATCCGATAACGATATAGCCATGCACACACATATAGCCTCTCGAACCTGTTAACGTGACAGGGTCCTTAGTTGCCATCAGAACGCGGCCCCTCGACATGTCGCGTTCAAAAGCTGAACGCGACGGGTCGGGCTGTCGCGTGCAGAACGCGACATCCCAGGCCGTCGCCTTCACAAGCGAAAAACCCTAACCGGGTACCCTTCGCCAGATTACCCCCACAAACCCTGTAAAACAGTGTTTAATTCCATTTTTCATGCTCTTTGTGATTCCCTAGCATGCTATCTATGGTTTGCACAACAGTAAATGAATTAAACACGCCACACACACCATTCACATGTTGAAACATGGAGGAATCTCCCTACCTTTACGAAGAACGTGAAAACCATCCACGGTACGGCGTCTCCCCCGCTCCAGGCGACGTCCTCGTGGCGAGAGCATGCCAAAAACTCCTCCATAACCTCGAATCGCCCGGAAAACCGCCGCAACGACCTCCCCTGGCCGAGCAGAGCTTGCCACAGCTCTGTCCGGTCGAAACCAACTTAAAAACACCCAGCGGTTGGGAATGCGACATAGCCCTACGTCGCAACCTGAACGTGACGTAGGAGGCCGTCGCCTTCCCACTGTCGACATTAGCATGGCCGCCCATCGTGCGACACGCGGCGCGTATGCAGATGACAACCCAAAACAGCGGCAACCGGAACGCGACCACCAGGGCTGTCGTGTTCAGAACGCAATGCAACCCCCTGTCTCGTTCACAAGCAGAAAACCTGTGAGCACTTTGGGCCCAACCTGCCGACCCACCAAGCCTCACAACCGTGCGTACCTCTGAAACACAGTCGAATGGGTCACACACTGGCCACCCAACCCGCTAAGCAAGGATCCACGAAGATCCGAAAAACACGCGACGTTACATTATTATCACTTAAAAAGAAATGTCATCCTCGACATTCAACACGAACCACAGTAAGCCGGATTATCGCCTAAAAAGAAACAAAGCCGTGCACAGAACAAGTAGGATACTCTTCTACTGCACTTGCCTTTTCATACCATCTTGCACTGACTGAAAATTTGATTCAATCTATTCATTTCTGTACTTGCTTTGCTTCCCCTTTTCTTTAATCCATTTTATAGCTGCACTGCCCAATTACTATATTCCACTCTTTCTTTACCTTTCAACTATAGGCGATTTTACCTTGCTGTTGGCGCTTTATCTCTTTTGACTCAACCTTCTTCCACATTTTTCTGGCTGTGTTTGCAACATTTCTTTCGGGACCGCTTCACCTTTCTCGAATATCTTACACTATAATACTTTACCATGTCATAATCTTTCTAAATTCTTGGATTTTTCAGTGCCATTCTCTTTTTCTATTTATCACTGCTTGCTGTTATCCTGCCTCATCTGCATTTACATTTGCAACTGCCAACTTTTCAAAGAAAACCAATCACCATCTTTAAATTTTCTGCCTTTTCATATTATTCTGCTCATACCGCTTTAAATCAGCTCTAATTAAAAACCACAATAACCTTTGTTCCTTTATTCTACTGCGCAAAATTTTACATTTTTTTCTTATCCAAGCAAACCTTGAACAATCTGTGAATATTAAATCTTCCTTGCTTCCACTGCGCTACTCTGATCACGCTGAACACTTTGCAAAATATTTCACAATTTATGTTCGTATTATTACTTTCATTTACTTTCTTTTGACTTCAACTGAATTCATTTCTAACTTTAACTGCTTCTCAAATCATCTTATTCAATTAATTTGTGCTGAAGAAATTACTACAATTTCTGATCTGCTAAACCGCTATTGACATATTGTGCTCTTTATATACCTTTTTTGCTTTACTGTCATTTTCTGGCTAATCTCATAATTTTGTTGCATAACCTTTCCAAATATTCTTTAATTAATCTGCTCCTGCTCCTGCACCAAACTCTGCAATATCTTAATAACAGTCATTTCTGCTCAATTGAATCATTTCTTTACACCGATATGCAAACTCTAGCTGAACATTTCCTGACTCATCTGATCTTATTCACTTCATCATTTGCTAAATTCTTCCTTTCTCTGATCCATATTTCTTCTTTATCTAAATTGCCAATCATTTTAATCATAACATCTTTTCTGTAAAATATTTCTCTTATTCATTCTGCCGTTTGACTAATCTTACTGTACCATTCATACTATAAATCTTTCTGATATCTAGTCATCTTTCTTTAAAATATTGCAAAAACTCAAATCTGAATACCCATCTCTTTAAATATAACAACTTGCTCTGTCTGCTTCTCTTATTCCATTAACTGCTCTTTTCTCAAATATCATAAATATCACAATCTGCCTTACTATTTCTCTCAACTCAATATTTCTTAACTGCTTTTCCATTAATACACCTCTTTCCATTCTATTTCACTTGGCTTAAACTCATTTCAACATACTTAACTTTAATTTTAATCTTCTTCAAACTGCTCATAGTTACTAACTTTCACTGATCTTGTCTTTAGCACAGCAATCTTTAATAACACATTCTGAAGAATTTCTCATAATCTGCCATTCATCAACTAAATATTTCTCTTGTGTAATTCTCAGAAAATCTAACTGTACGCTGATTCTTATTTTCTCTCTCTTTATTCAACTGATCCTTTCTGTACATATTTATATGAATCCTCATATCAAACTTCCTATTACCATCATTATTCATAACAGCACCTTTCTCAAATCTCTTTCTCAAATTTCCAATCTCAGACACACTTAATCTATTTGCCATAAATCACTACTTTTCTATGTACCAGTACCTCTTTTAAAGCTGATCTGCCTTACTTAATCATGCCAAGTTCTTCATAACACTAATCACATTATCATTCATACTGTTTCTTGATATCATCTGACTCAGATCTCTAACGCCACAATACCTCTATTGAGGTCCTCAACTATAATCTGCACATTTAATCATTTCTAATACATACTAATTTGTTCCTCATCACCTCATTACCATATACCTATCTCTGCTAACTCTATATCTCACTAAAACTCACTTACTAAATTCTATATCTAAACTTATTAATCTCCTCAATTTCTTTAATTGTGAATCTTTAACAACCATACATTTCTATCACAAACTAACACACTGGTATAATCACACAGAATATACCACCTCTATTCACATCAACTTTTAACAACTGCTAACGGCTGCCAAATTCTCAACACATAAACACGTTTTATAGAAAAAGACTCAGATAAATACCACTTTAACCAACACAAAACCACAAACTTACTACCATCAGTGGACATTAATCTATGTATTGGGACATTGTACTCTCAATGTCTTTTCATATTCTAACTAGACGATTGCTCTGATACCAACTTTAACGGACCACGATATTTATGCCCATTAAGGCTCCATATCCAGATCCGTCTCCTGCGAACGGACCGAAGTCTCACAAGGGATATCTCACACACGTGTCCAGTAAGAATATAAAAAACAAACCACAACAGTATAAGATACAAGAAAGTACATGTGCTCATATCTATTCACATATTTGTACAATTGTCCCACTACATTATTACATGTCCAATTAAAAAGTACAACTACATGGGGCATACCCCGAGGGAGCACAAGCTCACACAACACAACTAACACTACTACTGGTGGTACAAGTCTGCCACAATGCCGCTGCAAGCCAAACACACGGCAAGCCCTGAAAGGAACTGTAGGGGAGTGAGCCTCAACAAGTCACAGGCTCAGTAGGGACCACTCAAAAATCACAACAACTAAACAAAAGAGACCTCAACCTCGAAGGGTCTCACTGGCCACACAAATAGCCAACCACATCCTACTTACTTAAACCATGGTTAATCAATAATTAACATAAACATATCAACTAATGTAAACCTCGAAAGGTAAAAGGGAACAACAAGACTAGCACAACATTACTAGTCTACCCAACCACTGAGAATACCTCAACCACAAGCCTCACTGGCAGACCACTGCTCAGGCTTCTAGTCTCACAGGCAAACCATCGCCTCGACAACAAGCTTCACAGGCAAGCTACCCATGCAGGGTAACCGAACTGGCATCAAGGTGCCAAGACCAGCACACATTGGAACCACAATCGGAAACGTGCCCTAAACAGGGTACACAGCACGTGTGGAAGGTCACACCTTACGACCTCCACCAAAAACATCAGTTCATCGCAACACTAGAAAGGTTGGTACGCAATGTACCACAACACAAAGCCAACCCCCAAGGGGTACAGGTACCTACTATCACTAGGTACCAACACTGAAACCTCAAACGCAAGGGTAACAGGACTGCTAACCAGAAGCTAGTCCGCCATACCCCAAAATCACAATACAACGGAAAGCTACCCTTACAAGGGTACATTACAGCAAGTGGAAGGTCCTACAACACGACCTCCATGGAGCACAGCTCCACTTCAACACCTGAAAAGGCTAGTACTCAGCGTACCACGAGAAACGGATACCCACAAAGGGTACAAGTACCTACCTCCACGAGGTACCACCACAGAACCACAAACACAACTGTGCCACCACCAGGGCACACCACAACCAGTCAAACCACAATGGTGAGTCAACACTCAAAAACCTACACCACAGGCAAAGCACGAGTCGGAAGGAACGACGCCACCACATGGGAATGGAGTACTGGTTCATGACGCCAGTATCCACCCCGAACAACACAACACAAGAACTACCTCTCAGTCTCGTGGTCAAGGACGAAAGGTCCAACTACCGCTCCACAAACACAAGCCAAAGAACAGTGGAGACCAACCGACACCACAACCTACAAGTCACACACCCTGCAGGCCCATGCCTGGCACCCTTAGGGACTCCGGCTCGAGCTCCCTAAAGTGAGGCACTGGAAACACAGGACTAGCTGGGGATCAGTATGTCTACTGGTGTCCGTACCCCCAACCACGAGCGCGCTACAAGAGATTGCACACCCACAAACACAAGTCGCTGCCCCCAGTCGTCTTTCCCTCAGCCGGACGTACAACTCAAACACAGGAATGAGGGTGTCCAGGACAGACGACACAGACCTCGACGGTACACATACAATATCGAAACAAGCCCCGAGCACTCACGTGCCTGGCTCACACAAACTTGGGGAACCCATCTGAAAAGGCATTCCAGAATAGGCGCCGGACCACCACACTCGGCAACACACAAACCACATCGATCATTTAACATGTCGGTAAAACCTATACCACAATATACTTAATATAACAGGCTTGCCATGGGTCACCATGTGACCCCCAAGCCCCACGACATCAAAGTTCATGTAAACCGCTTAACCGGCCTATCATAGATCATTTCATGACCTCCATAGCCACACTAAACCATAGCACCACGACGATCACTTAAACATACCATATTAACATACTTAATAGGAATCACATGATTCCCTAACCATCAACACTTTACACCTACATATGCTTTATTAAACATAAACCACGTAGACACCACGTGAACAACATGCCAACCTCGTGAGCATTACGTCCGAGGAGCGCTACAGGTGCCAATGCACCACAAACCTAAGCCATACGCATCACACAACGATAATCTGATAACGATATAGCCATGCACACACATATAGCCTCTCGGACCTGTTAACGCGACAGGGTCCTTGGTCACCATCAGAACGCGGCCCCTCGACATGTCACCTTCAAAAGCTGAACGCGACGGGTCAGGCTGTCGCGTTTAGAACGCGACATCCCAGGCCGTCGCCTTCACAGGTGAAAAACCCTAACCAGGTACCCTTCGCCAGATTACCCCCACAAACCCTATAAAACCGTGTTTAATTCCATTTTTCATGCTCTTTGTGATTCCCTAGCATGCTATCTACGGTTTGCACAATAGTAAATGCATTAAACATGCCACACACACTATTCACATGTTGAAACATGGAGGAATCTCCCTACCTTTACGAAGAACGTGAAAACCATCCATGGTACGACGTCTCCCCCGCTCCAGGCGACGTCCTCGCGGCGAGAGCACGCCAAAAACTCCTCCAGAACCTCGAATCGCCCGAAAAACCTCCGCAACGACCTCCCCTAGCCGAGCAGAGCTTGCCACAGCTCTGTCCGTCCGAAACCAACTTAAAAACACCCAGCAGTTAGGAACGCGACGTCGCCCTACGTCGCAACCTGAACGCGACGTATGAGGCCGTCGCCTTCCCACTGTCGACATTAGCATGGCTGCCTAGTGTGTGACACGTGGCGCGCATGCAGACGTCAATCCAAAATTGCGGCAACTGGAAAGCGACCATCAGGGCCGTCGCGTTCAGAACGCGACGCAACCCCCTGTCGCGTTCACAGGCAGAAAACCTGTGAGCACTTTGGGCCCAACCTGTCAGCCCACCAAGCCTCATAACCACATGTACCCCTGAAACACAGTCGAATGGGCCACAGATTGGCCACCAAACCCACTAAGCAAGGATCCACGAAGATCCGAAAAACGTGCGACGTTACACATTGTCTCACAGCTTCATGCACGTTAGAGAGACTGGTCGTAGGCGTGGAGAGGTGAGCCTGCAACCATAGATGCTTGGATTGATCCTTACACCTTTAGGGAAAGATCTTCCAAATCTTTTATCCTTCTGACAAGTTGACATATCCATCTTTGACGTGCTTTACTATAAGAAGCCCTGCATGCGAAAAATACTGATACCTAGACAACTCCTTTTTGTCTAAATTGTCAGTTAACGTTGGTAGTCATGCAGTATGAAGATATGCCAAGCAGGAAATGTCATTCTAATATCACACAAATCAAGACTCTATGTGACACATGAAGTAAGCAAGAATATTTCGTGTGAAAATATTATACTATCACAATAAATGATCAAGTACACCATGATGCGCTGGAAGAATTTTGAAATCCACAAAGTCTTAAGCATATGCATGACAACAAAAAGATAGAGCAATACTTTACAAGAGCTATACATAAAGAGCATTCTGTATGATATTGGTATAATCATGTGAGAATGTAATCCATGTTGAAACCAAGTCGATGCCATGTGAATATAGTCTATGTATAAATATAATGAAATCGATGCTCTGTACAAAGAAACAGAAATTGATGAGCAGATGAAATCGTTGTTTTACTGAAATCAATCATTAAATTCTTATTTGAATGAAATCGATCATGAAATCGTTGTTTCAATACTGAAATCATTGTGAGATTGAAATCGTTGTTCAAGTGAAGACAAATCGTTGTTTGCGACCAAATCGTTGTTTGTGATCAAATCGTTGTTTAAATGAAGGAAAATCGTTGTTTTCAATCAAATCGTTGTTTAAGTATAAGCGAATCGTTATTTTCGATCAAATCGTTGTTTAAGTATAAGCGAATCGTTGTTTTCGATCAAATCGTTGTTTAAGTATAAGTGAATCGTTGTTTTCGATCAAATCGTTATTTAAGTATAAGCGAATCGTTGTTTTCGATCAAATTGTTATTTAACTATAAGTGAATCGTTGTTTTCGATCAAATCGTTGTTTAAGTATAAGCGAATCGTTGTTTTTGATCAAATCGTTGTTTTACTTATGAAATCGTTGTAGCGATGGAAATTGTTGTTTCACTTATAAAATCGTTGTAGCAATGGAAATCGTTGTTTTACTTATGAAATCGTTATAGCGATGAAAATCGATGTTTCACTTATGAAATCATTATAGCGATGGAAATCGATGTTTCACTTATGAAATCATTGTAGCGATGGAAATTGATGTTTCTTTTATGAAATCGTTGTAGCTATGGAAATCATTGTTTTACTTATGAAATCGTTGTATCGATGGAAATCGTTGTTTCTCTTATAAAATTGTTGTTTTATAAAGGAAGTCGATGTGTACTTAGAAGAAATGCATGCTATGAACTTTGAATGACAGTGTGTGAGAGTAACTTACAGATTTTGGTTGAATTATTTTCTGTGGATAAACTTGAAAAGAATTTGTTAGGAAATATTTATGAGATTTTGTTAATCACCAAAAATTGCATATAATAAATAAAATTATATGGAAATAGACTGATCATCAATCTCCCCCTTTTTGGTGATGAAAAAACATAGAACATTTCATGCATTGAAAGTACTGAAAATTAGTTAACTTCAATTTAATTTTAGGGTATGTCTTTCAGAATAATTTCTCCCCCCTTTTTGTCATTAAGCAAAAAGAAAAATAAGGAGTCAAGGAAAAAAGATACTAAGATAAATGGAGCCAAGGAGAGTAAATTTCATTACTTAATGGTGATCATAAATGTAGAAGACAAGAGACAAAAGAGAGGCATGGCGAGTAATGATGGGCCAAGCCTAGAGTTCCTGTTCTTCAAAATATTTTTTAAAAGCACCCCAAGCAATAGTGTAGGAAGGCCCCATATTAGGAAGCATTCTCTGGATGTGGAGTTGCCTCTGAGCTTTAATGAAATTGGCATACTCCTCTTTCCCAAGAGATGTCCGATAGTGACTGATGGTTCCAAAACTGGCATGCTGTAGGAACTTGTCAATGGATATTGGGTAGAAAATCTACTGCTGTTGCAGATCCTTTTTCAAGGGTATATAAACTTTGTACCGTTCAACCCAAATGACATAAGGATCTTGAGCCAAATTGATGGAGTTGAGATCCAGAAATTCATCAGCAGACAGAGGGGGTTTGCCTGAATTGAATAAAGAAGA
>CM024760.1:72553470-72767294 GCA_014218235.1 Colocasia esculenta | reverse complement strand
CTTTGTGTTTTCTTTTGATTGGCAGGCAAGCAAGCAAAGTCTACGAGGAGCTCTGGTGCTCTAGCCGGCTGGAGGACTAGAAGAGGTCACTACAACAAATCTCCCGCATTCAGAGAACGCGACGGCCTAGGGTGACGCGACAAAGACACGTCGCTTTCCATTGACGCGATATATAGACTCGCGCGGCCATGGCGACCGCGACACCAGGTCAATTTCCTGTTCTCTTCCTTTTTCCTAGTTTAAGTTAGCCATTGTCTTTCTACATCATTAGGCAACTTATCTAGGTGCGATCACATCCTTTTTCCTACGCTATCATATTTGATATCCATGTCCGTGTCGAGGGGAAGCCAATCCCTGTGATTACACCTTTTGGCGATCACGGTGGGACCTTCACTGCCACCCTCGTAGATTTTTTTGATTGTCTGCTTGCCATGTTCCCTTGTTGTTTGTCATCATAGTGTCTTGTTAGAGTTCTGTTCTTTATTCCCTGCACTTTTCGCTCTGTCATTGTCGCGACCGATCGCGGGGTCGCGACAAGTTCGCGTCGCACGCGGGGGACGCGTCATCAGGTTAGTGCTAGCTATTCCATTTGCCTTCTTTGTTCAATGCCCATAAGAACATGCGTCGTTGTTACATGTCTTAGATGATGTTTGCTCGTGTTTTCTGTCTGATAACATCCTGTTAGGGTCGGATTTCCCGTTTAAGTTCATCTGTAAGATTCCAGTTCCTATCGCGGTCGGACGAGTGGACGCGACCTGGTCGCGGTTTGGACAGGCGACGCGTTAGCAGTTTGCCTTGTATGTTCTTGCTTTCAGCCCTGAATCGGCTTCTGTATGCTCCCTGATTCATGTTGTATCACTATAGTTTCTCTTGGTGTTCCTTATTTTTAGGATAGTCTGTTTGAATTGGGTGGTGACTCAGTGTGTTTTCGGGCCTCTGTCTTTATCGCGGCAGCCCGCTCTGTCGCGATAGGGTCGCGGCGTATCTGGCCGTCGCGACTCTGCCCGAGGACTCCTTTTGTCACCCTGTTTGCTCCTTATCTCCATTCTTGCATACATTTAGTCCCTTGCATACGCTGTTCATCCCCATTTGATTAGGTTCCCCCTTGGTTGAGTGAGTCCTCTCACCTACGAGCACTCGGGCCCACCTTCCGAGGACCTCCGTAAGTCCCGTGGCCGTACGCACGTTGCGGTTCGCCGGCTGGTTGTACCCTTTGTACCCTTAGTTTGAACCACCCCCGCGTGAGTGTGTACCACCCTTAGTCATACCGGAGCACTTGAGTTCATTCCTATCAGGGACCGCATGACCGAGTGACATCCCTTTAATCAATTCACTTAAAGGTCAAGTTCGAATCTTAAGAAATTTGCGTTGTAAGCATGATAACTTGAGTGCTTTGATCCCCCTTCTCCTCTCTGTCTTTCTTGTCGTGCTAGAGTCTAGGTGTGTCCCCCCAAATTGGTTGGAGGGTGTATGCGTCATTGTTTAGGAGATCGAGTCAGTCCCCTCCGATCCTCGTGCTTTATCATAATCCCCTCTTCGACATGGACCAATTTCGAGTCCTTGCCGACGATGCCCTACCCTTTGGGTTGCTCGAGGAAGTGGCCCAACCTTCCATGGCCACTCTCCCGGGGCATATCCAGCCCCTCCATTACTGGGATCCAATCCCGTCCTCCTTCTCCTCCCGGGATGATGACCCTCACTCTCAATTCAGCCAGCTCCTTCCTCACCTCACTCCGGACCAAGTCCGAGAGTTCATAGCTGCTGCCAAGGGAAACAACCTTTATCTCCCCGGGGTCAAAACCCGCCCGACCGGCGGAGTCCTCCGTCCGCGTCGCTTCAGCCCCTCACCTTTCTTCGTCTGGGGCAGACCCCACACCTCTCCGTCCTCGGGCCATTCATTTTTCAGAACCAAGCTACCTCCCCCCACGAGATGTTCGGCCTCGGTCTCCTCCCACTACATATTATACGGCCGAACCAGCTCCGCTTCCTCACGAGAGGTCTCACTCCTTCGAGCGCCACGCTCCCTTGTCCCTACGCATCAGATCCATCTCCTTCCGATTTCTTGGCGGAATGGACAAGTATGAAGAAGGAGCTTCATGACCTCCGGAGGCAAATTGATCCTCGGAAGGTAGCTGACATTGCCCTCCCATCCTTTCAATACCTCCGGGTGCCTCCCCAGTCCGAGCTCCCAGTATATCGTCGATACTCTGGGGTAGGGGACCCCTATGTTCATCTGAAGGACTTCGTCTATGAATCGGCGCCGCACAAGTATGACCGCCATCTCATGGCATATCTGTTCAGAAAATCATTAGATGGTCCAGCCTTGGAGTGGTTCTATTCTTTGCCTCCCGAGGAGGCCGAGGACTTCCAAATCGTCCAAGAAAGATTTCTGCAGCAGTTTCAGGATCGGGTGGACCCGAATACTCTTTTGTGGATTTGGTAGCTGAGAAGATGAAACCAGAAGAGGATTTCTCCACCTATGCTGACCGGTGGCGCTCTCTGGCCGCCAAAGTCCGTTGCCCAATGCCTGAGGAGGAGAAGGTAAAGCTGTTGATCTCCGCCACGCCCACCTACCGAACTATCTTGGCCATGAACGACATCTCTACCATGCACCAATTATTAGTCGAGCCCGTTTCATTCAAACCCAACTCAAGGACTCGCCTATACATTCCATGTTCGAGACCCCAAGGCCCGTTATGCTAAAAAGTCGCAAGGCCCAGTCACCGAGGGGATCCAGACCAATGAACAAGTAGGTGCCGTTAGCAATCCCCAGGCCCAGTAGGTAGGTCCCCCTATACCCAGCAAACCCAGCAGTCTTGGAACAACACAACACTAGGCAGCCACCTCCCCAGGACAAAATCCTCCTCAAGATCAGCGCCAATACTCCCAGGTTCCTCCCCTCAAAATTTATGCCCCCAGAAACCCAATGGGCCCAGAGAGCCCATACCCTCCATTACCCGAATCTCTAGCTGATGTCTTTGCAGCCCTCATGTCTCTAAATGCCTTAAGACTCCCTCCTGAGAAGGCGAATTGGAATATGGCGGCCGATCAAACAAACTCTGCGTCTATCATCGTCATCCGTCCACATGTGTCCGATTGCTTCCAATTCCGGGACATGATATACGATCTCCATGAGCAAAATCAGATTGATTGGGCAGAAATGAAGAGTTGATCCAAACTCTGAGGGACCAGCAAGGCCAGAGGCAACAGCAGCAACAACACAGGCGACAGCAGCCGCAGCAACAACAGCAACAGCAACAACAATACCAGCCTTTCCAACAGCAACACCAGCAACAGCAGCAGCAGCAGCAGCCGCAGCAGCCGGCGAATGACCTAGGCATAATCCGTAACCCCATGCCACAACATCAACCTGCTCCGAACCCTCAACCAGCTCCACCACCTCCTCCGCCGGCGCATGTTAACCCGTTGTCCACCATGCACCACCAGAAGCCCAGTGGGTCTTCGATGACGATCATGAGGTAGGCCAACTCCTGTTATTTCTCACGTCACGCCCACTGCTCCCACACCTATATCCACCACGCCTCCTTCCCTTACACCCCACATTGCCACCATCACCTCACCATCATATTTCCCCCGTCACCTCACCCATCATTCCTCCACCAAGCAACCCCCTTTCTCCCCTATGCCAGCACCTCTACTAGCCAACCCCTCTATCCTTGACACCACAACCCCTCCACTCCACCATAACCTCGCCCTCCGGAGCGGGCGAATGTTTCATCGGATGTATCCTAACGCATCCATGCCTATGCCAGGTCAGCAAACCAACAATCAGCAGCAACAAGAAACAGAAGAGATTGATCCGGCGCCAGGAACTCAATATGACATCCTAAAACACCTTGATCAGACTCCCGCCAAGATCTCCATATTGGAGCTCATCAAGAGGTCACAGACTCACCAAGATGCGCTTAGAACTTTCTTGCAAAAAGTCATGGTCAGCGAGGACATGAATCCGGACAACCTACCCTCAGTGCTCTCAATAGTGAACAGAGGACCCACCATTACCTTCTCTGATGGCGAGTTGGCCGCCCCCGAAGCCAGGAAAATGCCCCTGTGTGTGACACTTACCATAAATAAAGTGGCAGTCGATGCGGCTCTGGTGGACACAGGAGCCTCCATTAATGTATGCCCACTAAGCACTCTTAGAGCTTGCAACATATCGGAACGTCAATTGCAGCCCACGCCTACCACTATTGCTGCATATGACAATTCGCGGCGTGCCTGTCACGGGGTCATCACTCTGCAAGCAGAATTAGGCCCTCTCGTCATGTCTGTGGAGTTCTATGTGCTGAACATTGATCATACTTACAAGCCATCTTGGGCCGCCCATGGATTGAATCGTTAGGGGCAGTGCCATCTACAGCGCATCAGTGTCTGAAATTCCCCTTCCAAGGGCGGATAGTCAAGGTAAAGAGTATGACGACAACACACACAGTAGAAGCTGTTGAGAAGGTGCTCCCGTCGGTATGGCCATCCAATAAGCCTATCATCTCGGTGCTCGATGTCAACTACACTTGGGCTTATACATTCTCTTCCAACCGCCAATTAGGTCTCCACCTGTAATGGCAATCAGAAAGGGCGCGAACGCAAATACAAAGGATGGGATATCATGTTCAGGCTGGGTTATCAATCGGGAAAAGGCCTGGGTACTCATCTTCAGGGCAAACCAAGACTGTGGCCACCACCAAGAATTCACAAAGCGTGGCCTTGGATATTTAGAATGGGCCGCTTTTCATCCCCTTCACAATCGGATCATGGTCCACTCACCTGGTCCCTGTCCGATATGCCACTTCGTCAAGGGCCCATCCAGCCCAGGTATAACACCACAACAGAAGCATCAAGATCAGTTTATCAAGTTTTAGAAGAGCAGCGGCCCAGCAAGAAGAAAGGGCTGAAGAGGATACTGAAAACCCGGACCAGGACTGATGTCATCTCGTCAGTCAGTCTACTATTTGAAGAATCAGAAGCTGGGGCAGAACAGCCGGAATCAGAAGATCTCATCTCAACAGTAAACCGTCTCTTCGCTGAAGAGGATGTGCCACAAGTAGCAGCGCTATCAACTGCAGCAACCACCGCCAGGCGACAGTTGCCCGGATTTGGTGAGAAAACCAGTCAGATCATTTACCCCTACTTATACAGGAGTTCTGGCCAAGGCTCTCCCGCCTCCTACTCATTTTATTTCATCCATGCTCGATTTTATGTTAGTTTCATTCCTTTGCCTCTCCCCTTCATTGTTCAAATCTCGCCCAACGCCGTTGAGGCATTCACTCGTCCTTCACCCCGCTTCATCATTCTCTTTAATGGGTCAGTCCTGTCCTTTTCCCGAAACCATTTAGTCTAATGTAATTCCTTATCTTTCAAAAAAAAAAATGAGAAAATTCAATAACAAAAAAATGTGTGTTTGCCTGCTTCCGACGGCGATCCCCGTCACCCCTCTCCTGCTCCCCGCTTCCGACGGCTATCCCCGTCCCCCTCCTCCCCTCCTGCTCCTGCTTTTCCGACGGCGATCCCCGTCACCCCCCCGTGCTCCTGCTTCCGACGGCGATCCCCGTCACCCCCCTCCTGCTCCTGATCTCGACGGCGATCCCCGTCACCCCTCTCCTGCTCCTGCTCTCGACGGCGATCCCCGTCGCCCTGCTCCCCGCAGCCATCATCGTCCTTCTTTCACTCCGTCGTGCCTTCACCTGGTGGTCAAACATGGCCATCCAGGCGATTCGGGTGAGGGCCTTCTGCTCCCCTACACCCCGATGCTGTTGCCGGCACCCTGAGCTCGGGTGGCCTGCTCCCCTCCTCCAACTCCATCGAGGATCTTCGCGGCCCTGCCGCACCTGTTGTTTTCCCTTCCAATAACCTCTGGATGCTTCTCCAGAGCCCCTGTAAATATCAAACCTAGCTCAAGATCAGGGTAGTTTCTAGTGAGTCCCCGTCCCCGTCTAGGAAGAAGAAGGGTAGTGGCGTACCCCGTAGATACCTCTTAGACTTAGTCCATAGATGTGGCGCTCTTCTAGCTGTCAAAGAGTTCGTCAAAGAAGCGGTGGTTTTGAACTTAGAGGAGATGCCGATAGAGGAAGGGCTAGACGACGGCTTTGGGATATATGAAATCGTAGCCGAAGAAGACCCATTAGATGAGAATGATGGTGAGATAGAGGATGCTGCTGAGGCGTATGCTAGTGGTATGAAGAGATTCGATGAACCTACCTCAGCAGTCGACGAACCTACTAAAGAGGTGAATGTGGGAACGCAAGAGGATCCCAGGCTCTTAACCATAGCTTCTGGTCTCCCACCCGAAGAAGAAGAAGTGCTCATAGAAATGTTAAGGGAATTCAAGGATTCATTTGCCTGGTCCTATGATGACATGCCTGGCATTGACCCCGATTTGGTGGAGCATAGTTTAATTTTGAAGCCAGGGGCAGTTGCCGTTAACAGAAGCTAAGGAGGTTCCTCCCCCACATCGCTTTAAAGATGAAAGAGGAGATTGATAAGCTACACAAAGCCAAGTTTATCTGTGTAGTCCTCTATCCTTTGTGGGTGGCCAACATCGTCCCGGTAATGAAGAAAGACGGAAGAGTGCGCATCTGCATAGATTTCCGGGATTTGAATAAGCATGTCCTAAGGACGATTTCCCGCTACCTCATTTGGATGTTTTGATCGATAATACAGCAGGGTTCGAAACTCTATCGTTCATGGATGGGTACTCCGGCTATAAATTCGTCTAGCCCCGGAGGATCAAGAGAAACCTCCTTCACCACCCCATGGGGAACATATTGCTATGTGGTCATGCCGTTTGGACTAAAGAATGCCGGCGCCACTTATCAAAGAGCAATGTTAGCTATCTTCCACCACACATGATACATATTGATGTTGAGGTTTACGTGGATGATATCGTGGTGAAGTCGCGGACCCGAAAAGAGCATTCCTCCGTGCTTGCCAAAGTTTTCCGTCGCGCACAGAGTATCAATTGAAGATGAATCCAAAGAAGTGCGTATTTGGAGTTTCCTCAGGAAAATTATTAGGCTTCATAGTTAGTAAGCGGGGGATTCAATAGATCCGCACAGGCCAAGGCAATCAATGAGATGCCTCCTCCTAAGAACATATCTGAACTTCGAGGTTTGATTGGTCGGCTGCAGTTCATAAGGAGATTCATATCTCAGCACTCTCAAAGATGTCGTCCTTTCTACGAACTATTGAGAGGAGGAGTTAATTTGAATGGAATGCTAAATGCCAAGAGGCCTTCGATGAGCTCAAGAGCTACCTTATGAATCCGCCCGTGCTTCAGGCGCCTATCCCTGGGAAACCCCTAATCCTATATATGTCGACTGTTGAGGACTCCCTAGAAGCTGTCCTTGCTCAGCATGATGAATCCGGCAAAGAAAGGGCAGTCTACTACCTATCTAGGCTATTCAATCCTTCCGAGCTCAAACTCACCACAATGGAGAAAACTTGTGCAGCGCTAGTTTGGGTAGTGCAGAAATTGAAGCACTACTTCCTAGCTCATAAGGTGAGTTGATTTCTAGAATGGACCCTATTAGGTATCTCCTGAGAAGCCAGTCCTCGCCGACAGATTGGCACGCTGGCAAAGTTTCCTCTCTCAGTTTGATATCTCCTTTATTGTTCAAAAGCCATAAAAGGGTATGCCATTGCTGAGCACCTTGCTCACCTCCTCTTCCTCATAGTGATACGGTTCAGAGGATTCCCCGATGAAAACCTATCACTTGTCTCTCACGATCCCTTCTGGTCACTCCATTTCGATGGAGCTCTCAATTCTAGGGACGGGGCATAGGTGCAGTCTTGCTCACCCCAGAAGGGATCACCATTCCTTTGGCTTATCAACTCAGTTCTACGCCACCAACAACATCTCCGAGTATGAGGCTCTCCTAGCCGGTCTTAAGCTTGCCTACCTTTTAGGTGCCCGTCACCTTAAGATCATAGGAGACTCTCAACTCGTTCTTCGGCAAGTCCTCTCTACCTATCGCACTCGTGACCCCAAACTCAAGCCATATCAAGATCTGGTCACGCTCCTCGCCAAGCAATTCCGCCAACTCATCTACATTCATACTCCTCGCTCTCAGAATATTCTGGCCGATGCTCTGGCATCGTTAGCTTCGTCTCTCTCCTTCCCTCTCAGCCGTAGTGCTGAGACTATCACTGTTCAGAGATTAGAAGCTCCCTCAACTCAGGATCCTTGGTTCTCAAACCTTAGGAGCTCCCTAGTGTTGAAGCAGAAAAGAAAGAAGCGAAGGAGTTGTTGCTTGTTGAATTAGGGAATTGATGGAAGAAGAGAGGCCGTGGTACCATGAGATTGATCAGTTTTGCAGAGACGGTACCTTCTCGGAAGAAGCTGAGCAGAAGATAGGCGAGCTATCCGTAGAGCGGCATTAAAGTATACCCTTGTGGGTGAAGTCCTTTACAGAAGCGCTCTAAATGGAATGCTCCTCAGATGCGTGACCGATGAAGAGGCTTGGAAGATAGTGGAAGGATCTCACTCCGTGAATGCGGAGGGCATGTGAATGGTCAGATGTTAGCCAAAAAGATCCTTAGGCAGGGCTACTACTGGCCAACCTTAGAAAGGACTGTGCCGCCTACGTCCGTAGGTGTGTCAGATGTCAAATCCATGCCGATAAAATTCATGCTCCGTCTTCCTCTTTGCATCCACTATCTTCTCCTTGGCCTTTCTCCATGTGGGCCTTTGATATCATTGGGCCTCTTGGTGATCCCAATGCTCAGATAAAACAAAAATCCTTCATCCTCACTGCTACTGAGTATTTCACCAAATGGGCCGAAGCGGAAGCATTTGCAGAAATCAAAGGTTCAACTGTATGCAGATTCATCATGAAGAACATCATTGCACGGTTTGGAGTACCTGGCAGCCTCGTCACCGACAATGGACCCCAGTTCATATCACAAGACCTTCAAGACCTCTGTAAGAAGTTCAATATTTCTTTGCATCATTCGTCCCCTTATTATCCGCAGGGCAACGGCCAGGCCGAAGCCACAAACAAAACGCTTTTGAAAATCTTAAAGAAGACTTGTGAGTCTAGTAAATTTGCTGATTGGTCAGAAAAGCTAATTGAGGCTCTGTGGGCCTACCGCACCTCCATCCGCACACCTACGGGGCAAACCCCTTTCTCACTTACATATGGGATGGAAGCGGTATGTCCGCACGAGATTCTCATCCCTTCGCTAAGAATTCAGTTGGACAAAGAACTTAATCCCGATGAACATCGGGAGGCGTTACTTACGCAACTAGAACTCTTAGACGAACGGCGTCTAGCTGCAGCCGATCACGTGCTTTCATATCAAAATAGACTCTCAAGGTCTTTTCAAAAGAAAGTGATTGAGCGTAAATTTCAAGAAGGAGACATGGTTTTGAAGCGAATTTTCATAAAACCTGGAGGTCCAAGGTCAAAATTGTCTGCAAACTGGGAAGGGCCGTACGTCATTAAAGACGTGTACCCGGGAAACCGTATATTAGTTAATGCCGATGGTGATGAACTCTCTCATCCATGGAATGGATTATATCTTAAAAGATTCTACCCCTGATCAAAAAAAAAAAAAAAATCTTTGGATAACAACACCAATTAATAAGTAATTTGCCAAGTGTCTCGCTCCTTCTCATATTGACGAAATAATATTTATGTGCAATCACGTACTCAACATGGTAGCCTAAGGTCATTGTCCCTTCATAACAGTAGGCTCAGTCCCTTCTCGGACAAGGTCTAGGGGCAAGGGGAAGGCTAACCTGTAAACCTGCAATAGTACATACCATGTGTTTGAAGTCTCAAGGAGGGACGGGCAGTTCTAAGAAAAGCATATAGCACAAAAAAAATATATAAAGCGACGAAATGACAAAGTGAAGGGGCATGTTAAAGAGTGGCAGTACAGTTCCCCGCGGGACGCCCTTGAGCCCGGTCGCACACATGCCCCGGACAAAAGAGAAAACACTGTGGCCCTAAAGTCCCTGGACAACAGATGAATAGCACATGTAGCTTATTTGTTGCAAGTCTTACAAGTCGGCAACCTCGACTCCAAGATTAAGTTTTATCTCATTTATATTCTTCCTATCCTCCCTAAAATGACCAAAGAATCCATGTGCTTGGTCTATGTTGGAACATTGTTGTCACAGGGGCAAGAAAGCTTAAGCAGACCTAATAGGAATATGCGTTGCACATAAATCTTACTCGCCAAAGTGAGATAGAGGTAAGGCTCACGGTTAATCGCTCAACATTAAGATGTGTTGCTATCAAAAGGATTTTCAAAAAAAAATTTTTTTTTTCAAAAGATCCCCAAAATCAAAAAAATCAAAAAAATTCTAAAAATCCAAAAAAATCAAAAACCCCCAAAACCAAAAAAATCAAAAAAATTCTAAAAATCCAAAAAAAAAAAAAAAACCAAAAGATCCCCAAAACCAAAAAAAATCAAAAATTCCAAAAATTCAAAACAAAATCCCCAAAACCAAAAAAAACCAAAAATCCAAAAAAATCAAAGATCCCCAAAATCACAAAAATATATATAGTTTTTAGAAAAATAAAAGGTGTGTACATATTCCTTTTCTTTAGCATGCATTATTTTCATAGTCTTTTCGACTATTTAATAAGACTCGGCCCCTTGACAAATTGCGAAGTTAGCTTTTATCATGTTCTGTGCAAGGGGCCGAACCTAAGAACAGATCTAACTTGTTCTTCTAAGTGTGTGCAGGAACAGGGATTTTAAAAGGCAGAGTACGACGTCGCGCTCAGAACTCTCTCTCTCGCTTGTTTGAATCTCGCCTCTCACTCGTGTCAAACACAAACTATTCATTCATCATAAATATTGACATGAAAGTAAAACTGCACTGAGATATGAACAAAATGTACATAGATAAAAGGGGAGGTGGCTCACAAGACTCCTCACTGACCACCACCACTCTCCCCGGATCCCTCTCTCCTATCTGGAGGTGGCAACATCTCGCCACCCCCTCTGCCATCATCGCCCTGACGGTGCCGCTCCTCCTCCTCGTTCCTCCGCCTGCTGGAGGAACCCGCTAGATACTGCCCGACGGAGGCGCCGGTTGCCCTGCTCACGCTCGCCCCGCTCCGGCTCCGACTGCGTGAACGACCTATATCCGTCACGATCTGCTGAAGGCCCCGCGCCAGTGTCTGCTGTGCCAACAGCTCTGCACGCAGTCGGGTCACCTCCTCTTGATCTCCGGGCGGCCTCTGTACCCACAGCGTCGCCAGCTCCCGGGTCATCTCCGCCACCTGTGCCTCAGCCGCCTCCGCCCGGATGCACAGCTAGTCCCTCTCGCTCTACAACGTCATGGCATGCTCGTGAGTCAACACCAAGTCTCTCTCCTGCACAACAAGTAATCAATCAGCATCATTTGGAAATAAATGACTCAAGTGTTTAAATGAACTTACCCGCTCCTCCAAGTGCCTCTGAGCCTCCTCAGCTCTCAGCACTGCCCCTGCCAGTCGAGCCTCCATAAGCGATGGAGAGCCCCCTGTGCTCCGAGAGGAGGAAGCACCGCCTGCTCCAATACCCCTCACTCTCTCCAGCTCACTCTGTTGCACACAAAAGGCATGTCAGTTTCAAAATCTTGCTTAAATCAAAGGGGCTGAAAGTGAACACAGTACTTACCAGCTCTGTCGTCTGCCTCTGGGCTGCCTCCTGATCTTGCACCGCTGACTGGAGCAAGGCTCGGAGCGATGCGATCTCACCAGTCACGTCCACCTGCAAGGAATTGCCAAATCATCAGTTTTAATCATTAAATCCCAGTTTTTTGAGCTGTGGTTTAGAAAGTTCTACCTGGTGTCGGGCGCTCTTGTATACCTTTCCTCCGTACTTCAAGGCGTACGCCTGGAGGTAGGCATCGTCAGTGGTCGCGTCCGATCTGACCCCCTTGCCTTTCCGCTCCCAGTTTTCGATCTGCTCGTGCGCCCGCTCCCTCCAGTCTGTCGTGTCGTGAAGCCCCCGAAAGCTCCGACCCGGCCGGCGAAACCGGTCCTGGACGGGGAACTCCACGACACTCTGCCTGAGGCCCAAGGAGCGCTGGGTCAGGAATAGGTTCAGAGGTAGCACGAGGTTGAGTGTATGCAACCACACCGACCTACCGAAGTAGGGGCGGGCCTGCACCAACCAAGGCTGTCCCTCATCACCCTCCCCCAGATATGGCTTCTAAATCACCTGCAAAAGAGAAGTAATCAGTCATTTCAAGCAAATAATTTCAAAAGGCGGGGATTAAGGGTACTTACATCCAGATAAGGGTAGCTGCCGATTGCCTCCTGGAGGCGCTCCAACTGGTCGGCCAGGTGGCGAGTGTCTCGGCGAGAGTCCCAACGGCGTGCAATGGGCACGAGGCCCGGCCGTGTGAGATCCCCTCTCCTCAGGGCTGGGAGGTGTAGATAGGCCCAAACTTGCAAGATAAAAGACAAATTAGCTGGCAGTTTAAGCAAAATTGAAATTTAAATCTAAGAGAGTTAGAAGAGAAGGTGTACCTGAAGAAAGGGATAGAAGCCGCTCGTAGACGTCTGCCGCTCGGAGGCGCTCAAACCATCGAACTGGTGCGCTAAGAAGGCTGCTCCCCAGGCATACCCCCCTACCTCACCTAGGTCCTCTAGCAGGGGCAAGAAGCGGCAGTGGACTGTGTCGCCTCTCGTGGCAAACAAAAGTCTACCAAGAAAGAGAACGAGAAAACGGCGCAAGTCCAGGTCCTCCTGCGGCCCGGGCTCGCTCGCAAGCTCCCTCCGGCTGACCCTAGCTAGCCTCGCCAGGTACTCATCCTCGCTCTCCCCTGCATTCTTCCCCGCCTCAAACAGACCTAGACTCTCCTGCAAGGCTACCCTGGGCACTAGAGAGGACTTGCGCTCTACTGGGAGGTCTAGGAGGTGCTCAGCTAAGGCATGGTAGCAGGGATAGGTGTAACCGCTCACTGCCCGCCCGTAGACTCGAAGCCCTGTGATCCGGCTCACATCCTCCAAGCTAGGGATCATATGCCCCCATGGGAACGCGAAGGCACTCGCCTCCGTGTCCCACCTGCTCCGCAGGGCCTGGGTGAGGGCCGGGTCCACCCTCATCCTCTCAATCCTAAAAATCTGCCTGAATCCCATCTCCTCTACTCTCTCTCGCTGGAAAGGGGGGAAAGCTAAGAAAGCAGCCAGCACCAGTGTCCATGACACTCGAGCCCTCATTTCACCCTGCAAGATTCATTCAAGTTCAATTTCAGGTTTTATTTGTGTGTTCGGTCAGAGTCGCGACAACTCTTGCAGCCGCGATAAGGTCGCGTCTGCCCTAGACGTCGCGACACTGTCGCGACGCCCCGCCCCGCCGTGACACCATGTCGCGACGGGTCGTGCTGACGCGTTCTCAGATTTAAACCGTCCGGAGCCCTCTTTGTTTGATCCTCGTTTTCATGGGCGTCTCGCCCTACATTCGCCCTCTAGGGGCTCCGTAGATCTCTCTACTTCTACCATTCAAGGTTTGAGAGAGGGGTACTTACCGTTTTCATGGCTTTGGCCCGCCTCTTCCGTTCCTCTTCCACATTCGCGACCGGGATCATCCCCTCGTCCTCCTCCTCTCCCATCGCGGCCTCGGGCACCTCCTCTTCGACCGGAGGCTCCTCCATCCGCCGTCGTAAGCTCCGACGCTCCGCTTGGCGTTTCCTTCGCGATGAGCCCTCGCCGAGGTCCTTTCCTCCTTCCATTGCAATAAGGGTAGTCTTGGGTTGAGTTTTGAGCTAGCAAGAAGGTCGGAATGCAGGGGAATTGGGGGAAGGATTCAAGGGTTTGAAGGTTCAAGGTTTTTGAAAACCGGAAAAGAAGAAGGAAAGGGGGCCGTTTGTTTTTGAATCGATCGGTTCATGACGCGACGCAGCGGGCGGCCGCGTTCATGTCGCGACCCTCTGGGCTGCCGCGACAGTGTCGCGACACCCCGCGTGGCCGCGACATAAAGGAGACACCCCTGGCTGTCGCGTCATCAACAGAGCCCTTCCGTTCGCATAAAATTTCACTCTATTTCATTCAAATGTAAAGTCTGTTACATGCTCTAATTCATTCTAAACAATCAAACAATACTTTCAAATCCTTTCCTAACTATCATCTGGCTTACAATTCAAATCAAATCAATTGTTCCTTCCCACAGGCTGAAGTTTCTTCAAAGCTTCAATGTATTCCGCGATTGCTTCGTCATCTTCTTCCACCTCGGCTTGAATCGCGCTCGTTGCACATCCTTCCCAATGGACAACCGCGCTGCGCATGTCGCGCTCGTCCTGTATATCGCCCCTCTTCCTCTCTTGGATAGGTGGGAAGTGTGATAGAAGTGGAACCACCGTGCGAGCCACACCGCATTGGAGATGGCAGCGATCCGAGTTGTAGGAAACTAGCGCCCCATTGCCTAGCAGCCTCAAGGCGAGTCCGGTACGTTGAGGAAGGTGAATTGTCCGGCCGTGCTTGAATCGTGGGCGCATGTCAAAGTCCGCCACGGTCAGACTTCGGAGGTATTGGCGCCATGCATGTATGCCCTTCACTTGAGCTGTTTTGCACCATGCCCGAGGGCTCATGTGAAGCCGTCCGCCCACATACGCCAGTGGGTGATTCAGCATTGTCTTGCATTCCATGGTCAGGTCCTCCACCACCCGGAATTGGATATGCATCCCCATCCATAGTTCAAGGGCGACGACCGATCCGTAGAAAGGACCCCCGAGTGCTGCAGAGGTCAGGCCAGCATATAGAAAACCCAGGACGGCTTGCCCAATTTTCATACCTTCGGAGATGGAGTCAATGATGCTAAGATTGCCAAAGGAGATGGCACCGTCGGCTTCCGGGAAGAGTATGACGCCGCAAATGCATATGGCGGCCGCCTTGGCGATGGCGGTGTAGTTCGTGGTCTTCCGCTTACACTGGGAAGTGATCCATTGAGCGATTGGGAGGAGGTGAACATGCATACCACTGGTCATGGAGTAGAGATCGTTCTTCTTTGTGGTAATGTACGCCAGAATGCTCCAGGAGTTGATCTGTTCTACGGTGTAGGAGAGGGCCGACTCTTCGCCCCTTTGATAGCGTGGGAGGCCGAGCATGATTTCCAACTCTTCCAGGAGGATCGTCGCCTCGAATTCAGGGAAGATGAACGAGTTGGTCTGTGGATGCCATAGCTCCACCGTGGCTGTAACACTCTCCCACACATGCACCAACTTGTTGTAGTTTTTGGCTAATACAAGGATGGTGGATAGCCCCCACTCCTTCAAGTGGCTAATAGACGCGGGCGGCAGTAATTCGAGCATGGGTACCAGCCATGGCATCTTTGAGAATCGCCGTTGGCCAGGGAGGATTTGAGATAGAAGAAGAGCATGAAAAACGGAAGGAAAAGAGGAGAAAAGAGAAGAACAAAACGGAGCAAAACGGAGTAAAACAGAGCAAAACAGAGCAAAAAAAAAAAGCAGAGCAATGCGGAAAATGCAGAATCTCAGGAAGAAAAGGCCACTTACTTGAATCTCCGAGCGCGTGTAGATGTGCCCCGGGATGGCGGAGAGTCGCTTCAGATCGGCATGCGTCTCCCTAGCAGCTTTTGGGCCGGAGTAAGCAGGGATATCTTCTGCAAACGCCGAATAATTCCTCTTCATGGTTGCAAGAGAAGGAAAAGAGCTTGAATTTAGGGAACAGAGGATGCCTGGGGTTTAGCTGCGGGATTAGCCCCCTAACCCTTTATTTATAAGCCTTAGGGAGTTAGAAACCCACTCTAATCCCGCAACTAGGAGTTAGGATAAGTCTAGGAAAGGTTTAGGAGTCCTAGTGTTAGTCTAGATGTCTTAGGATAAGTCTAAGTCCCGTTTTTTCTGCATTTTTAGGACTCTGTCCGAGTCGCGACGCCGCGATCAGACGCAACTATGTCGCGACAGGGCGCTGCGACGCGAAAAGGTCGCGGTCGATCGGTATGTCGCGTTTATACCCAATTGTTTATTTCTCCTGCTTGTGCTTTGTATATGTGTTTCTTTGACCATGTTCATTAAACTCATCTGTCATCTTGTGATTATTATGCTTATTTTCTCATGGATGATTCAAAAAAGTCAGGAAAAGTCGTCACAGTAAGTCAAGTATTGTATCTCTACCCGTACTCCGGCATTACTATATGATACCCTATCTATTATATCATTTCAAGGACCGGCTGGTTCTCAATGTGTTCTGGGATTTGAGTTCCCCTTTACCAAAAACAATGATGATCTAGGTACACATTATTAATCGTTGGATAGGCCGTTGAGTTAATTAAGCACGGGGACGATGGATTCAGGCCTGCACCGCGGTTGTAGGTAGTCTCTTGACCCGTTCTTATTTGGCTTAACAATATTATCCTTGATATATTTTCTATTTTTTCCTTTTTCTTCGCATTCATTTTGATGATTTCTTTTACTTTAGCCCATCATACATCATGTAGGACTTTGAGCTTTCTGACTCATTCTAGACCATTGATGAGCTCTTGTTGAGTGCCCAATCGTCCTTCAAATTCCAAACAAGAAATCCAATTCCACTCCGAATCGGAAGGTTTGCCTCCGAGTGAGTTGTTCCCGTCAATTTGACAAGAATTTCCCTGTCTGGATTCCTTATCCAAACTTTCCTTTTTTCCTTTGATCCGTTTTGGTTGCGAACTGCTCCCGGGACAGAGTCATGAGTTACCTGCCTGGCACGCACATGTCCTTCCAAAATGAAACCCGCAGGCCAATCGGCTAGGGTACCTTTCAATCGAGGGGTTGATCGTCCTCTTTTCTCTCCCTCGTCCAGACTTGTGCTCTTCTTTGCATTCTACTCGAACAACCGACTCGGGGCTTTCACGAGGATTCCAATTGCCTATTAGTTAACATCGGGTGTCTCTTCACCTTGGCTTCCGCTTTTCGGTCCACTTCGCGTCATGTCCGTTCCATCGTCACTTCATGACATCTCCACACCACTTCCGCTTCGCTCCCCTGCAAAGTAGAAGCCAAGGAGGGGCAATCTGTAGACACCCGATTATGACTAATGGGTTGAACCGCATTTCTTACTACCTTAGTGGGCCCCTAATTGGTCACTCACCTTGAGCCCATCACTTGCCTTGATTTGAGCCCTTTAACCCATTAAAATACCTTGAAATCCCGAAATCAATCATTTGAGAGTCCCTAGAGGAATATAACTCCTATTTTAATCATGTGGTTAGAGAGAATAATCCAAGATAAATCGGGATCCTTGTCGCGACGCATCGTGGCGCCGCGACTATAGTCGCGACGGGTTGGGCCGCCGCGACAGCCCATGCATTATCCATGCACGTGGGCAATGCTGTCGCGTCCCCCCGCACCGTCGCGTCTCTAGTCGCGACCCCACGATCTGACGCGACAATGCCCGAGATCACTGGCCTCCATAACCACACCCTATTTATCCTCCCATGCACTTTGACTTGGTCTAAGAGGGTTATCCCAACCCCTTTGGACGGATCCTTGGCCCTAGGGACTCTCCTAAGCTCCCCTAAGGACTCTACACCCGATTTTGATAGAGCTTTATCCCCCTTTTTAATTTCCACACCTTTTTGAGGAGATAATACCTAATTTTCTCACTCCAAGCTCTATATAAGGAGGGCCCCTCCTCATGGATGAAGGGAGCCTCATGATTACCCCGAAGGGCTGCCAAAATTCCCTCTGAACTAGACTTAGCCACGCAGCCACTCATTCCCTTCATTCCCTTCACATTCCACTCCCCACAACTCACTCATTTCACCATCAATGGAGCAAGGAACGTGAAGAGGGCGACTCTAGCAATCTCTTGGACCTCTTTGCACATCATCGGAGCTGCATCCACGCCAGGAAGTCGCCCTAATGGGGCTCATTCCCTTTCCTCTTCCTCTTTTCTATTTCTACATGCATTTTTACGTTCTTTTTAAATAGAGCACATCCACCATCCACCCACGTTTTCCCACACCCACAGGGGTTTAAAACCACCCCAGGTGCGTTCCCGCCATGATCTCCCATCTCATTTCGTCTTTTGGAATAGATACTACACTTTACACGTTCTAATAGGGTCTTTTCTTTGTGTTTTCTTTTGATTGGCAGGCAAGCAAGCAAAGTCTACGAGGAGCTCTGGTGCTCTAGCCGGCTGGAGGACTAGAAGAAGGTCACTACAACAAATCTCCCGCATTCAGAGAACGCGACGGCCTAGGGTGACGCGACAAAGACGCGTCGCTTTCCATTGACGCGATACTAGAGACGCGGCGGCCATGGCGACCGCGACACCAGGTCAATTTCCTGTTCTCTTCCTTTTTCCTAGTTTAAGTTAGCCATTGTCTTTCTACATCATTAGGCAACTTATCTAGGTGGCGATCACATCCTTTTTCCTACGCTATCATATTTGATATCCATGTCCGTGTCGAGGGGAAGCCAATCCCTGTGATTACACCTACAAGTCATCCTTTAGCAATCAGAAGTATACCTCTTTCATTGAAGACCAGAGACTACTCCACATCAAGAGACTTAGTCCAGAGATGGGGGCCTCTTATAATATTAGTTGGGGTGTCTTTAAAAATCGTTTTGAAGAGCAGGAAGTTCAAGCTTGGCAGCTCATAACTCGCCATGCTTCTAGATTGTCTCACATGCCTACCCCCTCTAATGAATAAAATTCCATTTCTTGGTTCCATTTATCTTTGTCTATCTAATTCCTTAATGACAAAAAGGGGGAGAAATTATTATGAAATACATACTTTAAAAATTTTCTGCAAATTAATTTCAGTCTTTTATATATATGCAACTCTCTATATTTTGTCATCACCAAAAAGGGGGAGATTGATGATCAGTTCATCTCCATGTAATTTATTATTAATTATATATATTTTTGGTGATTAACAAAACCTTGAAAAGTATTTTCTAACAACATTTTCTGAAGTTTATCCACAGGCAGTAGTTTAAGCAAAATCTGTAAGTTGTCTACACACACTGTTATCTGTAGTTCAATGCATATGTTTTGTCTAAGTACACATCGACTTCTTTGATAGAACAACGATTTCTTTAGAAGAACATCGATTTCATCCCTACATCAGTTTCACTTAAACAACAACTTCCTGAGTACACATCGATTTCATCATAACATCGATTTCATAAGTAAAACAACGATTTTGGTCTTACAACGACTTCATAGAAACATCGATTTTGTTTCACTTAAACATCGACTTCGTCGTTACAATGACTTCATAGAAACATCGATTTTGTTTCACTTAGACATCGACTTCGTTGCTACAACGACTTCATAGAAACATCAATTTTGTTTCACTTAAACATCGACTTGGTTGCTACGACGACTTCATAGCTTCAACATTGATTTCATTGCAACAACGATTTCGCTTCACTTAAACAATGATTTGGTTGTTTCATCGAGTTCGCTTCACTTAAACAACGATTTGGTTGCTACAACGATTTCATCTCACTGAAACAACGATTTGGTTGTTTCATCGACTTCGCTTTACTTAAAGATCGATTTCAGTAGAACAACAACTTCATGTCTACAACGATTTCATCTCTACAACGACTTCACTTAAACAACGATTTCATCTCTATAACGACTTCACTTAAACAACGATTTCAATAGAACAACGACTTCATATGAAACAACGACTTCATATTTATATCGACTTCATTTCAAACAACGATTTCATCAGCACATCAACTTCAGTTAAACAACAACTTTGTACAGAACATAGATTTCATTAAAACATGGATTATGCTCACATCGACTTCATTTCAACATAGATTACATTCTCACTTGACTTATGATTATATCATTGATTTAATGTCAACATTGACTCTCTCTAGGTACAGTCTGTCTAAATATGATTACATTTAGAATAGCTGTCAAACACTCTCATTTAAATCATTTTTAAACACTTTTTAGTTTCATTTCACATGATACTCAAATGTATTTCAAATCTTTGTGGATTTCAAGTTTTCCCACGAAAGCTTGTTGTATCCCATGTTCTCTAACATTTATTGTGATAGTACAACCTCTGCACGATATATCTTTTACCCATCTTGCTTATGACACACAAAGTCACTCTTTACATAATGACAGAATGGCATTTCCCTTTTGGTGTATCATCATACAGCACGACTACTAATGTTGACTGACAGTTTAGACAAAGATAAGTTGTCTATGTGTCAGCATTTATTGTGTGCAAGTTTCTGGTAGAAACGCATGTTGCAAAGATGGACCTGTCATCTTGACAAGAGGATAAAAGATTCATACAATCTCTCCATATGAGTTGTATGTATCAATTCGGGCATTAATGGCTGCAAGCTCACTTGCTCCATACTTCGGACCAGATACTCCAATGTGCATGAAGCTATGAGACAACGGATACTTCAACGGTCAAATCATTCCAAAGAAGATAAAAGAAGACTGATGACTCCAAGCATAATACACTCTTTTAGGAACAACCTTTGAGAAGCTTGAATATCTTAGTCACATGTATAACAAGAAGAGCTAACTTGTCCATTCCAACCTTTCTGTAGCTCTTAGCTCTCTATAGAATATTGCATTGCCTTTGAGAGTTTGCGTAGATCTGAGAGAATCCATTTGTGATAATCTTGTGTCTCTCAGACTTCGCCTCAGATTAAGCAGTGATTATAAGCTTGGTCTTGGGGCCTTTCTCTTTCAACTCATTTTTCTGTGAGTATTCCTCTTCGGGTGTGAAGAGAAGACCTATTGCATCAGGTGGAGCGATCCCTCTTCTAGTAGAGAAGAGAAGGCCAGCTGCTGCTGGATGTGTAAGTGTCCTTAAGGGGGACTGTACCCTTGTTTAGTGGAATCTCAAGTGGTTGCTTGGGGACTGGACGTAGGACTCCTTGGGATAGGAGATCTGAACCAGGATAAAATTTCCTGTTGTCTGTGTGATTGTTCTCTTTGTTTTGATTAACACTAACTCTAACTATCGATCCTAGTGTTGTTTGTCAAGTGTGTTTATTTACAAGAATTATTGTAAAAGGAATTTTCATCAATCCATTCCCCCCCCCCCCTCTGGGCTTGCTATCTAGGCAACAATAACATCCTTGTTAAATACTTCGGCTCACTCATATAGGTCACATTAATTCACATTTGCATCATTATTTTAACTACATTCAGACCACTATGTCTTGCTATGCTTTGCGTTAAGTGGGTCATTGTGATTACACTTTATTGCACAATACTAAAAACACAATAACTTCTCTCATATGTCAATATCACTTTGCCTCACTTATTTTGATCATTCCTAAACCTTCATTTTCACAATATCATTTCTTGATCTCCTACCATTTTTTTGTTTCTCTTTCATCTCTATCTTTTTGATGCTATCAAAAAGTGGGAGAAAGTACTTTATAGGGGAGAAATTGCAGGGATAGAGGAGGAATTGCTGTCAGAGGGAGAATGAGCCCTTGTAAGGCTTTTGGGAGATTTCGTATGAAAAGACAAAGTTTGTTCATTTATTTTGTCATCATCAAAAAGGGGGAGAATGTTGTGTTGAGTGTGTATTGGAATTTCTTAAAGTTGATTTTTAATGATGACCAATGGACATCACTCACACTTTGATTTTGATGATGACATATTGAACATTTTGTACATATTGAATATATTACAATAATGCTCAAACAACATGTTCTTGACATTTAATGCAGTGTATTGATCGTTCGGATCGTGGCTTAATGGTTGTGGAGGCTAGTGTGTGGCCTGTGGCTTCAGTTTCAGGTGTTTACGCAGGTTGTGGGGCTTTGTGGGCCGACCGGTTGGGCCCAAAGCACCCATCAGTTCACTATTTGTGAACGCGACAAGGCTGGACATCGAGTTCTTAACGCGATGGTCCTGGGTGTCGTATTCTTGTTACCGCCGCTTCAAGCTCTTCGTCTGCATGTTCGCCGTGTGGCGCATGATGGGCGGCCCGCTGGCATCAACAGTGAGAAGGCGACGACCACCTATGTTGCATTCTTGTCACGACAGTAGGGTACGTCGCGTTCTCAACTCTGAGGGGTTTTTAACTAAGGTCGACCAAACAGAGCTCAGAACGCTTTGCTCGGCCAGGAAGGAGTTTTTGCGGAGGATTTTGGGCGATCCGATGTTTTGGAGTCATTTTTGGCGTGGTCTCACCGTGAGGACGTGGTACGAAGCGGGGGAAACTCCGGGATATCATCGTTCTTCACGTTCTTCAAGAAGGTAGGGAGATTCTGCCATGTTTCTCGATGTAGATTGCATGTTTAGCTTATTTTACATGCTATAGACAGTAGATACCATGCTAATGTAGTGCTTGAAGCATGTATATTTGTGTTTCATGGTAGTTAGCATGGTTTGTGTGGGGATTCCGGAGATGGAACCCCAGATTTAGGTCACTGTCTGTGAAGGCGACGGAGCTGACTGTCGTGATCAGATCGCGACTGTCACGTCCCGAGGATTACACAGCGGATATTGTTAATTAAATTCGAATCGATATTTCGAGACGTGGACAGTCGGCAAATAAGCCTCTAGCTAGCACGCACTAATTGTGTATCAACACAACATCATAATAGGGCCCAATGTGAACTCAATTATAAATGGTATTCAAATCTCAACTCTTTGTATGGAAACTAGTACAGGACTAAGAGTCAATAAAAACAAAAGTACATTTATTTCTCACTTCCTAATACATGAATCTAACACTCAAAGTAAACTACTATAACTAGACTCATAGTTGGAACGCTCTTCACTCGGACGCATTCCCATCCTCGACTTGCTCTTCCTCTTGAACTTCATAGTCACCTAGATGGGGTAAAAGTAGGGAATGAGCAAACTAGCCCAGTAAGATTTATATCTCAATGTGCGGGCAATGATATAAGTGATTAACATTTTAGAACTAGGCAAGTACGATGAATGATATGCAAGTACGAATAAAACTCATTAAAACATGGTATATAAAACAAGCTTAGAAAGAGTGATTATGATAGAACAAGATTTGTGAACAAGATGACAAGATAGAACTAGCAATAGATCACTTTGTACGAGCATGCGAGATTTCACTTGATGTCAAGAACGCAGGATAACACTAATTGCATTAAATGTAGGATGGCGTATCACGCAAGCAAGCAAGCAAGAATGTACAAGCACAATCAAGTAACACTAATCAGGCACGTAGACACTAATGTACACCGAGAAAAGATCCATCAAGAATGTACACCAGGACACGTGTATGTGGTATTGTATCTATCATTCAACAAGCAAGAAAGTACTCCCAGCACAGATGCAACGCCAGTAATCATTATACCCCATGGTCAACAGTATATCTATGACTCGCCGTCATTGGGGCTAGATTGGAGCCCTTGGACACACGCCGTGCCCTGTCAGCATCTCATGTAAATATTTTTAAATGTAGATACCCACAGTAATTAATAATGGCCAATGAGAGTTTCAATAAGTAAGCATGTGTAATGTCATGTTCATGATGATGATGGGAACGAGTAATAAGTATTTGAACATGATTTCATGATAATAATGGTCAAGAGATAAATTCGGCAGCATAACGGTACAATTTGTACTTTGGTTAAATCTTTACATTAATGGCTTTAGTCTAGATTGTCAAAGCACGCTCACGAGAACAAGAGGAGAAAGGAAGTGCACGCTATCTTCAGGGAACTTCAATGGTACAACCAACTCGTCGGCCATGTGGGAATCCATGGTCAGAGGAGATTTACAAGAAAAACCCTAAAAGTGCACGACTTTGAGGAAACGCTTATAATTCAAAATCTACTCAATGAAATTCGATGAAACCAGAGGGCAATGAAAGCTAACTTGATGCTCTACACATTTGGTATAGGAGATGTTAATATTTGGCCCGAGAAAACCTACCTCTTGGGTTGATGAAGTCTCGTTCTTCAGAAAACCCGTGTTCAGACCACTGTTTGTAGAACGTCTAATACTCCGTGTATACTGCATGGAATTTGGGCATTCCACTTGGTTTAGGAAGTAGACTCGACCCTCTTTCCATGGGTATAAGCCTTGCACGATGGGATTTATGTTTGTCCTACGTTTGATCGGCTTCAAGAGGGTGGTTTGTGCAGGTCGTAGCAGATGAACGGGGGAAGAAGATGAGCTTGGTATGCTTGATCTCCTACTCTCCAGCCACCAAGAGCTCCTCCACACGACCCCAGCAAGTTCTAAATTCGTCTCTAGGGTTTGGGTGAAGAGTATTTAAGCATCTATGGTGTTTAGGAGTCCTATTGTAACTAGGAATGAAGGGTTTCGGGATTGGCATGTTGGTTTCCTATTTTTGATGATTTCTTCCTCCATTAGAGAGTCTTGGCCATCAATCAACTTCCATGGATGGGTAGGCACGAATTTGGGTTGCCATGAATGCATGTTTGTATCCCAATTCAACTCTAATTGCCTCTTTTTAATTTCAGCTTATTTATGGTTACGAATTTCTATGTAATTTCTTGCTTCATTTGATTTTTGGGCCATATGTGGTCCATTGGCCTACTTATGATATTGGGTCATTATTATATATTGTTAGCAGCATTTCTAACATTTTTATTTAATTTATGATTGCTTCGTATTTCCGTGTTAACGGTTTTCCGACTTGTTTCTTTATTTGGATAATCGGTCACAATAATTCTTAAACCTAGCTCACATGATTTTTATTGACCCAATTTTCTTGATGGGTCATTAGAGGATATTATTTGAAATCCATTTATGATTTTTATTTAATTTCCTGAATCGTCCAAGTACGTGTAATAATGATATTTCGACTTATTCATGAATTACGATAATAAGTCGCGAAATACTTTAAACTTAGCTAATCCAATTTTTCTTGTCACAAATTTCTTTGTGAAACGTTTAGTAATAATGTTTGGGGTTGATTTATAATTTTTACGGAATTTTCCGATGTGTTTTAGCACATACGATAATGATACGTATGTTTTAAATACTTGTTATTATGGAAATTATTTATTTCCATTTTAATTGAATTTTTATATAATTGAAATTTCCAGGGTGCTACACCCTCCCCTACTTAAGAGAATTTGGTCCCCAAATTCATATATAGACAGATTTTTGTATAAGTGAGGTGTACTTACTTGTGAATAACTTCGGGTACCTTTTGCGCATTGCTTCCTCGGTTTCCCACGTGTCGTCTTCATCCATGCGTTGATTCCATCGAACCCTTACTAGTGGAATAACTTTGTTCCTTAGTTGGCGCAGTTCCCGGTCCACGATCTTAATCGGCTTCTCTTGATATGTTCCATCTTTGTTGAATTCCAGAAGCTCATATTCTATGACATGCCATGGATCTCGTACATACTTTTTCAACATGGATATGTGGAACACATTGTTTATTCCATCCATTTGTGGTGGTAAAGCGAGACGATATGCCACCTCGCCGACTCTTTCGAGGATTTCGAAAGGCCCGACAAACCTTGGTGACAACTTGCCTTTAATGCCAAATCGCCTGATCCCACGGCCTGGAGACACTTTCAAGAATACATGTTCACCAACCTGAAACTCCAGGTCTCTTCTTCTATTATCTGCATATGCCTTTTGTCTTTGCTGCGCCACTGCCATTCTTTCTTTAATAAGCTTTACCTTTTATGTGGTTTCTCTTATCATCTCAGGTCCTAGCATTTGTTTTTCGCCAACTTCATACCAGCATATTGGAGATCGGCAACTCCTACCGTAGAGTGCTTCAAATGGTGCCATTTGAATGCTAGCTTGATAGCTATTATTGTAGGCGAACTCCACGAGGGATAAGTGTTCGTGCCAGCTTCCTCCAAAATCTAGGACACATGCTCTAAGCATGTCTTCAATCACCTGGTTGGTTCTCTCCATCTGACCATCTGTCTGTGGATGGAAAGTCGTGCTAAAGTTTAGTTTAGATCCCAAAGAGTAATGCAGTCCTTTCCAAAAGTGGGATGTAAACCTAGGGTCTCTATCAGACACGATAGACACCGGTACTCCATGTAACCGGACTATTTCCTTCACATACAATGCAGCCAGAACATTTACTGACCACTTATTCTTCACTGGCAAGAAGTGAGCCGACATAGTTAAGCGGTCGATAATAACCCAGATACCATCGAACCCACCTCTAGATTTGGGTAGTCCGAAAATGAAGTCCATCCCTATACCTTCCCATTTCCATGCTGGGATTTCTAGGGGTTTGAGTTTACCTGCTTGTCGCAAGTGCTCCGCCTTGACCTTTTGACATGTTAAGCATCGGGCGACATATTTCGCCACCTCTCTCTTCATATTAGGCCACTAAAAGCTTTTTTCAAATCTTGGTACATTTTGGTAGTTCCAGGATGAATAGTATATCTGGTCTTGTGAGCCTCGTCCATAATCATTTTCTTTGTCTCCGCATGGTCGGGTACACAGACTCGATCCCGGAATAATAACCTTCCATCTTCAGTTAATGAGAAATCCGGCCTCTGGTCTAGATTAGCTTTAATCTCCACAAGTACAGGGTCATTGTCTTGGAGTGTTGTGATGTCCTCCAATAGTATGGGTTGTGCTCTAACACTAGCAACAAAGCATCCCTTCTCTTTGACGTCAGCATCAATATTTAACTTGGCGAAATCTTCTAATAACTTCCATTCATCTACCATTAAACTTGACAGTGTGATCATCGGCTTTCTACTTAGAGCATCTGCCACAGAATTTGCTTTTCCGGGATGATATTGGATCGTGAAATCGAAGTCTTTGAGATACTCCAACCACCTCCGCTGTCTCATATTCAAGTCCTGCTGAGAAAACAGATACTTTAAGCTTTTATGGTCAGAAAACACAATGAATTTCTCACCATATAGATAATGACGCCATATCTTCAAGGCGAAGACTACAGCAGCTAGCTCCAGATCATGTACAAGATAATTGTCCTCGTGCTTCTTCAATTGTCTGGACACGTAGCATATAACTTTCTCATTTTGCATCAGCACACAGCTAAGGCCGATCCCGGATGCATCGGTGTATACTTCAAAATTACCCCCAGCAACTGGCAGTGTTAGTATGGGTGATGAGGTAAGGTGCTCTTTCAATGCCTTGAAACTTTCTTCACATTCATCAGTCCATGAAAATGGATTCTCCTTCATGGTAAGCCGGGTCAGTGGTACAGCTATCTTCGAGAAATCCTTAATGAAGCGACGATAATAACCGGCTAAACCCAGAAAGCTTCTAATCTCCGACACAGTTGTCGGCCTTGCCCAGTTCTTTACCGCCTCCACCTTAGACGGATCTACTGAGATCCCCTCCTTGGATATGATGTGGCCAAGGAAAGACACCTTTTCCATCTAGAATTCACACTTACTAAGTTTGGCATAGAGTTGATTGTCTCTAAGCACTTGTAGAGCCATCTTCAGGTGTTCTTCGTGTTCTTCTTTGGATTTGGAGTAAATAAGGATGTCGTCAATGAACACCACTATAAACTGGTCCAAGTATGGCCTATAAATATTATTCATAAGTTGCATGAAAGCCGCTGGAGCATTTGTTAAACCAAACGGCATAACTACGAACTCATAGTGACCATATCTACTTCGGAATGCAGACTTATGAATATCCTCCTCCTTTATTCTTAGTTGATGATAGCCTAATCTTAGATCTATCTTGGAGAAATACTGTGCACCGGAGATCTGGTCAAACAGCTCGTCGATGCGGGGCAGTGGATACTTATTCTTTATTGTCAACTGGTTTAACTGACGGTAATCAATGCATAGCCTCATTGTCCCGTCCTTCTTTCTGACAAATAGCACTGGTGCTCCCCATGGGGATGTGCTAGGCCTGATAAAACCTTGATCTAGACATTCTTGGATCTGTCTCTTTAACTCTTGCAATTCAACAGGGGACATACGGTACGGGGCTTTTGAAACAGGGGCTGCCCCAGGGAGTAATTCGATAGTGAAGTTTACCTCCCGCTCAGGTGGTATACCAGGTAATTCCTCTGGAAATACATCAGGATAGTCCTTGGCTATTAGAATGTTTTCTAGGGTTGATTTCTTCTTTTCAGTTGCCAAGACGGAAACTAGGAAAGCGTCACAACCCTGGTTGATCAGCTTAGAAGCCTTAAGGGAGGATATCAAGATGGGGTGTTTGTGATATTGGGTGCCAAGTAGTGATAGAGTTGGGAGGTTTGGTCTTTTAAAAGTGACCCTCCTATGGCGACAGTTTACATCGGCATCATATTCAATTAGCCAATCGACACCCAGAATGACATCATAACCCTTCATGTCTAAATAGATAAGGTTGGCAGGGAGATTGTGTCCTCCTATTATAGTTTCACATTTTGGCAAGTAGTGGGTGAGTTCAGATTCTGAGCCTAGTGGTGAGGCTACTGTGATCTTGGATTTCAAGGGTACAGGTTTTACAGGTAAAGTTGCAGCAAATGTGGTGGAAATAAAAGAATATGCAGCTCCCATATCAATAAGTACAAAAGCAGGTTGAGAGTGTATGGAAAAGGTACCTTCCACCATACCCCCTTCCTCGGGTAGGTCAGCTTCTATGACAGTATTAAGGTGTCCCTGACACATTGGTATATTCTGAGCTCTGCCTGGTTGGTCCTTCATCATTGGACAGTCAGGAATACGGTGGTCACGACCACCACATCTCAAGCAAGCCCCGAGCTTCTTCCAGCATTCTTCAGCTCGGTGTCCTGGTTTATCACAGAATTTGCAGTTTTCAGACAACTGCCTACCTTCCACTTTGACTCTTTTATCTCCCGCAGCATCTTTTCCAGCAATTGGCCTCTTGTTGTTGCTGTTAAAGTTGTTATTGTTGCTACGAAACGTTGGAACAGTGTTAGGTGCTCCCTTCTTGACAAAGACCGGCTTAGAGTTGTCCTTGCCCCTCATGCTCTCTACTTTGGCCATGGTGTCCTCCACTAGCTGAGCTCTTTGGACCATCTCAGTGTAAGTTTGAATGTTGTGTGGTCCGAGCCTTTCAATGAACATGGGCCTGAGTCCATCCATGAAACGGTTGGCTTTCAGCCTTTCTGTGCCCACAAGATGTGGGGCATACACTGCCAGACGAGCAAACTGAGCTTCATACTCAGCCACAGACATGCTCTTTTGTTTTAGTGCATCAAACTTTGCTGCCTTCTTCTCCTTCACTCTCTCAGAGAAATATTTTCCCCGGAATATCTCCAGGAATCCGGCCCACTCTAGTTCAGCTACGTTTGGCAGGTGGGCCGACATGGCCTTCCACCATGCTCGAGCATCCTTGGTAAATTGGAAAGTGGCCAGTACCACTTTCTCCCTGTTGTTGCATTGCATTACTTGGAAAATCCTTTCGATTTCCTCTTGCCAATTTTCTGCTTCATCTGGGTCAGGGGATCCAGAGAAACGAGGAGGGTTTAGACTCCTAAAATTTCGGTGCAGATCACCGGCTCCATTCCTTGCAGCTCCCGCTTGATTTCCAGCCTGAACTACATTTTGTAGGGCCTGAGTAAGTCCAGCCACAGTGTCTTGCATAGCTTGCCACTGGTTGCGAGCCATTGTAGTTGAATGAGAGTGTTATGAGGGTCCCTGAGAAAAGGATGAAAACCAATTAATGTCTCTAGATACATTATAAGAGTCAATGGGTAGGAGTGTTTAATTCTTTCTAACATATTCCCAGTCTCTACCCATTCTCACCAGGTACTGTATTTAATTTTCATGACCTAGGTTCCATAGGTATCTCCTATTCCTGAGACATTATCCTATTTGGTATTCCTAGGCTCTGATACCACTAAACTGTCACGTCCCGAGGATTACGCAGCGGATATTGTTAATTAAACTCAAATTGATATTTCGAGACGTGGACAGTCGGCAAATAAGCCTCTAGCTAGCACGCACTAATTGTGTATCAACACAACATCATAATAGGGCCCAATGTGAACTCAATTATAAATGGTATTCAAATCTCAACTCTTTGTATGGAAACTAGTACAGGACTAAGAGTCAATAAAAACAAAAGTACATTTATTTCTCACTTCCTACTACATGAATCTAACACTCAAAGTAAACTACTATAACTAGACTCATAGTTGGAACGCTCTTCACTCGGACGCATTTCCATCCTCGACTTGCTCTTCCTCTTGAACTTCATAGTCACCTAGATGGGGTAAAAGTAGGGAATGAGCAAACTAGCCCAGTAGGATTTATATCTCAATGTGCGGGCAATGATATAAGTGATTAACATTTTAGAACTAGGCAAGTACGATGAATGATATGCAAGTACGAATAAAACTCGTTAAAACATGGTATATAAAACAAGCTTAGAAAGAGTGATTATGATAGAACAAGATTTGTGAACAAGATGACAAGATAGAACTAGCAATAGATCACTTTGTATGAGCACGCGAGATTTCACTTGATGTCAAGAACGCAGGATAACACTAATTGCATTAAATGCAGGATAGTCATATCACACAAGCAAGCAAGCAAGAATGTACGAGCACAATCAAGTAACACTAATCAGGCACGTAGACACTAATGTACACCGAGAAAAGATCCATCAAGAATGTACACCAGGACACGTGTATGTGGTATTGTATCTATCATTCAACAAGCAAGAAAGTACTCCCAGCGCAGATGCAACGCCAGTAATCATTATACCCCATGGTTAACAGTATATCTATGACTCGCCGTCATTGGGGCTAGATTGGAGCCCTTGGACACACGCCTTGCCCTATCAGCATCTCATGTAAATATTTTTAAATGTAGATACCCACAGTCATTAATAATGGCCAATGAGAGTTTCAATAAGTAAGCATGTGTAATGTCACGTTCATGATGATGATGGGAACGAGTAATAAGTATTTGAACATGATTTCATGATAACAATGGTCAAGAGATAAATTCGGCAGCATAACGGTACAATTTGTACTTTGGTTAAATCTTTACATTAATGGCTTTAGTCTAGATTGTCAAAGCACGCTCACGAGAACAAGAGGAGAAAGGAAGTGCACGCTATCTTCAGGGAACTTCAATGGTACAACCAACTCGTCGGCCATGTGGGAATCCATGGTCAGAGGAGATTTACGGAGGCCTTGGTGAAAAGGTCGCTAGTCTACCGATTCGGAATGACCGGTAGAGAGTTTCCAATTTCCCAAGAAAAGGCTGCCTAATAGTGCTAGTGTGTAGTGCGGTACGCGTGTCTCAATTCACGAACCATCGGTCTCAAACTCTCAGGAAGCACTTGACAATATAATATGGAGTAAAACTATGCACTTTAAATAAATCATGAATTGCAAGATTTTATGATAACCCTTATCATTTAAACATGGTAGAATCAGTAGGAAGATTAATCATAAGTAGCACGAATGGATCATAACATTTAAGGAGCACTTAGAATAGCATTCATGTAATTAAAGCTTTTAAATGGGTTAATCAATTTTAAGCCAATAAATATCAATCATGTAATGATCAGACCCAAGACAGGCAACTTACACAGTAAGTATCACTTTTAAACAGACCTTGGGTATATGCGGAAAACTACGTAGGAAAACACGTGGTTTCAGGTAAAATCTTGAGATCGCGACATATCCCTATAAGGAAGGCGACAGGGTCTGTCAGGCCGGGGTCAGATTGTGACATGCACCTAAGAGGAAGGCGACATGGGTGTTGTCAGGCCGGGGTCAGATCGCGACAGGCTCATGTAAGGAAGACGACAGGTCAGGCCCAGAAGGCGACACAGGGGTGTAAGCATCGCGACAGGGAAGTCAGATCAGGTAGGTAGATAGCGACAGAGCGCATGTCGCTTTGAGATAGCGACAAGGGGTATGTCGCAATCAAACCTCTGAAGGCGACCTATCGGGCTGTTGATAATATCACATTTATCATAAATAAATCATGCCATTTTATTAATTGATATGCGATTAATCCATAAGATTTCTATTGTCACGGATGATAATTGATTAAATTCAATTACATGTTGTATTTGCAGGTTAATGGGCCATTGAATGAAGTTCGTATTGGGCCAATGGATCAAGCAGTCCAACAGGGGAAAATCTGGCATTTTTATATTGTTTCAAAAACTCTATCCGTCTGCTTTTTCTTTCTCTCTCTTCCTTCCATTTTCCTCAAGATTCTCTCCCTATTTTAAAATCTCTCTCCTCTCATCTATTTAAAAACCCTCCCTCTCTCATTCTCACATAACTTTTCTCTCTCTCCCTCTCTTTCCCACACACAACTATTCCCTATTCTCACTTTCTCTCTCTCTCTCTCTCTCTTTCCTCTTCTTCTTCTTTCCCTTCTCCTCTTCTTCCTCCTCTCCTTCCTCTTCTCTTTCTTACTCCCGGTCTCCCTCTTCTCGGAAGACAGCAGCAGCAGCAGCAGACTCGGTCGCCCCCGCCTGGCCCCGTCTACGCCCAGGCGCCAGCCCGTGCGCGCCCACGCGCCCGCGCTCGCGTCGCGCCTGCCCGCTCACGCGCCCCAGCCGCCACGCGCCTGCCCGCGCGCACGCCCCAGCCGCCACGGGCCTGCCGCCCCCGCGCCCCGCGCCCGCGCGCCTCCGCCCGCCCGCGCTCGCCGCTGCCTGCCACGCGCCCCAAGCGCCCAGGCCGCCCCGCGCCCCTCCTACGTGCATGCTTTTGCATGCACGTAGGCAGCGGCCGCGCTGCCCTCTCTCTCCTCTCTCTCTCTCCTCTCGCCGCTGCTCTCTCTCTCTTCTCTCCTATCTCTCTCACGTCTCTCTCTCCTATCTCTCGTCTCTATCTCTTTTCTCTCTTCTCTCTCCTCTCTCCCTCTCTTTTACGCTCTCTCTCCTCTCTCTCTCTCTTTTCTCTCTATTCTCTCACTCTTCTCTCTCCTCTTGTCTCTCTTCTTTTCTCTCTAGTTCTCTCTATTTCTTTTCTCTTTATTTCAATGTACTTGTTATTGACTTTTAATTAGAATAAATCTTTGTGTTAAACTATTTGTTATTGTTTAATAGTTATAACTTTTAATAGTGTTTTGTGTTCTCTCATTCCCTCTCTATCTCCTTCTTCACTTATTTAGCATAGTTTAGATTTATTTAGTGCAACTTAGTATTAATGTCATCACGCTATTTTCCTAACTAAAAACTCAACGTTTTCAACTCTAAAATCTCGTTCCCTGTGGATTCGACTCGGCTCTCACCACTTAACTATTGTTAACATCTTTAGTGTAAGCCGATAAATTGAGATTGTTAGTCACGTGTTTAACGACGCATTCGTGGGCTATCAATTTTTGGCGCCGTTGCCGGGGAATTAGATTTTTAGTTTTGATAATTTTGGTGTTTTTTGTATATATTAAGGCTAACATTTTCTTTCTTTTTGTAGGTATCAAATAAAAAGTGAAAAAAAATCTGAAAATTGCATGAAAAATAATTAAAAAAAAATAGGTAAGTGAGGTGAGTTTCCTTCTCTCACTCTTTCCATTTGTTTTCATTTCCAAAAGAACGAGGGATTGCGTTGAAGGTAAGTACTATTAAAACCCTCTTGATTGAGTTTCCTTTTCTTACTTGCCATGTTTAGACAATTAATAAAAAAAAATCAAAAAAATCAATCACTTGAATCCAATAAAAGATGTCATGTCAAGATTAGAAACTTTCCATCTTTAGGACATGCATCATTTAGACTTTCATCTTTAGGTAAGTTTCCTTTTTGAAAAGTTTCCTTTCTTATCGAAGATTACGGGAGGCAAGGTGAGAATTTCAACTTTCTTAAAATCATGATCATGCATTGCCATGCTTGCATAGAACCCCTTGCTTGATTTTGTGGTGTGCACATCATTTCTAAAATACTTTAAGGGCAATTTCCTTAACAAGATAAGGTGGGGATTTGATCACCCTTCCTTAGCCCACAAACCACAACTTCCTGCATCTTTTGCATTCCCAAGCCCAATAAAAGAAAGTAGAAACTTGACCTAGGGTTTGCTTTGAGACTTAGGCCCACTTGGGCCCACTATCAAGTTTGGAGATTGGTGTCTAAGGCTAGAGGTTCATAGGCAAACGCCTAAGTGGACAAGTGGTTATTTAATTAGGTCCCTGCGAGAGCAGGGGGAACCTCCCACTTTCTCACCTCTTACCTGGCCAGTTAACGGGCTTGAGAGTGGATTTAAGCTAGGCCTCAGTTGATTAGTGAGAAATCAAATGTTTATATCTCAGGGAATCATATGTGTCATAGGATTAATTGTTTGCTAACTTGTGTGAAAATACAAAAAAAAAAAACAAATATTTCACAACAACAAAAAAAAAATTAAAACAAAAACAAAAAAAAGGATTTATGTGGGTTGACAATCATGGTTATGAAATGGGCACATCATTTGGACAAATTGGATCAGCCCATTATGGCATTCACTCTCAACCTAACCTACCTTATTCATCTAACCCTACTTACCAGGCCAATGGTTCTAAGTGGACTCAAGTCCATCATCTTCATGGTCACGCAATTACAAATCACATACTTGATTCAAGACTGAGGAAATATGTTAACCCACTTCACACCTCATCTCCATCCTCTCAGGCCCATAGTACCAAGTGGGTTGACCATGCTCATTATGATAATGAGTATTGCATTCCTAGCCAATGGCCATCTGTCAACCATGATCAAGCCCCAACTGCACAAGAGTTTTCCACATCTACTCCCTATCCAAAAGTTGAACTGGGTGTCTCTCCTGAAAATTTGAGTTTGTTTTACCAAGATCCTCAAGGAGAGGTTCAAGGACCCTTTCTAGGTAGTGAAATCATATCGTGGTTTGATCAAGGGTTCTATGGTACTAATTTGCCTGTGCGTTTATCAGATGCTCCAGACGGCACAACTTTCCAACAACTTGGGGAAGTAATGCCACATTTGACACTTCAAGATAAACCTATTCTAGCCCAAGTCCAAAGCCCTCCTATTCAAAATTCTCAGAATTGGACTTCACATTCCAACAATTCTTCTCATCAAATCCAATGTGGAGGACAACCTTTACACTCCCAGTCACCTTACCATCAGTCTGAGGATTCCTCAAATTTCTATTCATCCCAGCTTGATTTCCAGCCCACCTACACATCTCCTGCCCCAACCAATCTCCAAAAGGAAATGCTTGATCAAATGGAATAGATAATCCTGACTCAAAATCAATCCATTTCCAAGATGACAACCCAACTAAGCCAGCTTGCTAAAGCCACCCTGCAAGTGGAAATAAAATTGGGCCAATTGTCTAGTTACTCTAATGTAATCTCTGAAAATTATTCACTTGGATTTGACCACCATGCAAGCCCATGTGGTCAACTTGAGATTCTCCAACCCGAAGACACTCATATCATTGTTCGCCCAAATAGTTTGGGGGGTATTGAGGATTCATATCAATGGGATGTTAGAACCAACATCAGCCAGGAGCAACCAGAGAAACTCCAGCCCAATTCTACTTTTCAGATGGGATTTGTTGAGTGTGTTAATCTTAAGTTGGGGGGAGAAGAAAAGGAAGTGGATAAGTCAGATGATGATCAAATTCCACTATTTTCCCTTCCTGAGTTTAAGGTGACTGTAACACAAGTGAGGGATGAAGAAAAGGTGGGTGTAGAGATGGGATTGAGTGAAGTTGTCAACCATTCTTCATGGTTAAGAGAGGAGTTGGAGATTGTGTCTGAAATTAACTCGGATTCGGCATCTCTTGATTTAGGGGAGGATGTGGATCTTTTACCTCTCCCTGATCTTGGCAAATCCAACATATTCATGGACATGCTACCACTAGCTGATTGGTCAACTACACTTGAACCTTTTAAACATCCTTGTGTTGAAAGTCATATCCATTTCATTCCTGATCATGCTACTATTTTTGACTCAAGTCAGCCTGTGGAGTTCAAGCAATCCTTTGAGCATCCAACTCAATCTGACCTCAATAGCATGAAAGAGGATCTAAAAATGGAAGTTGTGGGTGAAAATAATCAAGTTCGCATTGATGTGTTCACCACATACAAAGATTTTAAGTGTACAAATGAAAATTTCTTAATTGAAAATATGATCTTGAGTGCCTCAGTTTATCTATCACTTACTGATCTACAAGGTACATGTGGACCACTTGACCCACCATGGCTGGTGATGCCCTACAAAGAAAAAATTTGGCGTCAATTGATTGGGGGTGTTACGTGACCCTGTTACCCCCATGTGTCTGGCTGAAGACATTAAACTTAGCGCTTATTGGGAGGCAACCCAATATTTTTTAGGAAATTTAACTTATTTTTAATTTCTATCTTGTTCTAGGTATTTGGAAGGCTAGTGGGCAACTCATCACCTTTAATGAAGCCAGTTTGCCACTACTCTCATGTGATCATCAGGTTGCATCTCTCCTTTCTTACCTTACTTTGGTTGTATTCTATGTTCATTACTTTTATGCCATTGAGGACAATGTCATTCAAGTTGGGGGAGGGCAAGTCTTTCAAATCTTTAAATCCTGCTGAAACATCCCATGCATTATTCTGTGCTCATTAACTTCACATATCATTTCTCATGAAAAAAAAAAAACGTCAGTCTAGAATGATTTTTACTCTAAGTATATACGTGTGCTAGTGGCACGCTAAAGGATGAAGTTTGTGGTTATGTTCTTAGCATTTTCCTCAAACTACATTTGAAATTTGATGAAACCTTCACACATGTATTAGATGATGAATAAGTGTCTTTCAAGAGGGTGATGAGAGTTTTACCTAATACTCATGATGAAGATTGATATTCTACACTCTTATTGAAAACTAATCGCGGGGAAAAAGCTACCTGCCTGCAAGTTATGAAAAAAAAATGAAATTGATGATAAAATGAAGAAGGAAATCCCTAGCTTAGTAACCGGGCTTCAACACCTCATAAAGTGTTGAAGTTCGCGTCAAACAGTGAACGGATATCCAAAAAAAAAAAAATTGATGCTGAAAGATGAAAATAAAAAGGCAGAGTGAAAGCTACCTGTAATTCGAGGATTTTATTGTAGGAGTGTAGAGTTGATATCATCTCTAAGTAATGGATCAAAAACTCTTACATTGTCTTAAGTAATACTTATTGATCATAAGTGCATTCATGAAGGAAATGATAATTTTAACTATATCTTGAGGAACTGTCTAATAACATGAACTGCATGATTGTCTTTGACACATGCTACTAGAACTGGAAATACTTATTGTTGATCAATCTTATCTCTGCTTTCTTGACATGAAAAATGATGTTTGAAGTTCCGGTTAGTCCTAATTATTCACTTGCGTGCATTGCTAAGGGACTAGCAATGAGTAAGTTGGGGGATGTGATAATATCACATTTATCATAAATAAATCATGCCATTTTATTGATTGATATGCGATTAATCCATAAGATTTCTATTGTCATGGACGATAATTGATTAAATTCAATTACATGTTGTATTTGCAGGTTAATGGGCCATTGAATGAAGTTCGTATTGGGACAATGGACCAAGCAGTCCAATAGGGGCAAATCTGGCATTTTTATATTGTTGCAAAAACCCTAGCCGCCTGCTTTTTCTTTCTCTCTCTTCCTTCCATTTTCCTCAAGATTCTCTCCCTATTTTAAAATCTCTCTCCTCTCATCTATTTAAAAACCCCCCCTCTCTCATTCTCACGTAACTTTTCTCTCTCTCCCTCTCTTTCCCGCACACAACTATTCCCTATTCTCACTTTCTCTCTCTCTCTCTCTCTTTCCTCTTCTTCTTCTTTCCCTTCTCCTCTTCTTCCTCCTCTCCTTCCTCTTCTCTTTCTTACTCCCGGTCTCCCTCTTCTCGGAAGACAGCAGCAGCAGCAGCAGGACTCGGTCGCCCCCGCCTGGCCCCGCCCGCGCCCAGGCGCCAGCCCGTGCACGCCCACGCGCCCGCGCGCGCGTCGCGCCTGCCCGCGCACGCTCCCCAGCCGCCACACGCCTGCCCGCGCGCGCGCCCCAGCCGCCACGGGCCTGCCGCCCCCGCGCCCCGCGCCCGCGCGCCTCCGCCCGCCCGCGCTCGCCGTTGCCTGCCACGCGCCCCAGGTGCCCAGGCCGCCCCGCACCCCTCCTACGTGCATGCTTTTGCATGCACATAGGCAGCGGCCGTGCTGCCCTCTCTCTCCTCTCTCTCTCTCCTCTCTCTCCTCTCGCCGCTGCTCTCTCTCTCTTCTCTCCTATCTCTCTCACGTCTCTCTCTCCTATCTCTCGTCTCTATCTCTTCTCTCTCCTCTCTCCCTCTCTTTTACGCTCTCTCTCCTCTCTCTCTCTCTTTTCTCTCTATTCTCTCACTCTTCTCTCTCCTCTTGTCTCTCTTCTTTTCTCTCTAGTTCTCTCTATTTCTTTTCTCTTTATTTCAATGTACTTGTTATTGACTTTTAATTAGAATAAAATCTTTGCGTTAAACTCTTTGTTATTGTTTAATAGTTATAACTTTTAATAGTGTTTTGTGTTCTCCCATTCCCTCTCTATCTCCTTCTTCACTTATTTAGCATAGTTTAGATTTATTTAGTGCAACTTAGTATTAATGTCATCACGCTATTTTCCTAACTAAAAACTCAACGTTTTCAACTCTAAAATATCGTTGCCTGTGGATTCGACTCGGCTCTCACCACTTAACTATTGTTAACATCTTTAGTGTAAGCCGATAAATTGAGATTGTTAGTCACATGTTTAACGACACATTCGTGGGCTATTAGCTGTCGGGTTCACAGGGTCCGTGCCTGGCTCTGACAGAGCAAGGATAGTGCCTTGGATTGAGGACCAGACTTCCTTCCTTTGACACAGGGTTGTTCTAAAATAGAGAACAAAATGTACAGGGCATGAAAAATAACGAAACCAGTTTTAAAACAACCTAGACATACAAGGGTACTTCCAGTAAATCGGAATTAGAAAATAAAGATGGTTTCGATAGGTTTTGATCAAGTAGAATACCAGGTCAGACCAAGAGTAACCTGAAGACGTAGTTTCATGCAGCTATCCTATTAACACGCTTATAACTCTCTAAAGGATGCCATTTAGACAAAATGTTCAACACCAAACATGAAGAGGATAACTAGTAGAATAACTTTCATGTTATGAGTTTACCCTAATTCGGTCTTGAACCACATGAAACATACGAAGAACAGGAAAAACCCTAAAAGTGCACGACTTTGAGGAAACGCTTATAATTCAAAATCTACTGAATGAAATTTGATGAAACCAGAGGGCAATGAAAGCTAACTTGATGCTCTACACATTTGGTATAGGAGATGTTAAGATTTGGCCCGAGAAAACCTACCTCATGGGTTGATGAAGTCTCGTTCTTCAGAAAACCCGTGTTCAGACCACTGTTTGTAGAACGTCTAATACTCCGTGTATACTGCATGGAATTTGGGCATTCCACTTGGGTTAGGAAGTAGACTCGACCCTCTTTCCAGGGGTATAAGCCTTGCACGATGGGATTTAGATTTGGCCTACCTTTGATCGGCTTCAAGAGGGTGGTTTGTGCAGGTCGTAGCAGATGAACGGGGGAAGAAGATGAGCTTGGTATGCTTGATCTCCTACTCTCCAGTCACCAAGAGCTCCTCCACACGACCCCAGTAAGTTCTAAATTCGTCCCTAGGGTTTGGGTGAAGAGTATTTAAGCATCTATGGTGTTTAGGAGTCCTATTGTAACTAGGAAAGAAGGGTTTCGGGATTGGCATGTTGGTTTCCTATTTTTGATGATTTCTTCCTCCATTAGAGAGTCTTGGACATCAAGCAACTTCCATGGATGGGTAGGCACGAATTTGGGTTGCCATGAATGCATGTTTGTATCCCAATTCAACTCTAATTGCCTCTTTTTAATTTCAGCTTATTTATGGTTACGAATTTCTATGTAATTTCTTCCTTCATTTGATTTTGGGCCATATGTGGTCCATTGGCCACTTATGATATTGGGTCATTATTATATATTGTTAGCAGCATTTCTAACATTTTTATTTAATTTATGATTGCTTCGTATTTCCGTGTTAACAGTTTTCCGACTTGTTTCTTTATTTGGATAATCGGTCACAATAATTCTTAAACCTAGCTCACATGATTTTTATTGACCCAATTTTCTTGATGGGTCATTAGAGGATATTATTTGAAATCCATTTATGATTTTTATTTAATTTCCTGACTCGTCCAAGTAAGTGTAATAATGATATTTCGACTTATTCATGAATTACGATAATAAGTCGCGAAATACTTTAAACTTAGCTAATCCAATTTTTCTTAGCACAAATTTCTTTGTGAAACGTTTAGTAATAATGTTTGGGGTTGATTTATAATTTTTACGGAATTTTCCGATGTGTTTTAGCACATACGATAATGATACATATGTTTTAAATACTTGTTATTATGGAAATTATTTATTTCCATTTTAATTGAATTTTTATATAATTGAAATTTCCGCGGTGCTACAGCGACAGCCCGACCCGTCGCGTTCTTCTTCAGAATGTGTCGTATCGTGGCATCGCGTTCTAAAGGTGACAGTGGACCCCGTCGCGTTCTTGTTCCCGATGGCAATGAGCTTGTGCTTGGCTACATGATTATCGGATTATTATTATTTGGTGTGCATGGCATTGGTAAGAGGTGCATTGGCACTTGTAGAGTTTTAGGAATGTGTTGTACACATGGTTGACGTGGTGTTCACATGGTTTGTATGTGTGTGGCGAGTAGTACGACGCCTACCATGGATACCTCTTCAGCTGGGAGCCCCTGGTTTTGTGTGAGCCAGGCACGTTAGTGCTCGGGGCTTGTCCCGGTACTTGTGTACCGTTGAGGTCTGTGTCGTCTTTCTGGACACCCTCACTCTTGTGTAGAGTTGTACGTCTGACTGAGGGAAAGACGGCAGAGGGATAGCGACTTGTGAGAGTTTGTGTTTTGTCGCTTGTAGCGCGCTCGTGGTTGGGGGTTACGGACACCAGTAGACGTACTGGACCCCAACTAGTCCTGTTTACCAGTGCCTCACTTTAGGGAGCTCGGGCCGGAGTCCCTAAAGGTGCCAGGCATGGGCCTGCGACAGTGTGGTCCGCAGGAGTGGTATTGGTTGGTCTCCACAGTTCTTTGGTTTGTTGTGGTGGAGCGACAGCTGGACCTTTCGTCCATGGCTGCAAGGCTGAGAGATAGTCCTATGTGGTTTATCCAGGTTAGTTGCTGGTGTCACGAACCAGTCTTTGTGGCCCGAGTGTGGCGTTTCCTACTTTAGCACGTACACTAGGCGAGGTTTGTCATTTGTTTATTAAAGGTTGATTTCTATTAATGGCATGTGGTAAGTAGTATTTATAGGTTTAATATCCTGCATAGTTAGTTCTATAAATTGCTAGCGTATTTTCTTACTTCAGTTACATTGTGAGTTTGGTTTTGTTCGGCTTTTGGGGGAGTTTCCCTACTGAGCCTGTGACTCGTGAGGCTCACCCCTACTTCTTCAGGTGAGGGAGAGCAGGAGGCTTCTCGTCCTTTGTCTAGTTCGGAGCCGCGCCATAGCGGAGTTGGCCTTCACCACCAGCAGTATGATCTTTACTTTTTGTTCTCATCGGGGTATGCCCCAAGTTACTGTACTTTATGTTAGACTATAGTTGAGATCTGGCTATGTATATTTCATGTAAATATTTGTGAGATGTGAAATCTTATATATATTTGAGTTGTCTCCTTTATATTTCTACGGACTCGTGTGATTGATATCCCTTGCGATGCTATGGCTCGATCGTGGGAGACGGAGTCGGATAAGGCTCGTTATTAGGTTAACAGGTCTGAATGACGAGGACCGTCACAGGTTGTATCATAGCAAGGTCCGTGTGAATGTAAAGGAATCAGAAATTTACATAGCCTGGTCTTTACTTTAGTCCACTGCTGGTAGTTGGCCTTAGTTTTTGTATTGATTTGTTTGCATGTTATGTGGTTGGAATGATGTTTGTGCTGGATTAGAAATGGCAGACATGACAGATTGGGGAGGAGGTGGAGATGAACCTGAGGAGACTACGCATCAGATGATTGAGAGGATATGGGAAAGCCTCATAGAGATCCGTACTAGACTGGATCACCAGACACCAGTACAGCTAGCAGTAGAGGTACCGCCGATAGTGGAGAAGGCAGTACCAGTGGCACCACCCCCACCACCACCATTAGTTGAGGTACCACCCGTTGTACCTATACTTCCTGCAGTACCAGCATGGGTAGCTAGTGTGGAGGATCCCACAGCACTAGGGGAAAAGTTTCTGCGATTGCAGCTACCTGCATACTCAGGAGGTCTGAATCCCAACACAGCAGAGCACTGGGTGCATGAGGTAGAGAGGGTTTTTGTTATTATAAGGTGTCCACAAGCTAATAGGGTGGTACTAGCTACCTATCAGTTGCATGGATTTGCACAGCAATGGTGGAGATTGAAGATGCAGACAGCGTTTGCAGGGAGGACAGAGGATACTATTACCTGGCCAGAGTTTTTGGAGGTATTTAATGATATCTTCTTCCCAGTTCAGATACAGCAAGCTAAGAGGGAGCAGTTACGGACGTTGCAGCAAGGAAACCTGACTGTGCTAGAATATCAGATGAGGTTCATGGTGTTGAGTAGATATGCTCCATATGTGGTTACTGATAACATTATGATGGTGGAATATTTCATTCGAGGACTGCGATCGGAGCTTCAGGATGCGGTAATTCCTTTGATGTGTAAGACAGTGGAAGAAGCATCGTAGAGGGCAGCGATTCTGGAAAGGACTGTGCAGGCTAGACAGTCTGGAGGAGCAGGGACATGTAGTTTTCGGCTTACGCAGTAGTCCACAGGTATTAGCAAGGGCAAGGCACCCTCAGGAGTATCGTCATCATCAGGATTTGCAAAGTGGGGTGGTAAATTGAAAAAGATGTTTAGAGGACGAGGAGACGGTAAGCAGCCGGGTTTTTAGCCGGGTTTTCAGCAGGGCCGAGGTGTTAGGCCAGCACCGAAGGAGTCGCAGCAGAGTACGGCAGGGCAGCCCGTAGCTTTTTCAAGTTTTCGGTGTTATAATTGTTGGCAGCCATGACATTTAGCCAGGAATTGTCCACACCCTCGGGAGTATAGTTATGGTAGAGGAGCACAACAGCAGCAGCAGCAGCCATTCCAACAGCTAGCAGAGAGAGGCAGAGGTGCACCCTTCCAGAGAGGAGGACAGGGTCGAGTTATGGCAGTTACTAGAGCTCAGGCGGAGGCATCCAATCTAATTGAAGGTATATTACCTTTTTTTGACTTTTCTTCTAGAGTGTTGATTGATCCAGGTGCTTCGCATTCCTTTATTTTCGAAGATTTCTTAGATAGCATGGTACATCCCTTAGAAGAAAGGCGGTGTGAGTTGATTGTATAGGTTCCCTCTAATGGTTTCTGATAATTGCAAAATATTCGTGTTAAATTTCATACATTTATTTAATTTTAGACGTCAGTTGTCCATAAATAACGTGCAGTTTGATTTTAATTTTCATTCTATTCATGTATAGGTTTTTGAACATGTTAGTTAATAATGGGTTAGAATACACATGTTAGATTTTCATTTAATAAGTCATTTCTTTCAGATTGACTAATTAGGTTCACTTTGGAAAATAAAAGATATTTGTAAATAAATATTGTATATAAATAAATTCTTGTTACAATAATATTTTTGTAAATATTTTTAGTAGTAAATAGGTATGAGTTTGTAAATAAATAAATTTTTAAATAGTTTTTAATACCCCACCCAATCATATCATGCCACACACCCTTTCTCTCATCTCACCAGATCTAGCCACGCACCCCATTAAACCCTTCTTTATCATTCTTCCCTTCAGGCTCTGGCGGTGTGTGGAAGTAGCAGAAGCTGCTGGCTGGCCGATGGAAGCTGCTGGCGGCATGGTGCCTGGAGGCTGGTGTGAAGCCGGATCTCACACAGCAGATGCGGCGATGGAAGGTGTGGCGATGTGTGAAGCAATCGAGCTAGCTAGCCGGTGCGTGCAGAGCAGGGGCGTGCGGCATGGCGCAGTGCAGCTGAGGTGGCGGCCGGCGCAATGGTGTGTGCGCAGCAGATCTGGAAGCGGACTGTGGCGATTTGGGGCTGGCCGTACGATGGCGGTGCGCGGTGTGCGGAGGCGGCCATATGGTGTGCAGAGCTGGGCGACTAAAGCCTGGCCGTGCGAAGCGCAGCTAAGGGCTGCTGTGCAGAGCTGGTGCGCGGCGGATCAGGCATGTGCGTGGCGATTTGGGCCGGATTCAGGGCGGCTAGAGCTCTGGATGGCGATGGGTGCGGCGGATTGAGTGTGTGAGAGCAGCTGCGCATGAAGCTGCTGAGGAGGCGTGTGCTGCTGGAGCGTGTGCCGCTGAGCGTGCGACGCAAAATCTGGGTGAAGGCAGGTGTGAGGGCTCGCCTAGAAGGATTCTAGGAAGCCTATAAAAGGACCCCAAGGGTCCTCAGAAGGGGGTTGTTCAGTATTTTCTGGGGGTTTTCTGGGGGTTTTTAGGTTCAGATTTTATTTTTGGGTTTCTTCCTTGCTGTAAGCATTTGGGGATTCGACTATTGTGTGGGGAAGGGGATCTGAGTTTTAATTTTCTTCTTTTCTTCTGTGAGAGCCGGGAGGGTTACGAATTGTTCTTTCATTTCATCTGTGATAAATTGTCCATTTCTTCCTTGTTGATTTGTTTCTTTCTTCTGTCGGTGAGATCAATCCAGGGGAGTTTGGTGTTTTTCCCTTCTTTAGAATTTTCTTTCTTCAGTAAGCATTTGAGATGGGATTCTGCTGTTGGGAGGGGGCTGCTGTGATTTTTTCTTCTTTTCGTTGTTCAGCATTTTTTAGAAGTTGTTCGGTTGCTGTAAGGGATTTATCCAGAGCTTATTCTTCCATTCTTCTCTGGTTCAGCAATTTGGTTTTGTTCAGCATTTTAATTTGTTCTATTCTTGGCTAGTTCTGCTGATGTGATTTGTTTGCAATTTTGCTTTTCTTCTTTGCTGCTGAGAGATCGACCCAGTGAAATTTCATCTTTCTTCCTTATGTATTTTGTGAAAGCGATCCAGGGACATTTTATTTTCCATTTTCTTCTGTGTTTAGAGGAGTGCGATCGAGGGAGATCAGGGGTTTCTTCTCTGTACTGTTGATCTATGTGTTCTTCCTCCTTTCTTCTGTGCTGTGAGAGATTCCAGGTTGCTAGAAGTTCGAGGGTTCCTTTTTCCTTGCTGCTGAGAGAACGTTGGCCTTTGCTCTCTTTTGAAGGTGTCTGGTGAGGACGATCCAGGCGTGCTGCAGAGAAGGTTACAAGGCGACCAGGAACACCCCCTTTACTTGGTATGTTCTGGGTTTGTCCGGTGATGGTGTACAGAAAGCTGTCGGAGGTAGTAGCAGAGAGCATTTGAGAGACCAGGGAGCTTGGCTCCTCTTCTGTTTTTACTGATTTGAGTTTTCTATTTCATTAGTGTTCTGTTTCTTTCGCCCTGGACAGATTGGGAGCATGATGTGTAGTTTAAATTTCCCTTAATATTTTCTTTATTGAATTGTTCTCCATCCCTCGAGTTGAGAGGGTACAGTGATCTGAATTGCTTATAGCTCATTTTGTTCTCAGTATAAAGGATGTTTAATTTTATCTGTCATTAAGAGTTATAGTTCAGTTTAATGCATTGAAAATTTCAGTCTTGATGGTGCTTATTTGAGTAGTATCGTAGATTCCTGTTCTTATTTTCTGTCTGATCCCCTGAGCTGTAGGGGTACATTGAGTTAATAATGTTCTTTTGAGAATTCGTGTTCTGTCATCTTTCCGAATCATTTCAGAAATAGAAGTGCATCTATGAGATTCTAGTTCAGATTGTTGTTTTACCTGTTCAATCCCTCAATTGAGAGGGTATACTGATGGTAATTCTCTTTTAATTTCAATTCAACTGGTTCTTTCATTATGTTTGATCTATCGGAGTTGTGAGGGATCTGATTGGAGTTGTTTATAGAATTGAATTTAATGCAATGTTATTTTGGTGAAAAGGTGTTTGTTAGAGTTGTTCAAAAGCAGTTTCTTAAGTCGAACTTTATTCAGTCTCCCTGTGGAAATGACCTGTTCTCATCATTGTACTTGTTCTTTCCTATTCCTGTGAGACATATTAGAGAATGAGTCTGCTGATTTATGTACTTCCAACAATGATAAAACATATGTCAACAAGGCTGTGTTCAGTTTCATGCTCACTTCCTGTTACTTAGATGAGGTTCTGATAGTAATTCAGAGGAATTAGATGCTAGCAAGCTTGCATGCACTTTCATTGAAAGATTATGATGTGATTCTGGGGATAGATTGGTTGGAAGCCTACAGAGCATTGGTGGATTGTAGGAAGAAGAGAGTTAGATTTTGCAGGCCCGGTGGAACAATGTTTGAGTTCCAAGGTATGCCCTTTTACACTCCCAAGTTTATTATTTCTGCACTTAGAGCTAGAAAGTTGATAAATGCTGGGTGTGTAGCATATCTTGCTTCAGTTAGTTTAGTTGGGTTAGATAAGTCTGTAGAGATGGTACCTGTGGTTAGAGAATTTGCAGATGTATTTCCAGATAAATTGTTAGGATTAGCTCCACACAGGGAGGTGGATTTTACAGTTGAGTTGCAGTTGGGCAGTATGCCCATTTCAAAGGCACCTTATAGAATGACACCGACAGAGTTGAAGGAATTGAAGAAGCAATTGCAAGAATTATTAGAGAAAGGATTTATCAGGCCCAGTCATTCGCCATGGGGAGCACCAGTACTGTTTTCAGAAAGAAGGATGGTAGCTTGAGAATGTGTATTGATTACAGGCAGCTGAATAAGGTTACAATCAAGAATAAGTATCCGCTTCCCAGAATTGATGATTTATTTGACCAGTTACAGTCAACTAAGGTCTTTTCTAAGATTGATTTGAGATTTGGTTATCATCAGCTAAGGATTAAGGAAGAGGATATTGATAAAACAGCTTTCAGGACCAGATATGAACATTATGAGTTTGTGGTTATGCCGTTTGGGCTAACCAATGCACCAGCAGCTTTTATGAATTTGATGAATAGGATATTTCATCCTTATCTGGACCAGTTTATTGTGGTTTTCATTGATGACATATTGTGTACTTAGCGTCAGAAGAGGAGCATGCAGTACATCTAAGGATCACATTACAGACCTTGAGAGATCATCATTTATATGGTAAATTTAGTAAATGTGAATTTTGGTTGAAGGAAATTCAATTTCTGGGTTATGTAATTTCAGGTCAGAGTGTGGCGGTTGATCCAGCAAAGGTAGAAGCAGTAATGAAATGGGAAGAACCGAGAACAGTGTCAGAAATTAGAAGTTTTCTGGGTCTGACAGGTTACTGATAACCACTGAATTTTTCGTGCTAAATTTCATACATTTAGTTAAATTTAGACGTCAGTTTAGACACTATTTTCCGCTCCCTTTTTAGGGGGGCGCGAAGAACAGAGGCCCACACAAAAAGATGCGGGGATATGCAGAGGATACAGATGCACGGGATGGATAAATATAGAAAATTAACAAAAGAAAAGGACCGTGATAACCATGTGCACGAGGGCACCGAATGTAACGGGTGAGAAAAGGAGGTACCTTTCACCCGTAGAAGCGCGGGATGTGGGCGTGGGTTCACCCTCCTCCTTCCACCGTCCGGCCGGCAAAGGAGATTTAGCTCGGTTACCTTGCAAAAAAGACAGTAAAAGAACAAGTAGAAAGGGGTTAGACTATAGGGTGTAGTATGCAGATCCTAAGAATTGATAAAATGACATAAATGAAAGAGGAAGAACACACCTTTTGTGGTGGCTTTTAAAACCCCTAAAAACATGGTATGTGTGTGCATGCATGTGTGTGTGTAAATAAGGTAAAAGGGGCCACGTAGGGGCCGGGTGATATGAAACGTAAAGGACCACATGGGGTCCGGAGGAGGGAAAAAGCAAATAGAAAAGGGGGTGCTTCCCCGAATGCTGGACGGCGTGACGGCGTTGCTGGTTGGGTGACGGAAGATGGAGAGGATGACGAGGAGGACGACGGCGCTCCGCTCCGATATACGCACAATGGAGAGGAAGACGATGGCGTTGAGCTCCAAGGGACGAGGATGGCGAGGAAGCAGACGGCATCGAGCAGGGCTCCGCCGCATGAGAATTCCCCTCCCTCTCTCTCTAAAATATCACTCTCTCTCTCTCTCTAAAAACCTCCCCCAACTCAACAAATGAAGAACCCCCTTTCAATAGAAGGCCGCTGGTTGAGATTTAAGTTCTGGGACAAAATCGCGTCTAGGACAGCAGCCGCAATTTAAGTCTAAATCGCGTCCGATCGGCAGACCGCGATTAAGAAGGTCGGTTTGAGCATGGGGAATCGCTGCACCACCTCTCTAAATCGCGTCGGGGCATGCCGCCGTGAATTGAATCGCGACGGGACATCCGGACGCGATTAAGACTTGCGGGGTTCGAGGCAACTGACTCCCGAATGCACTGTCTGTTGACGCGACACTCGAATTTGACATCTCTGAATCGCGTCATCTGACAAGGACGCGATTCAGGGATTTTTTCATGATTGCGGGCCTACGCGCGATGACTTTCCGGGCCGCTGTCAGACTCTGAATCGCGGCAGGGATACCAGACGCGATTTGGAAGGCGGTTTATGAATCCGCGACCGGACCCCCTTGGGAAACACCAAGAAAGAATGGATGAGATCCAAAAAGATGGGAAAAGGCTCTTTCAGGGCAAAATGAGGGTCATTTGTGGCGTTACGGCGCAACTTGAAAATTTGCCCGCGGTGAGAAAATTCGCGTGTCTACAGTCAGTTGTTTGTAAATAATGGGCAGTTTGATTTTAATTTTCATTCTATTCATGTATAAATTTTCGAGCATTTTAGCTAAAGTTTGGGTAAAACACTAGTTAGCTTTTCATTTAATAAAGTCAATATTTTTTTGAATAGTTTGACTAATAAAAATATTTTCTCTTAGATTTTCTTAATCATCTCTTGTAAATATTTGTTTATAAATAAATCAAAATTTAAATAAATCTTAGTTAAATAAATAACATTTACCTAACACCATCATGTCACATACCCCACCTCATCCCATTAAATAAATAATAATATTTTTAAATACCCCTTCTCATCTAACCTAAATGGGTCACGCACACCATCTTTTGCCCTTTATTTCTTCCGATCAGGCAAGCATAAGCAGAGGCGGCTGAAGACTCTGGCAGTGGAGGGCGCTGCTGGCGGTGCACAATGGGGCGATGGAACCTGGGCCATGCGGTTGGCAGATGGCAAGTGTGGAAGTGCCTAGGTGCAGAGCTGGGGCGATTTGGCGCTGCTGGCTGTACGCTGAAGCGGCCTAGGCATGAGGGCGCGGAGACCTGAAGCTGGTGGCCAGCTGAGGTGGCTGGCAATGGGGCATGTGAGGTGGCTGGCGTGGGCCGTGTGCGCAGCTATGCTTCTGGTGTGCGAAGCAGCAGGGTGTGTGAGGCGGCCTGCTGGAGCTGGCGGGAAGAGGAGCCCTGGATGCGATGCAGAGCTGGAGCTGGTTCGTGTGTGGCTTGTGCGTTTGGACTTCGGGCATCCAGCAGGTTCTGCTGGCACCTATAAAGGGACCCCAAGGCCCTCAGAGGTGCAGGTTGGAGATTTCGGTAGCTCTGTATTTTTTTTTTTTTTTTTTTAGGTTCAGAATTTTGGGGGTTTTAGCTTTTAGTTCTTCTGTCAGGGTTGGGGTGTTGGATTGGAAGTTTATTTTTCTCTTCTTTCTTCTGTTTAGCGTTCGGGAGTAGAGAGCTTTTGGATTTTTTTTCTGCCATTATTTCTCAGTATTTTTTTTTCCTTTCATTAGAGCAGGGGAGAGCGATTGGAATTGTTTTGGGTTTTATTCTTTTCTTCTACTGTTGTTTGCTGGGGGAAGAGATTGGGGTTTGGACATTTGCGAGTTAGTTCCCATTTTCTCTGTGTTAAAGATGCTCAATTCAGTGGGTTTATTTCAATTTATTTGCATTTTCTTTCTTCCGTATGAATAGTTCCTGTTCTTTATGTCCTTCTGTGCATCTGTTCTTGGTCGATTGGAGGAGAGCTGTGAGAGTTGTTGAGATCAGGGGTTCTGTTCTTTGTTTTGAGTTTTTAGTTCAGATTTTTGCATATCTTGAATGGTTTGGCTGTTATGGAGAATCCAATGGAATTCCTCCATTTTATTCTGTGTTTAGAAGGTCCCTTTGTTCTTTTCTTTTGTGCAATGCAAGCGATCCAGGGAGCTTCTTTCATCACTACTGTGTTTTCTTCCATTATGGCTACTGTGTGTGGAGGACCAAGTGCATTTCTTCCATTCGTCTGTGTAATTGGTTTGCAAACATTTATTTCCCATTTTCTTCTGCATTTTCTTCCTGTTGGCTGTTGTGTGCAGAGATCGAGTGCTTCTTCTTTGCTACTGGGAGGGGGATTTTTACTATGGGTAATTTCCATTTCTTTGCATTGGGGAGATCTATCCAGGCGACTGCACAAGATGATGATCCAGAAGTGTGTGCTACGTGACGGTACTGAGCAACCAGAAGATCCCATTTCTTGGTTTGTTTTGGGACTGTCTGGCGACCAGAAAACTTTCGGAGAGTCCAGATCCATGGTTGAGTTTGTGAGTTCAGGTTCTTATTGCAGCAGAGATTAGAATTGAGTTTATGAGGGATTTCGGAGTTTCTATTGTTATCTTTAATTCCCATTCCTGTTCCTAGTGGTAGCATTAAGAATTACTTTTGCAATATTAAAATCTTGTTCTGAATTTTCTATTCATCTCTCGAGCCGTGAGGGTACAGTGATACCAAGTTCCTTTTTAATTTCAATCTAGCTCATTCTTTCGTTATCTTTCTTCTGTCGAGTTGTGAAATTTGATTGGTGTAATTTACAGAATTAATTCTCATGCATGTTATCTCAGTGTTATTGTGTCCGTTAGAATGATTTCAAGTCAAAGTAGTTTAATTCAAGCTTTATTCAGCCTCTCCGTGGATATGACCTGTTCTCACCACTGTATTTTTCATCTTTGTGATTTAAATTCGTGAGACAGTTATAGAGAAGGTGGGCATTTTGACGTGTGCAACGAACTCGAGACAACCGAAAACGCACAGTCAACAATGCCGCATTTAGTTTACTACAGATGGTTCATCCAGGACTTTTCAAAGATAGCAGCACCTACGACAAGATTGACTAGGAAAGGAGTGCCATTTGTATGGTCTTCAGACTGTAAGCGCAGTTTTGCAGAGTTGAAGAAGAGGCTTACTACAACACCAATATTGGAGATACCATCAGGCAGTGGAGGATTTGTACTATATACAGATGCATCCAGAAGAGGATTGGGAGCAGTGTTAATGCAACATGGTAAAGTAGTGGCATATGCATCAAGACAACTGAAGAAACATGAAGAGAATTATCCTACTCATGATTTAGAACTGGAAGCAGTGGTTTTTGCATTAAAGTTGTGGAGGCATTATCTATATGGGGAGAGATTTGAAATTTTCACAGATCATAAGAGCCTAAAATATATTTTCTCACAGAAGGACTTAAATTTGAGGCAGCGTAGGTGGATGAAATATATGAAAGATTATGATTTCAGTCTGGCATATCACCCAGGTAAAGCTAATGTGGTAGCAGATGCACTGAGCAGAAAAGCAGTTATGAGTCACATTATGATTAGAGAATTGAAATTATATGAAAATGTGATAGAAAATTCATTATTTGTGCCAAGCAATCAGCAACGAACAGTGTTAGCAACTAGTGCAGTAGAACCTTCTTTATATTGGCAAATAGTGGAGGCACAAAGAACAGATGAGAATCTAGTGGACATAGTCAGAATGGAATAGGTCACATTAGATGATGATAGTGTGGTCAGGCTTAAAGGTAGATTATATGTTACAGCTGATGTCGAAGTTAAGTAGAAAGTATTAGAGGAGGCCCACAGGTTGAGATACACTATTCATCCAGGCAGTACCAAGATGTATCAAGACTTGAAGAAGCATTTATGGTGGCCGAACATGAAGAAAGAAATTTCGGAATTTATAGCAAGATATCTGGTATATCAACAAGTCAAGGCAGAGCATCAAAGGCCGGGAGGTTTGCTTCAGCCATTGCCCATTCCGCAGTAGAAATGAGATGATATAGCCATGGATTTTGTAGTTGGTTTGCCCAGAACAGCAACAGGTCATAATGGTATTTGGGTCTTTGTAGACAGATTGACCAAGGTATGCAGGTTACTGGCAGTAAGTATGTCATGGACTGTGGATAGATTAGTTAGATTATATGTTGACAGAATAGTACCATTGCATGGAATTCCAGTAATAATTGTCTCAGATAGAGATCCCAGGTTTACTTCAGGTTTTTGTAGGAGTTTGTAGAGAGTACTTGGTACAGAATTAAGGTACAGCTCAGCTTATCATCCACAAACAGATGGGTAGACAGAAAGAACCATTCAGACTATAGAAGATATGCCAAGAGCTTGTTGTCTAGTATGGGGAGGTACATGGGAGCACCACTTAGGCATGGTAGAGTTTGCATACAATAACAGTCATCATGCGAGCATCGGAATGTCACCTTATGAAGATTTATATGGAAGACCGTGCATGACACCATTAAATTGGCATGAAGTAGGTGAGAGACAGGTTATGGGTCCAGAATTAATTCAGCAATGTTCAAAAATTGTTAAATTTATCAAGGAAAAGCTTCAAACATCGCAGAGTCATCAGAAGACTTATGCAGACACCAAACGCAGGCACTACAGTTTGAAGTTGGTGATTATGTGTTTTTGATGGTTTCTCCTACTAAAGGTGTACTCAGGTTCAGAAAGAAAGGTAAATTGAGTCCCAAATATGTCGGTCCATTCCATATATTAGAAAGAATTAGTGAAACATCTTATAGATTGGATCTCCTAGCAGACTTCACAGATGCACAAGATGTGTTTCATGTTTCAATGCTCAGAAGATATATCAAAGATCCTTCTCAGGTGGTCAGTTACCAGAGAGATGATTTAAAGCCAGACATGTCAATGCCAGAGTATCTGGTACAGATTATTGGACGTAGAACCCAGAAGTTGAGAAAAAAAGAAATTGAGTTAGTGAAGGTTAGATGGGAAAACATGCAAGGTAGAGAAGACAAATGGAAACTAGCTAAAGAAATGATGAAAGTGTATCCATACTTGTTTCAGTAAGCCTTTAATTCTTTTAGGTGATAGTACCATGCTGGTTTAATTAAAAATTTTGTGTCGAGCTTTCTTTCTAAACTTCGAGGACGAAATTCCTTTTAGGTGATAGTAATGTAGCGTATTGATCGTTCGGATCGTGGATTAATGGTTGTGGAGGACAGTATGTGGCTTGTGGCTTGAGTTTTAGGTGTTTACGCAGGTTGTGGGGCTTTGTGGGCCGACCAGTTGGGCCCAAAGCACCCATCGGTTCACTGTTTGTGAACGCAACAGGGCTGGACGTCGTGTTCTTAACGCGACGGTCCTGGGTGTCACATTCTTGTTACCGCCATTTCAAGCTCTTCGTTTGCATGTTTGCCGTGTGGCGCGCACTGGGCGGCCCACTGGCGTCAGCAGTGAGAAGGTGACGGCCACCTACGTTGCGTTCTTATCGCAACAGTAGGGTACGTCGCATTCTCAACTCTGAGGGGTTTTTAACTAAGGTCGGCCAAACAGAGCTCAGAACGCTTATCTTGGCCAGGAAGGAGTTTTTGCGGAGGATTTTGGGCGATCCGACATTTTGGAGACGTTTTTGGCGTGGTCTCACCGTGAGGATGTGGTACGGAGCGGGGGAAACACCGGGATATCGTCGTTGTTCACGTTCTTCACGAAGGTAGGGAGATTCTGCCCTGTTTTTCGATGTAGATTGCATGTTTAGCTTGTTTTACATGCTATAGACAGTAGATATCATGCTAATGTAGTGCTTGAAGCATGTATATCTGTGTTTCATGGTAGTTAGCATGGTTTGTGTGGGGATTCCGGAGATGGAACCCCGGATTTAGATCACTGTCTGTGAAGGCGATAGAGCTGACTATCACGATCAGATTGCGATAGCCCGACCCGTCGCATTCTTCTTCAGAACGCGCTGTATCGTAGCGTCACGTTCTGAAGGCGACAGTGGACCTCGTCGCGTTCTTGTTCCCGATGGCAATGAGCTTGTGCTTGGCTACGTGATTATCAGATTATTATTATTTGGTATGCATGGCATTGGTAAGCGGTGCATTGGCACTTGTAGAGTTTGAGGAACGTGTTGTACGCATGGTTGACGTGGTGTTCATGTGGTTTGTGTGTGCGTGGAGAGTAGTACGACGCCTACCGTGGATACCTCTTTAGTTGGGAGCCCAAGGTTTTGTGTGAGCTAGGCACGTTAGTGCTCGGGGCTTGTCCCGGTACTTGTGTACCGTCGAGGTCTGTGTCGTCTTCTTGGACACCCTCACACTTGTGTAGAGTTGTACGTTCGGCTGAGGGAAAGACGACAGAGGGACAACGACTTGTGAGAGTTTGTGTTTTGTTGCTTGTAGCACGCTCGTGGTTGGGGGTTATGGACACCAGTAGACGTATTGGACCCCAGCTAGTCATGTTTACCAGTTCCTCACTTTAGGGAGCTCGGGCCGGAGTCCCTAAAGGTGCCAGGCATGGGCCTGCGGTAGTGTGGTCCATAGGAGTGGTGTTGGTTGGTCTCCACAGTTCTTTGGTTTATGGTGGTGGAGCGGCAGCTAGACCTTTCATCCCTACAAGGCTGAGAGGTAGTCCTGTGTGGTTTGTCCGGGTTAGTTGTTGGTGTCGCGAACCAGTCTTTGTGGCCCGAGTGTGGCATTTCCTACTTTAGCACGTACACTAGGCGAGGTTTTCCATTTATTTATTAAAGGTTGATTTCTATTAATGGCATGTGGTAAGTAGTATTTACAGTTTTAATATCCTGTGTAGTTAGTTTTATAAATTGCTAGCGTAGCTTCCTGCTTCAGTTACGTTGTGAGTTTGGTTTTGTTCAACTTTTGGGGGAGTTTTCTTACTAAGCCTATGACTCGTGAGGCTCATCCCTACTTCTTCCAGGTGAGGGAGAGCAGGATGCTTCTCGTCCTTCATCTAGTTCGGAGCCGCGCCGTAGCGGAGTTGGGCCTTCAGCACCAGCAGTGTGATCTTTACTTTTTGTTCTCCTCGGGGTATGCCCCAGGTTACTATACTTTGTGTTAGACTGTAGTTGAGATCTGGCTATGTATATTTCATGTAAATATTTGTGAGATGTGAAATCTTATATATATTTGAGTTGTCTCATTTATGTTTCTACAGACTCGTGTGATTGATATCCCTTGTGAGGCTACGGCTCGATCGCGGGAGACGGAGTCGGATCAGGCTCGTTATTAAGTTAACGGTTTGAATGACGAGGACCGTCACATTTAATATTTCACATTTTACTGTTAATGGCATGTTTTGATGGTCTACACTTCACATATACAGGTTCACATGATTTTGTCAAAGTTGTGTCAACACAGGTCCAGTGTGTGTCGACACATCCATTGCTCCCATAAAGCAGTAAAAAGAAAAAGGAGCTAGTTGTGTCAACACAGGTCCATTGTGTGTCGACACATCCATTGCTATCCAGTAACAGTCAAAAAAGAAGGAGCCAGTTGTGTCGACATAGGTCAGGTGTGTGTCGGCACAGGTTAACTGCCAAGCAGCAGAACAGGATCTTGTGTCGACACACAACTTGATTGTGTCGACACACATCGAATGACGATTCAGTACGTGAATTTTCTGAACACATGTCTGCTTAGGAATCAAGAGATCTGACCTAGATCTTTGTGCCCATGCACCCCAAGGGTCCACATGGACACATGGGACTATATATACCCATGATCCTCGTACTCCAAAAGTAAGGGAGCTGAGACTATTTCGGAAGAAGAGAAGGAGAGCAGGAAAAAGGGAATCTGCATCCAGGGGAGCAGAGCATTGCCGCCAGGAAGCAGAAGGAAAAGAGAAAAGAGGGAGAAGAAGCATCTACGTCCAGAAGGAGAACATATCAGTGCTGGTCTGAAGAAGAAGGAGAAGAAGATCTTGCTGAGTCTGTAATTCATCCTTCTAATACTTTCTCTGTGTGATCTGTGTATGTGTTCTACACAGATCACCTAATTCTATTTTGTTCTACATTTTCCATTGTACTGAGATAGATCGTGCTAGAGGATCTACTCTCTAATTGATCTTATTCTAGCAGAACTTGGATCCATCGTGATTCAAAGGTTTGAGTACTGTGTACTCAAGGTTGGAGCCGTAGTGCTCTGGTGTTTGAGCCGTCGTGCTCAAGTGCTTGTGAATTGTAGAATTCATAAGTGGTTTGTGGAGTAGGTCATTGTACCTATCTCCTGGGTGTTTCCTTGAGTCGTCGCACTCAAAGGTGTTTGGAGTCGTCATGCTCTAGGTTGTACTGCTCGAGTTAGTGTTTCCTCCGTCGTGGGGAGGTGGACGTAGGAGACACAAGTTGTGTTCTCCGAACCACCTTAAAATTCTCTGTGAACTGTGGTTTGCTGCATCATTTCACTCTATATTCACACACCACTCTTGGATCTAATCGAATTGTGTGTGTTACTCATTTTAATTTTGCTGCCATACACACACATTCGTAATTAACTTGAATTCAGTCACCTATCCGATCCCAATAGTTCTTTCTTTTCTAAGAAAGACTTGTGTCTAGCTGTAGGACTATATACAGTGTTCCTCTTCCTGTGTGAAGAGAAGGTCAGCGGGGTGCTGGTGGTTTCTATCCAGCTGAGGGACTGTACTCAGTGTTCCTCTTAGGTTGAGGGAAAAACCTAGCTGGGTTGGTGTCAGCAGAACCTAGCTAGGGATTTAAGTCTAGCAGAACCGCACTAGGGTTTGTTCCAGGAGGGTGGCTTCTTGACCTGTAATAGAAGTGAGTTTCCTTCCTACTCGGAAAGGAAGAGGACCAGCGGGTAGCTGGGGGTTTGTATATCCTTAGGGGATTGTACCCTAGTTAGTGAAATCCCAAGATTTGCTTGGAGACTAGACGTAGGTCTTCTATTTGAGAAGTACCGACCAGGATAAAATTTCTGTGTGATCATCAGTCCATCCCCATATAATTTTATTTATTATATGCATTTTTTAGTGATTAACAAAACCTTAACAAATATTTTCTAACAAGTTTTTCTGAAGTTCATCCACAGGAAATAATTCAAGCAAAATCTGTAAGCTATTCTCACACACTGTCATTTAAAGTTCAGAGCATGCATTTCTTCTAAGTACACATCGATTTCCTTTATAGTATAACGATTTGATAAGTAAAACAACAATTTTTATCGCTGCAACGATTTGATAAGTAAAACAAGGATTTCCATCGCTACAATGATTTGATAAGTAAAACAACGATTTCCATCACTACAACGATTCGCTAAGTTAAACAACGATTTGATCGAAGTAACGATTCGCCAAGTTAAATAATGATTTGATCGCTGTAACGATTCGATAAGTAAAACAACGATTTAATCACTGTAACGATTTGATAAGTGAAACAATGATTTGATCGTTGTAATGATTCGATAAGTGAAACAATGATTTGATCGCTGTAACGATTCGATAAGAGAAACAACGATTCGATAAGTGAAACAACGATTTGATCGTTGTAACGATTCGATAAGTGAAACAACGATTTGATCATTGTAACGATTCGGTAAGTTAAATAATGATTTGATCGCTGTAACGATTCGATAAGTTAAAACAACAATTCGATCGCTGTAACAATTCAGTAAGTTAAACAACGATTTGATCGCTATAACGATTCGCTATCACTTCAACATCAATTTGATCGAAACAACGATTTAATAGCAAACAACGATTTGCTCTTACTTGAACAATGATTTGCCTTAGTCAAAGAACGATTTGCTCAAACAACGATTTCTCTTACTTGAACAACGATTTGCCTTAGTCAAAGAATGATTTGCTCAAACAACGATTTGCTTCTACTTAAATAACGATTTGCGTGGACAACGATTTCATTATTCACATCAACATAAAATTTCATTTATATATGGATTACATTTATGAAATCGATTTCACGTATACAACAACACTCTTCACAATGATTATGGTTTGAATGAATTATCATGCATTTCATTATTATCTTCTCAGATAAAACCTGATAATAACCATTCTATTCAAACATATTTTCAAAACTCTATGGAGTTCAAGTCTTCCCGTGCATACTAAGATCTTGATCATCCCACGAAATCCTCTTGCTTTGTAGCACCCCGGAAATTTTAATTACACAAAAATTTAAATAAATAGAAATAAATAATTTCCATAATATTGGATTATTTAAAACATACGTACAATTATCGTATGTGCTAAAACACATCATAAAATTCCGTAAAAATTATAAATCAACCCCACACATTATTACTAAATGTTCCACAAAGACATTTGTGCCAAGAAAAATCATTTGGGCTAGGTTTAAGAATTATTGCGACCGATTATCCAAATAAGGAAACAACTCGGAAAACCGTTAACACGGAAATCCGACGCAACCAAAAATTAAATAAAAGTGTTGGAGAGACTTCCAACATTATATATAAATAACCCAATGTCTTAATTGGGCCAATGGACCACATATGACCCAAAAATCAAATGAAGCTAGGAAATGCATGGAAATTCGTAGCTTAAATTAGCTGAAATTAAAAAGAGGCAATTAGAGTTGAATTGGGAAGAGATATTACACTCTTGGCAACCCAAATTCGTGCCTACCCACCCATGGAGGTTGCTTGATGGCCAAGACTCTCTAATGGAGAGAGAGATCTTCAAATTTTGGAAAGACACAAGCCAATCCCGCAACCCTTCTTTCCTAGTTACAATAGGACTCCTAAAACCCATAGATGCTTAAATACTCTTCACCTAAACCCTAGGGGCGAGTTTAGAACTTGCTGGGGTCGTGTGGAGGAGCTCTTGGTGGCTGGAGAGTAGGAGATCAAGCATACCGAGCTCATCTTCTTCCCCGTTCATCTGCTACGACCTGCACAAACCACCTACTTGAAGCCCATCAAAGGTAGGCCAAACCTAAACCAAACCTTGTAAAGCTTATACCCCTGGAAAGAGGGTCAAGTCTACGTTCTAACCCAAGTGGAATGCCCAAATTCCATGCAGTATACACGGAGCAGTAAGCGTTCTCCTCCAAGTGGTCTGAACACGGGTTTTATGGAAAAATGAGACTTCTTCAACCCAGAAGGTAGGTTTTCTCGGGCCAAACCTTAACTTATCCTATAGAAATATGTAGAGCATCAAGTTAACTTTCGTTTCCCACTGGTTTCATCGAATTTCATTGAGTAGATTTTGAACTATAAGCGTTTTTCCAAAGTCGCGCACTGTTAGGGCTTTTCCTGTTCTTTGTATGTTTCATGGGATTCAAGACCGAATTAGAGTAAACTCATAACATGAAAGTTATTCTACTAGTTGTCCTCGTCAGATTTTGTGTTGAACATTTTGTCTAAATCTCATTAGTTAGAGAGTTATAAGCATGGTAAGAGGGTTGCTGTATGAAACTACGTCTTCAGGTTACACTTGTCTTCTATGTTGAGTTTGACTTGATTAAAGCCTATCAAAACCCTCATTATTTTCTAATACCGATTTACTGGAAGCACCCTTGCATGTCTAGGTTGGTTTAAACTAGTTTCGTTATTTTTCATCCACCGTACAATTTGTTCTCTATTTTTGAAGCACCATGTGTCAATATAAGGCAGTTCTGGACTGCAATCCAAGAACAAGTCCTTTCTCTGTCAGAGTCAGGCGCAGACCCTGTGAATGCGACGGCCCGATAGGCCGCGTTCTGAGTCTCATCGCGACAGCACACCCGTCGCTTTCTGAAAGTGACGAGCACACCGTCGCTATATCGCTGCCTGATCTGACTTCCACGTCGCGTTCTTCACATCCCGTTGTCGCGTTCTGGTCCCGACATGTCGCGACCCTTACTGGGGACCGTCGCAACCTAACCTCCAGCCCTGACAGCCCTGACGCCTTCTTCATAAGCACCCGTCGCGATCTACCTGCCTGATCAGAAAAGCATGTCGCGATCCTCACAAGCCACTGTCGCGATCTGATCTGACCCCGTCGCGATCCTTACTGGGGTCCGTCGCAACCTCAGGACTTTTGCATAAAACCCCACTTATTTTCTTGCAAATCTAACCGTTATACCCAAGGTCTGTTTAATCTAATTCTAATGTGTAAATTGTATGTCTTGGGTCTGATCATTGCATGATGTCTATTTAACGGTTTAAAAATGTTTAACCCATTTAAAAAGCCTTAATTACACGAATATTATTCTAAATTCTTTCTTAACGATGTGATCATTCATGAAACTTGTGATTGACTCTTGTTACCATTCTAGCTTGATTAAATGATGATTATTATCTTCAAATCTTGCAAACCCATGTATAGTTAAATACATTGTCATTCGCATGTCATCGTGTTAAACGTTTTTCCACGAGTTTGAGACCGATGGATTGAGAATTGAGACGTGTATGTCACTACACACTTACATATCTAGACAGCCCTTTTCTTGGGAAATTGGAAACTCTCTACCGGTCATTCCGAATTGGTAGACTAGCGACCTTTTCACCAAGGCCTCTGTAAATCTCCTCTAACCATGGATTCCCACATAGCCGACGAGTTGGTTGTACCATTGAAGTTCCCTGGAGATAGAGTGCACTTCCTCTCTCGTCTTGTTCTCGTGAGTGTGATTTACAATCTAGACTAAAGCCATTAATGCAAAGATTGAACTAAAGTATAAATCATACCGTTATGCTGCCGAATTTATCTCTTGACCATTGTTATCATGAAATCATGTTCAATTACTTATTGCTTGTTCCCATCATCATCATGAACATGACATTACACATGCTTACTTATTGAAACTCTCATTGGCCATTATTAATGAATGTGGGTATCTACATTTAAAATTTTACATGAGATGCTGACAGGGCACGGCGTGTGTCCAAGGGCTCCAATCTAGCCCCAATGACGGCGAGTCATAGATATACTGTTAACCATGGGGTATAATGATTACTGGCGTTGCATCTGCGCTGGGAGTCTTGCTTGCTTGTTGAATGATAGATACAATAACCACATACACATGTCCTAGTGTACATTCTTGATGGATCTTTTTTCGGTGTACATTAGTGTCTACGTGCCTGATTAGTGTTACATGATCGTGCTCGTGCGTTCTTGCTTGCTTGCATGATATGGCCATCCTGCATTTAATGCAATTAGTGATATCTTGTGTTCTTAACATCAAGTGAAATCTCGCGTGCTTGTACAAAGTGATCTATTTCTAGTTCTATCTTGTCATCTTGTTTACAACTCTTGTTCTATCATAATCACTCTATCTAGCTTGTTTCATATATCGTGTTTAAAGAGTTTTATTCGTACATGCATAATATGACATTCATTGTGCTTACCTAGTTCTAAATTACTAATCACTTATATCATTGCCCGCACATTGAGATATAAATCCTACTGGGCTAGTTTGCTCATCCCCTACTTTTACCCAATCTAGGTGACTATGAAGTTCAAGAGGAAGAGCAAGTCGAGGATGGGAATGCGTCCGAGTGAAGAGCGTTCCAAACATGAGTCTATGTATAGTAGTTTATTTTGAGTGTTAGAACAATGTAGTAGGAAGTGAGGTATTATGTACTTTTGCTTTTATTGAGTCTTAGTCCTGTATTAGTTTATCTGAGACAAATATGAGATTTGAATACAATTTCCATTAAGTTCAAATTTGGGCCCTATGATGATGTATGTTGTTATACATTTAGTGCAAGCTAGCTAGAGGCTTATTTGCCGACTGTTCACGTCTCGGGATATTGACTCGAATTCTTCGAATTAATAATATCCACTACATAATTCTCAGGACGTGACATGCTTACTTGATATATCGCATAAAATCTTGATTTATGTGTTGTCAGGATAGCCTTTCTAGTTTAAGCATATCATTATACTGCACGCTACCAGGGTTGACTGACAACGTAGACAAAAAGGAGTTATCTAGGTATCCGTGTTTAATGCATGCAGGGCTTTTGTAGTAAAGCACGTCAAAGATGGATCTGTCAACCTGTCAAAAGGATAAAAGATTCAGAAAATCTTTCCTAAGGATGCAAGGACCAATCCAAGCGCTCATAGCTACAGGCTCATCTCCACATGCCTACGACCAGTCTCTCTAACGAACATGAAGCTGTGAGACAACGGGCATCTGAACGGCTACTTCAACGGTCAAAATAATTTGTAGAAGATAAAAAGAAGACTGATGACTCCATGAAGAAAATTGCACACACAAGTGATAAACACTGAGCAACATACATAGAATCCATCAAGCACTTGCAAGCATCAGCAAGAAGAGCTTATTCCTTTCAGCGCACCAACCTTTAGCTCTCAACTCTCTGTGTTTCATTTGCTTAGTCTTTGGAGAGCTAGTGTAGTTCTGAGAGATTTTCGTGTTGCAAATATTTGTCTCTCAGATTCAGCCTCAGATCAAGCAATCTCTTATAAGCTTGGTCTAGGGGCAATTCGACTTTTACTCACATTCTCTGTGTGTGTTCCTCTTCTGTTGTGAAGAGAAGACCTATAGGAAACAGGTGGTTGTTATTCCCTTCATTGAAGAAGGAAGACCTGTTGCATCCGGTGTTGGTTTGTACCTCTTCGGGGTTAGAAGAGAAGGCCAACTGCTGCTGGATGTGTAAGTGTCCTTAAGAGGGACAGTACCCTTAGTTAGTGGAATCCAAGTTGTTGCTTGGGGACTGGATGTAGGACTCCTTGGTATAGGAGGTCCGAACCAAAATAAAAGTCTCTTGTGTTGTGTGTTTGCTTGTTTGTCTTCACTCTCACTAACACTAACTATCAATCTTAGTGTTTTGTTGTTAAGTGTTTTTATTGGCAGGTTTTAATTTAAAAAGAGCGTTTAGCAATCCATTCACCCCTCCCCCCTCTGGGCTTGCTATCTGGGCAACTAGTGGTATCAGAGCCAAGTCTCTTCAAGAAAGAAGATCTCACGATCTGAAGAGCAAAGATAAATGGCAGCTCAAGGGCATGCAGAAGGTCAGTCCGTCAACAGACCCCCTCTATTTGATGGTTAAGACTACAATTACTGGAAGACTTGAATGGAATTCTTTCTTCAAGGTCTCGATTTCCAACTTTGGTCTATTATCGAAGAAGGAGATCTCTTGGTAACCAATCAAAAAGACAAATGGACAGATGAAGACAAGAAGAAAATATCTCTAAACAGCAAAGCAAAGAGTATACTGTGTTGTGCTCTTAGTAAGAAAGAGTTCAACAGGATTTCCGCCTGCAAATCTGCTATGGAAATGTGGGAGAAACTAAGACTCACATACGAAAGATTTCAGATGCAATCCGGAGAGTCCATCACACAAATGTATAGCAGATTCACAAACATCACAAATGGTTTGGCTAGGCTTGGAAAAACATATGACATTGGAGATATGGTGAGAAAGATATTGCAATCTCTACCATCCTCATGAACTCCAAAGGTGACAGCCATAGAAGAAGCTAATGATCTAAGAAGGATGTCACTTGAGAAACTCATTGGGTCACTAATGGCCTATGAGATAAACATGGAGAGGCTTGGAGAATCCTCAATCCAGAAGAAGCACAGTAATGCTCTGAAAGCTACAGAAGGCAGCTCTGAAGAAGAATATGAAAATGACAGGAGTGATGAAAGTAGTGAAGATGAGGAAGCTTTTCTCTCTAGAAGACTGCAGCGTATTCTAGCCAAGAAAAAATATTAGTTAGGAAGAAGGTACTTCAAGAAAGGGAGAGACTTCAAGAAGCCTGAAGTTAAGGATGTTAAGAAGTCAGAACCCATATGCTACGAATGCAAGAAGCTTGGACACATCAAGGCTGAGTGCCCAAAGCTGAAGAAGACTGAGTTCAAGAAGAAAGACAACTCAAAGAAATTCAAAAGATACAAAAAGAAAGCCATGGCAGCTGCATGGAACAATGAGAGTGACTCAGACAGTGAGTCAAGCTCCAGCGATAAAGAAGAAGAAAAAGCCAATCTGGCTTTCATGGCAAGCATCGAAGACAAGGTAACCTCTTACTCATCTTTTACTTCTTATAATGATTCGGATTCAGATAGTTTAGAAGAAGCATTCAATGAATTATACAGTAAATATAAAGATGTATGTAAACTATTAAAAACTACTAAGAAACATTATGCATGCTTGAAAATCACAAACTCAAATCTAAAATCTGAAACTGAACAACTAGAAAAATAAATCTATGAATTAAAAAGGAAATGAACTGTTATGTGAAGATCTAAAAATAAAAAATGAATAAATAACAAATCTGGAAAACTAGGAAACTTTAAGTAAAATTAAAAAGGAAGTTGACACACTAACAAAAGATAATGAATATCTAACTAACACAATCGAAAAATTCACAAATGGAAAATCATCTCTAATATTAAAAGGAGCAAGAAGATCTGGTAAGAAAAAGTATGGTTTAGGATATATTCCACCAGATAATGAGGAAACAATCATTCATCCTAAAATTTATCTAACGCCAAAATTTGTAACTGAACAAAATATTAACTATAAGTCCAACATTAAATTCAAGCCAATTAAAATAGTAAATAATATATCATGTTGTAGTCATTGTAATAAATTAGGACACACTAAAATAACTTGTACAACTAAACACTTAAAGTGGATTCCTAAAAGAAAAAATGGGGAAACTAACCAGCAAGGACCCAAAAGAATTTGGGTACCTAAATCTTAATGATTTAATTGCAGGGAAGCCTTAGAGCATCAAAGTGGTACCTGGACAGCGGGTGCTCAAGGCACATGACTGGCAACAGAAGACTGTTTTCATACATCAAAGATGAAGAAGGAACAGTGACCTATGGCGATAATGGAAAAGGCTCAGTGATCGGTTGTGGATCTATTGGAAGTCAAGACATAATCCTCATAGAAGATGTTTTATGTGTCAAAGGACTCAAGCACAATCTCATAAGTATCATCTAGCTATGTGACAAGGGTCACCAAATCAAATTTCAGGAGTCTAAGTGCCTAATTATGAAGGATGGTGTAACTGTGTTCGAAGCCAGCAGAGAAAAGAACATGTATGTGCTGCATCTAGAGGAACTGAAAGATCAAGATGTTTGTCTAGCAGCAAATAAAGATCAAACTACTAAACTATGGAACAGGAGATTGGGTCACTACAGCTTGGATGGAATTAGAAAGCTTGTCAAACGTAATCTAGTGGAAGGTCTGCCCAAGATAAGCTTAAAAATAGAAGGTGTTTGTGAACCATGTGCAAAAGGGAAGCATGCAAAATCTTCCTTCAAGTCAAAGACAGTGGTAACTACCTCCAAACCTTTGGAATTGCTTCATATGGATTTGTTTGGACCAATGAGAACTACTAGCCTGGGAGGAAAGAACTTTGGTTTTGTAATAGTGGATGACTATTCAAGATTTACATAGGTATCCTTCTTAGAGCATAAAGATGATACTTTCGAAAGCTTTGTGAAGTTCAGTAAGTTAGTTCAGAAAGACAAGAAGTTCAGCATAATAAGCATTCGCTCAGATCATGGAGGAGAATTCCAAAATGACAAATTTACAGAATTTTGTGATGATCAAGGAATAGAGTATAACTTCTCAGCACCAAGAACATCTCAGCAGAATGGAGTAGCTGAGAGGAAAAATAGAACCCTGTTGGATATGGCCAGAACCATGTTATCAGAATACAATCTTCCAAGATATTTCTGGGCAGAAGCTATCAACACAGCTTGCTATATCATAAATAGAGTGATGATCAGGCCAATTCTGAAGAAGACCGCGTATGAACTATATAAGCAAAGGAAGCCCAAGATCAGTCATTTCAGAACGTTTGGATGTCCATGCTTCATTCACAACAATGGTAAGAGAGACATAGGTAAGTTGGATTCCAAATTTGATGAAGGAATCTTTATGGGGTATGCTTCTAAACCAAAAGGCTATAGAGTTTTTAATAAACAAAGTTTATTAATTGAACAAACCGTTCATGTTATTTTTTACGAGTCTAACCCTTCCTTGAGAAAGGAAGTAGATAGTGATGATGAAAATGCAGAAAATATATCCAACAAACTAAAAGATACATCTATCAAGGATAATGAAGATCCACCCTTGGAAGAACTGCAACAAAAAGAAATTATACATGATGATCTTCCAAAGGAATGGAGATACAAGAAGGATCACTTGAAAGACAACATCATTGGAGATCCATCAGCTGGGGTAAAAACAAGAGGTAATATTATCCCTTGTGATTACCTAGCATTTGTATCTCAAATTGAGCCTAAGATAGTCAATGAAGCCCTGTCTGATGAATCTTGGATTCTAGCCATGCAAGATGAACTCAATCAGTTCAAGAGAAACCAAGTTTGGTCCCTTGTTCCGAGACCATCAGATCATCCTGTGATTGGCACAAAATGGGTGTTCAAGAACAAATTGAATGAAGCTGGTATTATCACTAGAAACAAGGCTAGACTGGTTGCTTAAGACTATTCTCAAGAGGAAGGCATAGATTTCGATGAAACATATGCACCAGTGGCTAGACTTGAGGCTATTCGAATTTTACTTGCTTATGCATCTGCATTGGATTTAAAACTTTTTCAAATAGATGTAAAATCAACATTTTTAAATGGATATATAAAGGAGGAAGTCTATGTAGAACAACCTCCTGGTTTTGATAATGTAGAATTTCCAAATCATGTTTTTAAATTGCACAAAATATTATATGGTTTAAAGTAAGCACCTAGAGCATGGTATGAAAGACTTAGTGTATTTTTGTTAAACCATGGTTTTATCAGAGGACAGGTAGATAGCACATTATTCATTAAATCAAAGATCAAAAATATATTACTCGTGTAAATTTATGTAGATGATATCATATTTGAATCCACTGACGAATCCTTGTGCAATTATTTTGAGAAGCTCATGTAGGGAGAATTCGAAATGAGCATGATGGGAGAGCTCAACTACTTTTTTGGCCTACAAATCAAGCAAGGTAAAGAAGGTACACATATTTGTCAAGCAAAATACACCAAAGAATTGCTGAAGAAGTTTGGATTCGACAATGCTAAACCACTGTCAACTCCAATGAGTAGATTCACCAGATTAGACAATGATAAGGAAGGTAAGAAAGTTGATCAAAAACTTTATAGAGGTATGATAGGATCATTACTTTATTTGACAGCTAGTAGACCTGATATTTTATTTAGTGTATGCATGTGTGCAAGATATCAAGCTGATCCTAAGGAATCCCACTTAATATCTGTTAACAGAATTTTTAGATATTTAGATAAAACTCATGATCTAGGCTTGTGGTATCCAAAATCATGTGAAAATAGTCTAGTTGGATATTCTGATGCTGACTATGCTGGATGCAAGGTAGATAGCAAAAGCACTACAGTCTATGTAGAAACTAAACAAAAGAATTCTTGCAGGATGTTTGATTTTATGGTCTTCAAAGAAGTAAAATTCAGTAGCACTATCAACAGCTGAAGCTGAGTACGTAGCTGCTGGGAGCTGTTGCACTCAACTCTTATGGATAAAACTACAGCTTGAAGACTATGGACTGCACATCAAGACCATCCCATTGCTGTGCGACAACACTAGTGCGATAAATCTCACCAAAAATCCAGTTCAGCATTCTAGAACGAAACATATAGAGGTTAGATACCATTTCATTAGAGATCATGTAGCTAATGGCAATATAAATATTTCTTTTATAGATACGTTAAATTAGTTAGCAGATATCTTTACAAAGGCCTTACCTGAAGAGAGATTTAGGTCTCTTAGAAGGAAATTAGGTATGTGTAATTTGTAAAAGATACGTCTGCATGAAACTGAAATAATAAATTTCAGAATAATTTTCGCTCTTCCCACTAAAAATTAAGCAAATCCTGTAATTGTGTGCGTCATAAAGTGTTATGGCGTTTCAAATGAATTCTTTATTGTATACACTATCATTTCCTCTTTTGTCGTTATCTGCATTTATTATTCTGGCGTTTCAAAAGCGCCTTTATGTCCTGCCGTTAAATCCGTAAGTCATGCCTTATCGATTTCATCCCTCTCTTTCATCTCTTTCGACTTGCCTGGAGCGATAAACCCTTATTGATTCAGGAATCCTCTCTGAGCGGATTCGAAAGCTCTACTTGTTCCCGTTAAAATTTCTTGGGGGCTTCTGTTCCATTCCTACCCACGATCCTCCAGAAACCTTCCTCATTCAAATCCATGGCTGCTTCTGGGAGTTCTGGCACTGTTGGTGGATACAACGTCGTCTTCCTCACAGCGGAGCAGCAGGAAAGGTTTGCAACAGTCAAGACCAAGTTGTGTGGCAACAAGGCAGTAGATATTACTGATTTGGAGAAAAATGGGATGCATAGTATCGTGGAAGCCATAGAAAGGATGAAATGGACTAGAATGGTCATAGTGTCTGAAGCTAGCTACCCGGACCTAGCCAAGGCATTCTACACTTGCCTGAAGGTAGAAGAAGACGGGTCCCTTACCTCCTCAGTAAAAGGTACACCTATCCATATCACCTATGATCTTCTGGAGAGTTTGTTTGGTGTATCCACGGTTGGTCGCAGTGGGGTAGACAGTGTAGACATTCATGCAAAAGGGTTAGGCATAATCGGAACAGAGTACAAGCTGAAAGATGGTAAAATTGATATCAACCAGTTGAATGCATTCAATAGGATTCTTCATTTCATAGTCTGCCAGATTCTAGTACCAAGAAGCGCCACATTCTCAACTTGCCCTAAGGCCAATTCTGATATGATGTTTTGGGCAATTCAGAATCAAGACATTAATATGGCTCAAGTGATCATTAAGAGAATGAGATTTGCAGCAGAAATGATATGGGACACGAAGAACAAGCTAAATGTTGACCTACCTTATGCTCATTTGTTAACCAGGATATTCAAGCACTGTAATATTGATTTAAAGAGAGAAGTGATGGAGAAGATGGGCCAACCTATTCGGTCCAGAAACTTAAAGAAAAGTGGCTTCTCACTAGTAGGGAGTGTTTGGACCAAGACCTCCATGGCGGAAGGAGAGACTATTATTGGTGAAGCTCTTGTAGTCCCAGAAATTCCAGTGGTCCAAGAAGAGGAAGAAGAAGTCAGAATTGAAGAACCAGTGGCAAGTGCTAGAAGAATAGAAGAAATTGCTCCTGAGAATATTGAGCTCGTTAGGCAGCCCTCTGGAGTAGAGACCCCTCGACAGTCATTGCATCTGTCATTGAAGAAGTGTTAGAAACTGTTGCAAATATTCAGGGGGAGCAGGAAGAAATTCATGAAGAAATCACCCCAATTATTCCTGCTGAAGATGCCACTAGGGAAGTTAGCCAGAGAGCAATTGTTTCGGAAGATGTGGCACTAGGCCACACAGAAGAAAGTACTATGAAAGAAGCCAGTGTAGCAGTAGCCAGTTCAGAAGATGTGGCACCAGGCCACATAGAAGATGTTCAGATGGAGGATGCTCCAGCTCAGGGGGAGCATGTGATTGAAAAGGAAGCAGATGTTCAGGGGGAGCCCACAGTAAGTGCCCCTGCTGATAAATATCAAGAAGGTCTCATTGCAAGTACTTCTGAGTCTAATGATGATGATGTTGTGAAGCCTATTAGAGGCCCAGCAGTTAAAGGCAAGGGTGTGGCCTTAAAGATTCCATTTCTTATTAGAAAGGCACACCACAGATCCAAAAAGAAGAAGCTTAGAGTGAACATGAAGCCTGTGATTGATAGATTAAATGTTCATGGAGAGATCTTGTGCTCACTGCAAATAGAAATTTCATCTATCTTTATCAGCCAAAGCACAGGGGCCAAGGAGATTGGAGCAGTGAAAGCTGAGCTCCAAGGAATGAAAAGTGAGTTGGGGAGCCTAAAGCAATTAGTAACAGATCTTTCAAATTTTGTGAGGGCGCAATTGCCTATTCCTGCCCCTCCTGCTCCCACTCAACCCATGCCAGAGGGCAGTTCAGGGCCATCAGGGCCAAGAAATGAAGAGGAAGTCCGGCCACCAGAGCCTTCTGAAGAAGCAGCCAGGCCATCATGGCCCAATGAGGAATCCAGTCAGTTTGAGCCTGCACAGGAAACATCAGGGCCACCAGGGCCATCAGTTGAGGAGTCTGGGCCGGCAGGGCCAGTGGTGGAAGAGTCAGGGCTAGTGGAATCCGAAGCAAAGCAAGTCAGCATTGAAGATCCAGTAGAAGTTGTTGTTGTGCCCCCAGAGCCTTCTGTTTCTTCTCCTCTTATGACTCCAGCCCCTCCTTCTCCTCCTTCCTCTTCCACTGCCCCTCCAGCACCTGAAACCTTCAAACAACCCATTCCTAAACACATCTCTTCACCTACCCCATTTCTTGCTACCTCTTCTTCTTCACTTATTTCCTCTTCTACTATTCCTCTCCTCCCATCTTTGAGGAACCTCCAGCATCATCTTCTTCAGCTGGACCCTCCTCCTTTGGTCCCTCAACTGCTGGACCATATGCACTACCTCCTCCTACTTCTTTCTATTCTCTTCATCCACCCACTCCTCCATCATTCATAACTATCATTCCAGAGGGAGCTCGTATTCAGGGTGAGGTCATTCAGGACATTAAAGATGAGTTTGAAGAAGCAATTCTTCGCTCAGTCCTGGCTGTTGGCACCCATATCCATAGGATAGGCTCTTCTAGTCCTGCTCCTAAAAAGAGGAAAGTCTCAAAGGACTTTGCTCTCTCCTCTGAACCTCGTTTTTCCCCTCTTTGGTTCTCTCTTTCTGTTGAAAATAGAAGGAGATCTCTATACTGTGAATTTTTGCAAAAATATACATTTGCTACCATTTTTGGCCTCCCTCACCTTAACCTCATTGACCACCTCCATATTGTTCTTCTTCTCTCCCACATATCAAAATCAGATCAGTCCAACAATTTTTCCCTTGCTGAGTCTAAGACTGAAGACCAGTGGGCTAGGGGCCATCAGTATCTCTACAGACAGTTTCTACTTGTAAGATCTGAAAGGTTTCCCCCTTCAGACCATCCTCTTACTCTGTCAGAGTGGTTTGTCATCCACCACAGAAAGTCTTGGGACCCTTTCATCCAAAGGGAGATCAAATTGGTCCAGCACTTCCAAATGTTCCAAGACTACAAATTTGTCAACAATTTTCCAGAAGTTTAGATTGGTCAGTTCAGGGGAGCCATCGCACAGTTGAGAACTGAAAACCCTATTAATACCTCCAAGCTACCAGATGTGGTCTTTCTCCCCAAGCTTCATTCCTTGCTCATGGACTCTGCGGTTGGAACTCTTATCTTTGAAAGATTTACTAGAGTCATTGCCAGAATCACAGTCTATCAGGGTGCTCCTCTTGCCTTCCACAGATTCATATTCCGTGAATATCACAGATGAAACATCAAGTCTGAAGTTCTAGCTCATCTTCTGTCTGAATGTGAAAGGCTCTCTCCATCTGATTGGGAGAAGCATTATCATCAGGCTGCTCTTCAATTGGAAGCCTTGAACTCCTCTTTGTTCAATTCAGGCAAACCTCTTCTGTATGCTGATGAATTTCTAGATCTCAATTCCATCCATTTGGCTTAAGATCCTTTTGCCATTTGGGTTGAAAGATACAAGGTTTATGTACCCTTGAAGAAGGACCTACAGCAGCAGGAGATCTTCAACCCAATCTCCATTAATCAGTTTTTGCAGCATGCCAGCTTTGGAACCACCAGTTCTTACAAGATGTCTCTTGGAAATGATGAGTATGTCAATTTCCTAGAAGTTTATAGGCAGCTCCACATCCAGAGAATGGTTCATGTTATGGGACCTTCATACACTATAGCTTGGGGTGCATTCCAAATCTATTTTGAAGAACAGGAACGTAAGGCTTGGCCGATCATCACTCGCCATGCCTCTCTCTTGTCACATGTCTTCTACATCACTGTACCCCCTCAGTAATCAAATATAGTGGTTCTGTTGGCTCCCATTTATCTTTCTTCTCTTCTTTTCTTGAGTTCTTACTTTTCTTTTTGCTTAATGACAAAAAGGGGGAGAAAATATATTATTCTGAAATACATTCCTTATATTTATCAAATTTATTTAATCTCTTCTAGCAAATTTATTTAAAGTTATTTCAGCATTTTATAAGTTAATGTTATGTTTTGTCATCACCAAAAAAGGGGAGATTGATGATCAGTCTATCCCCATATAATTTTATTTATTATATGTAATTTTTGGTGATTAACAAAACCTTAACAAATATTTTCTAACAAGTTTTTCTAAAGTTCATCCACAAGAAATAATTCAAGCAAAATCTGTAAGTTATTCTCACACATTGTCATTTAAAGTTCAGAGCATGCATTTCTTCTAACTACACATCGATTTCTTTTATAGTATAACGATTTGATAAGCAAAATAACAATTTCCATCGCTACAACGATTTGATAAGTAAAACAACGATTTCCATCGCTACAATGATTCGCTAAGTTAAACAACGATTTGATCGCTGTAACGATTCGATAAGTGAAACAACGATTTAATCGCTGTAACGATTTGATAAGTGAAACAACGATTTAATCGTTGTAACAATTTGATAAGTGAAACAACGATTTGATCGTTGTAACGATTCGATAAGAGAAACAACGATTCGATAAGTTAAACAACGATTTGATAAGTGAAACATATTGGTCCTTTTGGTACGGCAGTAATCTATCTAGCGGGGGGTGAATAGATTTTTGCACAAACAGAAACATAAAACACATAAATTTACAACTAAAAATTTTTGGTTAGTTATGTGATAGTGTGAGATAAAAAGTAGCAGTGCGGAAGCAATTAGACAATCACACAAAGAACACAAGGATTTTTATCCTGGTTCGGTACTTCACAGAAGGAAGACCTGTTGGCCCTTTATGTACGGCAGCAAACTGACCTAGAGGGGGGGTGAATAGGTTTTCTGAAATCTGAAATAGAAACTTTAAACACAGAAATTTATCACTTGAAAGTTTGGTTAGTTTAGTGTGATAAAGAGTGGCAGTGCGGAAGCAAAAGAACAATCACACAAAGGACACAGGAGATTTATCCTGGTTCGGCCCTTCCCACATGGAAGTCCTACGTCCAGTCCCCAAGCAAACTCTTGGGATTTCACTAACCAAGGGTACAGTCCCCCTTATGGACCTTACACCCAGCACCCCAGCTGGTCTTCTTCTCTTTCCCGGGCAAGAAGGCAGCCCACTTCTTTTACAGGTCAAGAAGCCAACCTCCTGGTACAAACCCCAGTGCGGTTCTGCTAGACACTAACCCTAGCTAGGTTAACAAGTGGTACAAACCCCAGTTTGGTTCAGATAGACACAAACCCCTAGCTGGGTTACACACTGTATATAGTCCTACAGCTGGACAAGGGTCTTTCTTAGAAAAGAAAGAACAAGACTGAGAGCTAATACAAGATGAACACTATGGACTTAGCTCACAGTCACAGACTCTCCCCCAAGATTACAATGAGCACAGGGAGAAAATGGAAGAGAAGAAGGCTTGAAGGCGATGAAGACTTCTGCTTTGAAAAGCTTCTGTAGATTTTTGGCTCGAGCTCTTCTCTCTTGCTTTGAGTGTATATGGCGTTGAGGTTCCTCACTTGGATGTACACTCCTTCAAAGATATTCAGGAAGGCTCACTTTTTGTTCTTCAGCAATGCTCCATCTTTTATATGAGCAGCTTTGAATGGATCTGTTGAAGAGATCCGTTGGAGTTCTAGCCGTTGCTCATCTCCTCTTCATTTGTCTTAATCAGACTCTGATGGTCTTCGAGGTCTGTACACATAGAAGAAAGTGTTAGCATAAAAGAGTGTTTATGATAAACGATGCATAGTACTGTGCTTCTGCTAACATACTGAAAATAGTAGGTCATATCTTTTTGACAAGACTCTGAAATATGCATGCAGCTTTTTGTCAGAAGATATTTGACTTTTCATTTAAGCGCCAAGCTTATTTGAAATATAAAGGCAATATGTGTTTGAATAGAATCCATGAAGAAATCGTTATGAGCATGACTTATGAAATCGTTATGTGAAGAGTCATTGCTCATTTGTAAACAAATCGTTGAACAAATCGATGTGATCATTTATGAAATCGTTATGCAAGCAAATCGTTATGATCTCCTGAAGAAATCATTGTGATCAATAAAGAAATCGATGTGATCACTTATAAAATTGTTCTGAGATCAATTTCTTATCAAATCGTTATGAATTCTTAGGGAGTCGATGTGATCACTTATCAAATCGTTACGAGCCAGCAAATCGTTGTGAGAGCAAATCGTTGCGCTCACTTAAGAAATTGTTACGGTCTAAAGAAATTGTTGTGAGAGCAAATCGTTGTCTCACTTATCGAATCATTATGGGAATGATTTCTTACCAAATCAATGCGCTCAAAGAAGAAATCGTTATGGCCACTTATCAAATCGTTATGGCATCGATTTCTTAACAAATCGTTGTAGCGCTTGTTACTTTGGCACTTAAACAGAAATCGATGTATATGAGTTAGACATCGACTTTATCATTTTAGTGCGCCATATTGCATCAATGTGAGACTCAGCATTTTGCTATGAGATTGATGCTACACAGATGAAATAAAATATTCAATTTAAGTTACATCATAAATTTTATTATCACCAAAATACAAGAACAAATAGAGAGTGGTTCAACAATCTCCCCCTTTTTGGTGATGACAAAATTTATGAGAATTTTCTGACAAGAATATATATAAAGCATAGAGGTTTCAGAAAATTCATACAAACTCTCCCCCTTTTTGTCACTAACCAAAAAGGAAGGATCTTACCATGGATTTCTCTCCCCCTTTGAGAGAATTTCTTACCATTGAGGGGTTCAACAATAATAGTTGATAAGGAATGACTCCCCCTTAATGTGAGGCAAGTCAGATCTTGTTGTTTTTTACTTTTGACATGTTGTTTGTCAAGTCTTTAGAATTATTCCCTGCATTTAAAAAAAACTTGCAGACATTGTTAGTAGCAACATAAATACATTCAATCCTTGTGACTACTCTCTCTTCAGATATGATTTGAGTGAAGAGCCTGTAGTCATCCTTGCCTTGAGCATCCTTGATCCTGATGCTCCAAGGCTACCCTGCACACAACTTATTCATAAATAGGTACCCAAATCTTTTTGGGTCCTTGATGGTTAGATGTATGAAGATAATCTTTAGGAATCCAAACTAAGTGCCTTGTTGTGCAGGTATTTACTATGTGTCCTAATTTATTGCAATGAGAACAACAATGAATAGAATTTATTTTGCAGTTCTTATTATTTTTATGATGTCTATTTAGAACCTAATTTTTAGAAACCTTTTGCGTTTGATAATGCTTGTTCATTTCAGGGGCCTTTTTCTGGGGCATTTTGGTTTCTTTTACAAATTTTGGTAAATGATATTTACTTAGAATTGTGGCTTGTTTTTCCTTTTCTGAGGGTATGTATCCAAGCCCTTGTTTATTATTTCCAACTTTTGACCCTTTCAAATATAGAGCTAAAGACGTTTTTCCTTTTGTTAATTTTCTAACTGATTCTTTTAAATAAAGATTTTCTTCAGTTAGAGTTTTAAATTTTTCTTCTAACTCTAATTTTTCAGTGTACTTATTTTTTAAATCTTCATTTAAAAGATAAATATTATCTTTATTGTCCTTTAATTGTTTTTCTAGTTGCTCCAGTTCGGATTTAAGATCAGAATTTGTATTTTCTAAGCAAATAGTGTTGTTTTTCATACTCTTTAATTCTTTTACAACCCCTTTATGTTTTTCATACAGTTCATTAAAGACTTCTTCTAAGTCTTCTGATTCTGACCCTGAATCTGTGCAAGAATTAAAAAATGAGTCAGAATGTACCTCATCTAGTCCCACCATGAGGGCTAGATTTACCTGCTCCTTTTCGGAATCTGAGTTTGATGATTCTGAGCTTGTGACCTCATCATTTTCCCAAGCAGCCGCCATGGCTTTTCTTTTAAATTTCTTGTGCTACTTCTTGGGCTTATCAGTTTGACCAATCTTCTTGAGCCTTAGACAGTCTGGTCTCAGATGTCCAGGTTTTCTACATTCATAGCAGACTGGTTCTTTCTCCTTTTTCTCTTTTCTTTGGATCCTTCTTGATCCGTTTTTCTTCTTCTTCAAAATCTTCTGAAGCTTGGACAATACTTCATCCATATTACAGTCTTCAGAATCTACATCCTGGGAACTAGAAGAAGAGGTGGAAGGAGCAGCTACAACTTTAAGAGCATTAGTACATTTCTTCTTAGATGAGCTTTCAGATAATCGCTCCATATTTATTTCATGTGCCATGAGAGAACCTATTAAATTATCAATTGATAATTTAGTTAAATCATGTGCCTCTTCAATAGCAGTTACCTTAGGTGTCCATGAAATAGTTAAGGACCTAAGTATTTTTCTAACAGTTTCTTCATTAGTAAGAATTTTTCCAAGAGAATTTAAACCTACTACTATACTTGAAAATCTATTATACATAGTAGTAATGTTTTCATTTGGAAGCATTTTAAATTGCTCATATTGAGAGATAAGAATATCTATCCTAGTTTGTTTTACTTTATCTGTTCCTTCATAGGTTATCTGCAATTTATCCAATATTTCTTTAGCAGATTTACATGCAGAAACTCTACTGAACTCTCTTTTAGATAGAGCACAACATAGATAGTTTTTAGCCTTAAAGTTTAGAGATAGCTTACTCTTATCAGCTGCTGTAATGGCAGTAGTGCCTTCAGCTGGAACAATAATGAAATCACCTACCTCTATTACCTGCCACAGATCAAAGTCTGTGCCTCGAATGAAGCATTCCATCCTCATCTTCCAATATTGATAATCTTCTCCATCGAAGAATGGAGGTCTGGTGACGGATTGGCCTTCAGCATATCCTTGAGCTGCCATGGATCTTTGCTCTAAGATCGTTGGATCTTCTTGAAAGTTCATAGACCCGCTCTGATACCACTTGTTGGCCCTTTATGTACGGCAGCAAACTGACCTAGAGGGGGTGTGAATAGGTTTTCTGAAATCTGAAATAGAAACTTTAAACACAGAAAATTATCACTTGAAAGTTTGGTTAGTTTAGTGTGATAAAGAGTGGCAGTGCGGAAGCAAAAGAACAATCACACAAAGGACACATGAGATTTATCTTGGTTCGGCCCTTCCCACATGGAAGTCCTACGTCCAGTCCCCAAGCAAACTCTTGGGATTTCACTAACCAAGGGTACAGTCCCCCTTATGGACCTTACACCCAGCACCCCAACTGGTCTTCTTCTCTTTCTCGAGCAAGAAGGCAGCCCACTTCTTTTACAGGTCAAGAAGCCAACCTCCTGGTACAAACCCCAGTGCGGTTCTGCTAGACACTAACCCCTAGCTAGGTTAACAACTGGTACAAACCCCAGTTTGGTTCAGCTAGACACAAATCCCTAGCTGGGTTACACATTGTATACAGTCCTACAGCTGGACAAGGGTCTTTCTTAGAAAAGAAAGAACAAGACTAAGAGCTAATACAAGATGAACACTATGGACTTAGCTCACAGTCACAGACTCTCCCCTAAGATTACAATGAGTACAGGGAGAAAATGGAAGAGAAGAAGGCTTGAAGGCGATGAAGACTTCTGCTTTGAAAAGCTTCTGTAGATTTTTGGCTCGAGCTCTTCTCTCTTGCTTTGAGTGTATATGGCGTTGTGGTTCCTCACTTGGATGTACACTCCTTCAAAGATATTCAGGAAGGCTCACTTTTTGTTCTTCAGCAATGCTCCATCTTTTATATGAGCAGCTTTGAATGGATCCGTTAAAGAGATCCGTTGGAGTTCTAGTCGTTGCTCATCTCCTCTTCATTTGTCTTAATCAGACTCTGATGGTCTTCGAGGTCTGTACACATAGAAGAAAGTGTTAGCATAAAAGAGTGTTTATGATAAACGATGCATAGTACTGTGCTTCTGCTAACATACTGAAAATAGTAGGTCATATCTTTTTGACAAGACGCTGAAATATGCATGCAGCTTTTTATCAGAAGATATTTGACTTTTCATTTAAGCGCCAAGCATATTTGAAATATAAAGGCAATCTGTGTTTGAACAGAATCCATGAAGAAATCGTTATGAGCATGACTTATGAAATCGTTATGTGAAGAGTCGTTGCTCATTTGTAAACAAATCGTTGAACAAATCGATGTGATCATTTATGAAATCGTTATGCAAGCAAATCGTTATGATCTCCTGAAGAAATCGTTGTGATCAATAAAGAAATCGATGTGATCACTTATGAAATTGTTCTGAGATCAATTTCTTATCAAATCGTTATGAATTCTTAGGGAGTCGATGTGATCACTTATCAAATCGTTACGAGCCAGCAAATCGTTGTGAGAGCAAATCGTTGCGCTCACTTAAGAAATCGTTACGGTCTAAAGAAATCGTTGTGAGAGCAAATCGTTGTCTCACTTATCGAATCGTTATGGGAACGATTTCTTACCAAATCAATGCGCTCAAAGAAGAAATCATTATGGCCACTTATCAAATCGTTATGGCATCGATTTCTTAACAAATCGTTGTGCTTACAGAAGAAATCGTTGCGAACACTTATGAAATCGTTATGGCATCGATTTCTTAACAAATCGTTGTAGCGCTTGTTACTTTGGCACTTAAACAGAAATCGATGTATATGAGTTAGACATCGACTTTATCATTTTAGTGCGCCATATTGCATCAATGTGAGACTCAGCATTTTGCTATGAGATTGATGCGACACAGATGAAACAAAATATTCAATTTAAGTTACATCATAAATTCTATTATCACCAAAATACAAGAACAAATAGAGAGTGGTTCAACAAGACCTACATCCAGTCCCCAAGCAAAATCTTAGGATTTCACTAACCGAGGTACAATCCCCCCAAGGATATACAACCCCCAGCTCCCTGCTGGTCCTCTTCTTTTCTGAGTAGGAAGGATACTCACTTCTATTACAGGTTAAGAAGCTAACCTCCTGGAACAAACCCCAGTGCGGTTCTGCTAGACTTAAACCCCCAGCTGGGTGCTATGCTGAGAACAGTCCCTCAGCTGGACACAACCCGCCAATACCCCACTGGCCTTCTCTTCACACAGGAAGAGGCTTACTGTAAACAGTCCTACAGCTGGACAGAACTCTTTCTTAGAGAAGAAACATCAGACTGAGAGTTTTACAAGGATGGACTCTAACTCAGAAACTCTCAGCTGAAAGACTCTCCCCAAAATTACAATGTAGAGCAGAGGGAGTGAAGAAAGGAAGGAGCTTGAAAGCTTGAAGACTTAGATGGTTGCTTGCACACTTCTTCTTAGGCTCGAGCTCTTTCTCTCTTTCTTTGAGTGTATGTGGAGTTGAGGCTTCTCACTGGATGTACACTCTTTGAATGATCTTCAGAAAAGCTCTCTTTTTGTTCTTCAGTCTTGCTTCATCTTTTATAGAGCAGCTTCGAACAGATCTGTTGAGAGATAGCCGTTGGAACTCTTGGATCCGTTGGAATTGTTGTAGTCGTTGCCTTTCTGTTCTTCATTTTCTTTTCTTTTCTTTCTGTCTAACAGATATTTGGTGTAGAAGGGCTTCTAGATCTGTAGGCATAGATTGATGATCAGTCTATCTCCATGTTATTTAAATAAATTACACATCTATTTTGGTGATTAACAAAACAATGATAAAGGTTACTAACACTTTTTCTATGAAGTCTAAACACAAGAAATAAACCAAGGGAAAACAAGCCAATCAAGTAAGTATTCATCTCACTACAACAATGTGAACTCAAAGAATCAATATTTGTCTAAGTACACATCGATTTCCACTATAGGTCATAACGATTTCCTTAGTTTCATAACAATTTTATACTTACAAGGATTCTATGTGTTAAATCGTTAAGTGATCGCAACGATTTGCCCTCACAACGATTAGTTAAGTGATCGCAATGATTTGTCCTTACAACGATTCGTTAAGTGATCGCAAAGACTTGCCCTCACAACGATTCGTTAAGTGGTTCGTAACGATTTGTTCTTATAACGATTTCTTTAGCATCATAACGATTTGCTCTCGTAACGATTTCTTTAGTCATCGTAACGATTTGCTCTCGTAACGATTTCCTTAGTCATCGTAACGATTTGCTCTCGTAACAATTTCTTTAGTCATCGTAAAGATTTGCTCTCGTAACGATTTCTTTAGTCATCGTAACGATTTGCTCTCGTAACAATTTCTTTAGTCATCATAACGATTTGCTCTCGTAACGATTTCTTTAGTCATCATAATGATTTACTCTCGTGACGATTTCTTTAGTCATCGTAACGATTTGCTCTCGTAACGATTTCTTTAGTCATCATAACGATTTGCTCTCGTAACGATTTCTTTAGTCATCATAACGATTTGCTCTCATAACTATTTCTTTAGTCATCGTAATGATTTGCTCTCGTAACGATTTCTTTAGTCATCATAATGATTTGCTCTCGTAACGATTTCTTTAGTCATCGTAACGACTTGTTTTCATAACAATTCATTAAGTAATTCACAACGATTTATACATTGATTTGTTCATAACATCATAACGATTTGTACATCGAATTGTTCATAACGTCATAACGATTTGTACATCGATTTGTTCAAAACGTCATAACGATTTGTACATCGATTTGGTTATCTATACACACAACGATTTGTGTATGTATCTCTTTACTTATGAATGCACATCGATTCACTTATCTACACAACGATTTCGTAAGTCATGTATATAACGATTTCATGGAAAACAACGATTCGATTTTTGAACTAATCCTTGAAAACATTGAAAAGTCAAAGTCTTCACGTATATCCTTTTGATAGCCATGCATTTATTATGACAGTACGTATCTCTGCATGCATGCAAACAATATCTTCCATTATCGTATCTTCTTTGTAAAAATAGTTTAGAACTACAAATTGGCATTACTATTTCTATGAACATTTGCCCTAACGTTGACTGACAACAAGAGACAGCTTAGCTGTCTATTTTTCAAGCCTTAAATGTGTGCAGGTCTCTGACAGCATCCGTCATACAACGTTGGACAAACTAGAAGCTAAAAGAGATTACAAAGATCCTCTCTCTCTCTTTGCGTGCATGAAAAGATAAAGGACTGTTGACTGGAAGCTTCCAAGTATCAAGCAGTCTAACGTACACCTATGCATAGAGACAACGGGCACTTCAACGTTCGAATTTCAAATGATGATATATATATATATAGAAGGATGAAGTTCTTGAAGAGAGATGAAGTAGAACGGTTAGAGAACACGCAGTTTTCCAACGCCTTCAACCTTCTGCAAGCTTTTCTTAGAGTCAAGCAAAAACTCCCATTAGTCTTAGATCTTGCTCTCTGTGATGAGTTCAGATCTGTGAGAGAGCTTTTTGGTCTGAGAAGAGTCCTTGATTGTAAATCTCTTATTCTCAGTCCTTGCTTCAGATCAAGCAGTGTTCTATAAGCTTGATCTACGGGCATCATCTCTTGAACACATTCTCTTGTGTTGTTCCCTTCTGTTGTGAAGGAAGACCTAGTGGGGTATCCAGGGTGTTGTTCCCTTCTGTTGTAAAGGAAGACCTGGTGGGGTATCCAGGGTGTTGTTCCCTTCGGGTAAAGGAAGACCAGCTGAGGTGCTGGGTGCTGTAGTGTCCTTAAGGGGGACTGTACCCTTGTTAGTGAAATCCTGAGATTTGTTCATAACGTCATAACGATTTGTACATCGATTTGTTCATAACGTCATAACGATTTGTACATCGATTTGTTCATAACGTCATAACGATTTGTACATCGATTTGGTTGTCTATACACACAATGATTTGTGTATGTATCTCTTTACTTATGAATGCACATCAATTCACTTATCTACACAACGATTTCATAAGTCATGTATATAACGATTTCATGGAAAACAATGATTCGATTTTCGAACTAATCCTTGAAAACGTTGAAAAGTCAAAGTCTTCACGTATATTCGTTTGACAGCCATGCATTTATTATGACAGTACGTATCTCTGCATGCATGCAGACAATATCTTCCATTATCGTATCTTCTCTGTAAAAATTTTTTAGAACTACAAATTGGCATTACTATTTCTATGAACATTTGCCCTAACGTTGACTGACAACAAGAGATAGCTTAGTTGTCTATTGTTCAAGCCTTAAATGTGTCCAGGTCTCTGATAGCATCCGTCATACAATGTTGGACAAATTAGAAGCCAAAAGAGATTACAGAAGATCCTCTCTCTCTCTTTGCTTGCATGAAAAGATAAATGACTGTTGACTGGAAGCTTCCAAGTATCAAGCAGTCTAACGTACACCTATGCATAGAGACAACGAACACTTCAACGTTCGAATTTCAAATGATGATATATATATAGAAGGATGAAGTTCCTGAAGAGAGATGGAGTAGAACGGTTAGAGAACACGCAGTTTTCCAACGCCTTCAACCTTCTGCAAGCTTTTCTTAGAGTCAAGCAAAAACTCCCATTAGTCTTAGCTCTTGCTCTCTGTGATGAGTTCAGATCTGTGAGAGAGCTTTTTTGGTCTGAGAAGAGTCCTTGATTGTAGATCTCTTATTCTCAATCCTTGCTTTAGATCAAGCAGTGTTCTATAAGCTTGATCTAGGGGCATCATCTCTTGAACACATTCTCTTGTGTTGTTCCCTTCTGTTGTGAAGGAAGACCTAGTGGGGTATCCAGGGTGTTGTTCCCTTCTGTTGTAAAGGAAGACCTAGTGGGGTATCCAGGGTGTTGTTCCCTTCGGGTGAAGGAAGACCAGCTGAGGTGCTGGGTGCTGTAGTGTCCTTAAGGGGGACTGTACCCTTGTTAGTGAAATCCTGAGATATTGCTCAGGGACTGGACGTAGGACTCCTAAGGAGAGGAAATCCGAACCAGGATAATTCTTTGTGTAGTGTGATTGCTTTTGTGTGTTTGATCTTTCGATTCACTAACACTAACAATCTGCAAAGTGTGTTTTGTGTGATTGTTTTGTGAACAGGTTTTGAGTGTTAAAAAGTTTTTTAAAATCCCATTCACCCCCCTCTAGGCTTACTAGCTGGGCAACAAGTGGTATCAGAGCTAGTCTCTTCGACAAAGAAGAAGATCAACGATCTGAAGAGAAAAGATCAAATGGCAGCCCAAGGTCACTGCGAAGGTCAGTCAGTCAACAGGCCACCTGTAACACCCCGGAAATTTGGTAATTGGAAAATTAGAAATAAATCGAAAACGATAAAATCAATATTTGTGAAATAGCAAAAATGCACGTGTCATTATCATACATACAAAAACCATTAGAAAATTTTCATAAAAATCATAGTTCAACTCTAAATAATACTCCCTAATGACCTACAGAGAAATTCGTGCAAAGGAAAATTGGATGGTCTATGTTTAAGACGTTTTGCGACTGAGTATCGTAATCAGGGGATAAGTCAGGAAATCATTATCACACATACATAGATGAGTCAGAAAATTAAATAAAAATCATAGATGGACTTCAAATAATATCCTTTAATGATCCATCAAGAATTTGGGTCAATAAAAGTCATTTGGGATATATTTAAGAGTAAGAGTTAGTGTGACTTCTTATCGTAATTAGGAAATAAGTTGGTCAACCCATTATTAGGTGTATAAATGAGATCATAAACTAAATGAGAAATTTATGGTGGACTCCAAACAAATGAGGGGATAGTCCATAAAAGAAATTGGATCAATGAACAACTTATGTCACATGAACAAATTCAAGTATGAAATTAGTAAATAAATAACTTCCGTATTATCGGAATGATAGAACTTACGTACCACTATTGTACGTGAGAAAACATATCGGAAAATTCCGTAAAAAGTATAAATCAACCCCAAATATTGTCCCTAAGTGTTCCACGAAGAAATTCGTGCAACGAAAAATCTGATTGGTCGAGTGTACGACACACGTGACCAAGTTATCCGAATTAGGAAACTAAGTCGGAAAATTGTTCACACGGAAAAATAACCCAACCATAAATTAAATAAACATGTTGGAGAGACTTCCAATATCGTGTATTAATAACCCATTAACTAGATTGGGCTAATGGAGCACATTTTGCCCAAGGATAAAAATCTGGGACAAGATAATATCCAGAAATTCGTGTATGTAATTATGCCATAATTGGAGAGGGCAAGTTAGGGTTAAAATTAAGGTAATTAGTCATGCAAGGTAAGCCAAAACCGAACCCAACCCCAATTGGTGGTTTCCTAAACCATTACTACCTCATTTGGAGGAAAGAGTCCCAGATTTCTTGGAAAACAGGGAACCGAATTCGCAGCCCTTTTCCTAGTCTTATTAGGACTCTTAACTACAACCTAAATCTATAAGAACTCATCCTCAAACTCTTGGGGAAGGTTTAACAACGAGTTAGGGTCGTTTGGAGGCAGGCTAGAGCTTCTGAGGAGAAGGAGAAAAAGGCTAGGAATCCGGAGCTTCATCCCCTGCATCCTCTGTTGCGTTCAGAAAATCGACTGGTTTTAGATCTTCATAAAGGTAGGTGTTCTCGGGCCAAGATTAAAGAAAAACCTATAACCTCATGTAGAGCATCGTGTCTATGTTCATTTGCACTTGATTTGCCCAATTTTCATGTCGCATGCATGGAGTATTGGTCGTTTTCTCTAAGTCGTGTCCAGTTAGGGCTTATTTCCGTTCGTCTTATTATGCACGAGATTCGAGATTGAATTTGATTAAAATTCCTTCACAAAAGTTCTTCTATTTGAAGTCAATATTATCTTTTATGTTGGACGTTTTATCCAAAAGTCTTTCGTTAGAGAGTTATAAGCTTTGTAAGGGAGTCACTGCATGATACTACGATTTCGGGCTACACTTGACTTTTTGTTCTTCATATGTTTTCTTAGGTTTCGAAACCGAATTAGATCAAACCCTCAACATAAAAGTTCTTCCACTAATTGTCCTCTTCATCTTCCATGTTGAACTTTTTGTCTAAATATCATTCGTTAGAGAGTTATTGGAGTTGGAAGTGAATCGCTGCATGAGATGTGTTTTCGGGTTCCACATGACTTACAAGTTTTGTTCTGGAAGGGCACTAGTGTCGACACTACTTGGGCTAGTGTCGACACACTGTCCCAAAACAGCCCAGAAGGTGTTCTGGGAAGGCCTCTAGTGTCGACACTACTTGGGCTAGTGTCGACACACTGTCCCAGATTGGCCAGAAGGTGTTCTGGGAGCTGTCTCTAGTGTCGACACCACCTGAACTAGTGTCGACACTACCTGACCTTTTTGCCTTGCATTTGAAGCACTGTGTCGACACTACCTGAACTAGTGTCGACACTACTTGACCAGTTTGCATTATTTTGTCTTGTGTTTGAGGCATTGTGTCGACACCAGTAAGGACTGTGTCGACACTACCCTTACACAAAAATTTCATAATTTGGGTCTGATCATTTCATGATGTCTACTAGCATGTGCATGATGTTACATGGTATGCATGGACCTAAAATAAATCAACCCATTGAAAAATAGTAATGATATGAATATGATTCTAATGTGAGATTGTGATTGATCTTATGTCCATTGGATTATCTTGTGATCTTTCTTATTGTCAATTGATAAGATAAGAATATGATATGAATGTGGGGATGAATACATGTTAGTATGGACAGGTTGGTGGTGTTAATGTTATGATTTGCATATGAGTTTCATGGATTACATGTTTCCCGGTGTTCAATTAATTATGTGTCATATGCATACATGTTAGGAAAGCACGTGTTCTATATACGATCTGTCTTTAGAAACATCCTCATGTCAAGACATTAATGTCCTATGAAACATAAGATACGTCGTTATCCTGCCTTGTTCTTTTGAGATGTTTGTCATTCCTTGACTCTATGAATGATCATGTTCTTTTACTACGAGCTTGTTAATTGAAACTCTGTGGCCATAATATGAATATGTTTGTTCTGCACAACGTGGGACTCCGGTCCAAAACTTGATCCAATGCATGTGCAATAGGGGCCCTGTCCGGTCCTGGGGAGGAGCGCCCCAACGTACTTGTTAACTGCGGGAGTATGGACTCTTAGTGCTTGGCATAGCACACTGACATGCAAGATTGTGAAAAATGTGCCTCCTGTTTGACATGATAAGTTTGACTTGACATGATATGATACGGTTGTTCTTGTGAACATATGAGATCTGCTTGAGTATGGCCAATCTCTTCTGATATGATTTTTCTCTTGAATTATCTGTCCATTGTATATGGAACTCGACAATTGATCTGATATGATATCCGTTCTACTTTGCTATTCAACTTATTAGAAAAGCATGCATTGTCAGCATATTCATATGCATATCTGCCTATTTAAAAATGTTAATCATGTATATTAGTGCCCACACATTATTGAGATGTAAATCCTACTGAGCTAGTTCGCTCACCCCTATCATCCTGCCCTTTTCAGGTAGTGATGAAGAACCCGTGGAGTCAGATGGGACTGGGCAAGAGTGACGAGCACCCGTCCTAGTAATAGATGACAGTTTAGAAATAGACAATTGAGTAGTCGATGTATTAGAGAAACCTTGTTATTTGATTAATAAACACTTTTCAGTCGATTCTTCTCATGTGAGGTTGTATCTAGTTGAATGGAATGAAATAAGGTATATGTTTGGTGACTATAGTATAGTCTCGAATGTGTTATTATATTCAATTGTGACTCTGTGTTATTCAACTGTGATACGCCTGTTTGTATCGTTCACGTCCCCCGGTATTTATTCCGCTGCTAAATATCGGGGCGTGACACCACCTCTATTCGATGGAGAAGATTACATCTACTGGAAGACTAGGATGGAATACTTTCTGCAAGGATTTGATTTTCAGATCTGGTCAATTGTAGAAGAAGGAGATCTTCTAGTCACCAACGAAAAGGACAAATGGACAGAAGATGATAGAAAGAATATTTCTCTCAACTGCAAAGCCAAAAGCATTCTGTGTTGTGCCCTCAGTAAAAACGAATTCAGCCGTGTATCTACCTGCAAATCCGCCATGGAAATGTGGGAAAAACTCAGGATCACTTATGAAGGCACCAACAAAGTCAAGGAAACCAGGATAGACATTCTGGTGACACAATATGAAAAGTTCCAGATGCCGTCAGGAGAAACCATTACACAGATGTTTAGCATATTTACAGACATCACCAACGGGTTAGCAAGATTAGAAAAAAGGTATGAGATGGGAGATATGGTAAGGAAAATTCTTAGATCCCTACCATCTTCTTGGACTCCCAAGGTAACAGCTATAGAAGAAGCCAATGACTTGAAAAGGATGTCATTGGAAAAGCTCATTGGGTCCCTCATGGTCCATGAGATAAACATGGAAAGATTAGGAGAATCATCAACTAGAAAGAAGCATACAAATGCCCTCAAAGAAGCAGAAGTCAGCTCTGAGGAACAATCAGAAGATGAAGCTAGTAGTGAGGACAGTGAAGATGAAGAAGCAATGCTGTCTAGGAGACTACAATAGATATTGGTCAAGAAAAAGAAGTATCAATCTGGCAGACGATACTTCAAAAAAGGAAAGGATTTCAAGAAACCTGAAGCAAAGGACATCAAGAAGAATGAACTAATTTGTTATGAGTGCAAGAAGCCAGGACACATCAAGGCAGAGTGTCCAAAGCTCAAGAAATCTGAATTCAGAAAGAAGGACAGTTCAAGAAAGTTCAGAAGATATAAGAAGAAAGCCATGGCAGTAGCTTGGGACAACAGCAGTGACTCGGATAGCGAGTCAATCTCAAACAGTGAGGAAGAAGAAAAGGCTAACCTAGCTTTCATGGCAGACATCGCAGAAAAGGTAACCTCTGACTCATCCTTTGATTCCTGTAATGATTCTTATTCAGATAACCTAGAAAATACTTTTAATGAACTGTATGGTAAATATAGAGAAGTATCTAAATTATTAAAAGCTAGTAAGAAAATTGTTGCATGTCTAGAGAATACCAATTCTGATTTAAAATCAGAAAATGAACAACTAGAGAAGCAAGTTAGTGAACTTAAAAGAAGAAATGAGTTGCTATGCGAAAATCTAAAAGATAAAAATAAACAAATAACAAAATAAGAAAAATAAGAAAATTCAGACGAACTAAAAAATGAAATCAAAAGACTAACAGAAGAAAATGATAAACTATCAAGTACATTAGAAAAATTTACTAATGGTAAAAAATCTTTAATACTAAGAGGAGCCAGAAGATCAGGTAAAAGGAAGAATGGATTATGTTACATTCCACCAGATAATGAAGATACAACAGTATACCCTAAAACATATCCAACTCCAAAATTCGTACATGAACAAGATATAGCATATAAATCAAACTTTAAATATACTCCATATGAAAAAATAACTAGAACAACATGTTGCAGTCACTGCAACAAGCTAGGACATACCAAAATAATCTGTCCAACTAAACACAAAATTTGGATAATTAAAAAGAAAGATGAGAATACTAACCAGCAAGGACCCAAAAGAACTTGGGTACCTAAAGCTTAGTGTCTTTATTTCAGGGAGGCCTTCGAGCATCAAAATGGTACCTGGACAACGGGTGCTCAAGGCATATGTCAGGTAACAGAAGGCTATTCTCTCACCTCAAGGCTGAAGAAGGCACAGTCACCTATGGAGACAATGGAAAGGGGACTGTGATAGGCAGTGGATCAGTGTGCAGTAGAGGCACAACTGTCATTGAAGATGTGATGTGCGTCAAAGGACTGAAACACAATCTCATTAGTATCAGCCAGCTATGTGATAGAGGACATCAGATCAGTTTTTAAGAGTCAAAGTGCAGCATTGTGAAAGATGGTGTAGTCATCTTTGAAGCCAACAGAGAAAAGAACCTGTATGTACTTCATCTGGAAGAATTAAAAGATCAAGACATCTGCTTAGCGGCAAGCAAGGAACAGTCAACTGAGCTGTGGCACAGAAGATTGGGCCACTGCAGTCTGGATGGCATAAAGAAGCTGATTAAAAGAAGCCTAGTGGAAGGTCTACCTAAAATTAGTGCAAGATTGGATGGCATCTGCGGGCCTTGTGCAAAAGGGAAGCATGTAAAATCCTCATTCAAGTCAAAGACTATGGTGACAACCTCTAAACCCTTAGAACTCTTACACATGGACTTATTTGGGCTAATGAGGACCACCAGTCTAGGAGGAAAGCAATATGGATTTTTTATTGTAGATGACTATTCGAGATTCTCTTGGGTATCATTCCTGGAACACAAGGATGATACATTTGACAATTTTGTGAGCTTCAGCAAAAAGGTTCAGAAAGATAAGAAGTATTACATTATTGGAATCCGATCAGACTATGGAGGAGAATTCCATAATGAGAAATTTTCCAAGTTCTGTGATGACCAAGGAATTGAACACAATTTCTCGGCACCAAGGACACCACAGTAGAATGGAGTTGCTGAGAGAAAGAACAGGACTTTATTGGACATGGCAAGAACAATGTTATCAGAATATGATATGCCAAGATATTTTTGGGCTGAAGCAGTCAACACAGCAAGCTACATCATCAATAGAGTAATGATCAGGCCGATTTTGAAGAAGACTGCGTATGAGTTGTTCAAAGGAAAGAAGCCTAAGATCAGTCACTTCAGGACATTCGGATGTCCATGCTTCATCCACAACAACGGCAAAAGAAATATTGGTAAGTTAGATGCCAAATCAGATGAAGGCATCTTCATGGGGTATACTTCTAAACCTAAAGGATATAGAGTGTTCAATAAGCATACTTTATTGATAGAGCAGTCAGTACATGTTATTTTTGACAAAACTAACCCTTCCTTGAGAAAGGAAGAAGGTAGTGATAATGATGATGCAGATAAATTGTCCAAGAAACTAAAGAACTCATCAATTGAGGACAAGGAAGATCCTCCTCTGGAAGACCTGCAACAAAAGGATATAGAACATGAAAATCTTCCAAAGGAATGGAGATATAAGAGAGATCACCCTCTTGAAAACATCATTGGTGATCCATCTATAGGGGTAAGAACAAGAGGTAATATAATTCCATGTGATTTTTTAGTTTTTGTTTCTCAAATAGAGCCTAGGACAGTCAATGAAGCTATCACAGATGAATCTTGGATTTTAGCCATGCAAGATGAACTGAATCAGTTCAAGAGAAACCAGGTTTGGTCACTTGTTTCAAGACCATCAGATCATCCAGTGATTGGCACCAAATGGGTGTTCAAAAATAAATTGGATGAAGCTGGTGTGATCATAAGAAACAAGGCTAGATTGGTAGCTAAAGGCTATTCCCAAGAGGAAGGCATAGATTTTGATGAAACCTATGCACCTGTAGCTAGACTTGAGGCTATTAGAATTTTACTTGCATATGCATCTGCACTAGATGTGAAATTATTTCAAATGGATGTAAAGTCTGCATTTCTTAATGGTTTTATTAAGGAGGAAGTTGTAGGATCGAATGGGTGGATGGAACAGATCTAGAAGGGGGGGTTGAATAGATCTAACATCAATTAATGCGGAAGCTCAAGCAATTTAAAATTACTTCGAATCAGATATCAATTCACCCAAACAATTTACTGATTTGAAGTGTGAGGTGTGTAGATGATGTGTGAAGCAATTCAATTAATAGTGTGAGCGAAATCTCTATGCATGCATCTAGCGTAATACAAAGTCAAGCCACAATTCAAACCACTGCACAGACGATTTTTAGGTGGTTCGGAAATCACCTCCAGTGACTCCTACGTCCACCCCTCACACAGTGAGGCCACACTACTCAAAACCTTGAGTACAACTCACACCGGAGCACAACGACTCCAAACACCCTTGAGCACGATGACTCAAGAAACAACCGGAGCACGACGACTCCAAACCCTTTTGAGTACAATGACTCAAAGAAAACCCAGGAGATAGGTACGACGACCTACTCCACAAACCACTTATGAGTACGACGACTCACAAGCACTTGAGCACAACGGCTCAACACCGGAGCACTATGGCTCCAAACCTTTGGACCACGAAAGATCCAAGTTCTGCTAGAACAAGCTCAATTAGAGAATAGATCCTCTAGCCCGATCTATCTCAATACAAAGATAAAATTCGAACAAACAGAATTAAGTGGTCTATGCAGAACACATGCACAGATCACACAATGAAAAATTGGATGAACACTCCAAGAAAATAAATGAAATAGATGTGACTTGGATGTTCCTTGATGAAGAAGACTTGCAGAAGCTTGGATTGAGGATGATTGATGGAATTCGTTGGAGACCTTCTTCAATCCACAATGCTCTGCTTCAGTGGCATCTGGATTGCCAGTTCTTCTTCTTCCTTTGCTGCTCTTCTGCTCCTCAATCTAATGGCACTGCTCTCATCCCTTTCTGGATGCTGATGCTTTATCCTCTCTCCTCTTCTCTTCTCTTCTTCTTCACGTTCTCCTTCCAAACAGCACTGCTCTGCTCCCTTTTTCCCTTTCTGCAGCTGCCACACCCTTTTCTGGAGATGTCTAGTCTCTCTCCTCATAGATGCCCTTGGAGTACAAGAAACATGGGTATTTATAGCCCCATATGTCCATAAGGAGCCTTGGGGTACATGGGCACAAAAACCTAGGTCAAATCCCCTAATTCCCAAGCAGCCACGTGTCCAGATAAAATCACGATTTTGAGTTTCAGCCGGAGTGTGTCGACACAGTCACTGAGTGTGTCGACACACTGTCCCAATTGCATAAAATAGGTCTTCTGGGAAATGGGACTAGTGTCGACACACTCACTGGCTGTGTCGACACACTGTCCCAGTCTGGCAACTGGGTCTTCTGGAATCTGGGACTAGTGTCGACACTACCAGGGGCTGTGTCGACACACTTGACCCTGTCTTCATGAAAAACCTTCAGGGACTCTGACCCAGTGTCGACACCATCAATGGGTGTGTCGACACTACCATGACAAAATCTGTATACACCTGTAAATTTAACACATAAATCATTAGTACAAGATATTATCATTAAAGTATGAGATATTAAACATCAAAGACATGTTGTTTAAGCATTATTGTGATATGTATAACATGTTCAACATATCATCATCAAAATCACAATATGTCATCATTAAAATCACAATATGTTATCAATTAAATCACAATATGTCATCATTAAAATCACAATATGTCATCATCAAAATCAAAGTATGAGTGATGTTCATTGGTCATCATTAAAATACAACTTTAGGAAATTCTAAAACACACTCAACCCAACAATCTCCCCATTTTTGATGATGACAAAACATATGCACAATCTCCCAATAGCTTGACTAAAAAATCCCCTTTTTTGAATTTTCTCCCATAAGAAACTTTCTCCCCTTTAAAGAACTTTCTTCCCCTTTTTAAAGGCATTTCTCCCCCTTTTTGACAGCATCAAAAAGATAGATAAGAGAGAGAAACAAGGATTATAGGAGATCAAGAAATGAAATGTGAGAAATGAATGGTCAGAAATGATCAAAATAAATGAGGCAAAGTGATATTTACATATGAGAGAAATTACTGTGTTCTTTGTATTGTGCAAGAAAGTTTAATTGCAAGGACACACTCAACACAAAGTATAGCAAAATATAATGATCTGAATGTAGTTAAAATAATGATGCAAATGTGAAGAAAAGTGACCTATATGAATGGCAGAAATATTTAACAAGGATGTTAGGAGCTTTAAGTTTAACATAATGTAGAATAATAGGTCTAAACTCAGTATACATGAGCTTTATTAAGGTCTTAAACTTTTCTATCCTGCCTTTTGATTTTCTTGTAATTTTGGCTGGGAAAGAATACAAAAATAAATTAGTTAAATCTCACTTTTTAGTGCAAGAGATCACATTGATCAGATGCAAGACCTCCTAATTACTCAGTGGTTTAAATTTCATTATCTTATGCAGAGTTGAAAATTTTGATTTCCACTTTTTGACGCGAAACAAATCACTTTTTAGGTGAAATGACCCGATTACTCAGTGGTCAAGAATTTGCATTGCTCTGTTTGTATCTTTCCAGATTGTTGATCATTTTCTTTTAATGTTTTGCAAAAATATGTTTGCTTTGACCAGAAAAGTCATGACTATGAATTTAGAAAAATTATTCTTAACATGTGGTAAAAATAAAGCTTAAACATACACATGTTAAAATAGTAAAGCCACTCATGTGCCTACAAGTGTTTTGCAAGTCATTTTAAAGACATTCAGTATTAAGATTGCTTAACCTTGAAATGATACTGAATCTTTGAAATTAAACTAAATGCACAATGAGTTTAGTTTCAATGTTTTAATTCTCTCATAATAAAATAGCACAAGGACTCAAAATTCTGATGACTTTGGGGTTCAAAATATACAAGTAAGTTCAAGAGATATGACAATGACTCCCCCTCAACAATTGCATACAAAACTCTTGATACTTGGCAGAGACATATACTCACGCATAGTGAAAGTGTCCAGACAAGCCTGACTTGTCTTTCTTTAATTCACCATTTGATATACCAAGAATGGCAATGCAATGTGAGAGTGAGGAATTCATTTGCAAGAACATTTGTCAACAAACTGAATGAGAGTTGATGATAAGTCAGATATGAAAGAATATTTCTCCAGCATTTCACTCAAAGATTCTTTTGACTTACTCCCCCATAAGATATGCATGAAATTCATTACATTTTCATGAATATTTTTGCACTTTTTCAAATTTACTCCCCCTTAATATGTGCATGGAATGAAAAAGCTAGTAAGCAATTCACACATGATTATGCACACCATTAGCTTTAAGCATAACATGACTTTGGTACTTGGCGGAGTATTTTACTCACGCATAATGAAAGTTTCCAAACAAGCATAACTTTTTTTCCACATGTCATCATTTGATATACCAAAAAGTCAAAGCAATTGATATGCACACAGAATCATGGGCACAATTAAGCAAGCATGATAACACAAACATGATTCCAAGTGTTAAGACACAAAGTTATTGTTGGGAGCAACATCAAAACACACTCTTCATTGTTCAGATAAGACTCTAAGATTTTTCTTTAACTTAAGTAGTTCAATCTGGAAATGATATGAGGTTTTACATGAACAGTCTTCATTTCTTTTTCAAAGATTTTACCTGTGTTCTCCAATCATTTCTTGTCTTGCATAGCCAATATCTTGAATCCATTTACAATGTATGGCTGCAAGACTCCTCAGCTTGCTGATCAAGTTGGTTTTGGGACCCACACTTGCTTGGGTCCTGCAATGAAATCAATGTTAGAGAGCAATAAAGATTTCTGAATCCAAAATGATTTTATTTTTGGTATAGATGCATTTCTTTCATTGATAGAACTATGAGTAGAATTAGTTCCATATTTTCTTTTTACCTTGCTCAATGCATCTATGTTGTCATGAAGTTTTCTAATTTTTGGATTTTTAATATAAGCAGAAACATAATAATTTTATGCAGCATTTCTATGCCTATACACATTGAATTTCTGAACATTTTCAGTATGAACATGATATTTATTTCTATGTGTATGAGCATATGCATTAGAGTGGAATTTCTGAGCATGCACAACAAAATCATTTCTGTACCAACAGTCCCTAGAAATATGACCAATTTTATGACAATGAAAGCATTAGACTGATTTGGCATGTTTATTGAAATGTTGATCTCTATTCCATCAAAATTTGGCTAAATGACCAAGTTCATTACAATTAAAGAAAATGAGATCATTTCTTACCTGGTACTTACCTTGGCATGTATGCATTTGCTGGAATCTCCTTTTCATGTGAGGAGGCTTACCATGAGGAGAAGGAGGTACCTTTTGGTGGCTCTTGACATGATGTGAATTTGGAACTTGCCTTTGAGCTTTTTGGACTGATGGAGGAAGTAGATGAATCTTCTTGACATTAGCATTCTCTTTTTTCTCTGTCTGTATTTGAACAAGAACTTTCACTAGTTTTTCATTAGAATTAGTAGAGTTCTTGTTCGCAACAGCTTTAACAAATGTTAATTTTGTTTTATTTTCATTTTTCTTATCTCTCACAGAAGCAAGACTTGTGTTTTTAGTATTTTTCAATTCATGTTGAAGCTTCTGTTTTTCAGCTTTTAATGCAACAACTTCTTTTTCTGAAATTTGAAGTTTATTTAGCATGACATCCAAACCATTTTTCATCTTGTTCTTTTCATTTTTAAATTGAGTAATTTGTTTTTCCAAATCGGCAATTTTATTACTCAAATTGCTACATTCATTGTCCAATGGTTTGTCATTCAACAAGCATTCAATCTTCCTCTTTAAATGATGATTTTATTCAACAAGTTGTTTGCATCTCTCATTTATTTGATGATCATGAGCCATGTTAGAAATCTGTTTGTTTAATTGATCATTATCAAATTTGAAGTTTTCATTGAGATCAATCAATTTTCCATTTTCATTTTCCAGATCAATGACTTTTGATTTCAATAGCTCATGGTTTTCTTTCAATCCATTCAGTTTATTTTCACAGATTTGGACTTCATCTTCCAAATTCTCTTTCTCAGAATTTAATTTTTCAACTTCATTTTTCGAATTCTCATTTTCTTCTTGGCAATGTTTTAAAGTCTTTTTCAAGTCTCTATTTTAGTGTTCAGCTTTGCATTAAGATTTTGTATCTTTTCACAAAATTCAATCAATCTATCATGAGACATTCCTTCATCTTCATCAGAATCAGAGTTAGAATACATAGATGAGTCTAGAGTGGATGTACCTGACCTTGTAGACCCATTTGATTTCTTGTGTTTTGAAGAGGGTGAAGAATGTTCTGAGCTATTAGAGTGTGCAGTGAGAGCCACAACCTTCTGAATTGTTGATTTTCTGGATTCATTGAGGCTCTTCTTTGCCATAAAGTACTTGTGAATTTCTTTTGCTCCTTTTCTTTGTGCTTCATTTGAAAAACTTGATGAAAGTGAGACTGGTGATTTCTCTGAAATTATAACAGGAATTTCATGCAAATTAAAGAGATTTCCATTATATCAAAACTCAAAAGACAATTAGATCTAATCACAGTGAATCAATGTAACAAGGAATTAGATCTAACAATTAGAGTGGTTAACCCGCTCTGATACCAATTGTAGGAATCATAGCGATTAAGCACACAGAGACAGTGAAAGATCAAGCAAACAGTTCAAGCAGATAGAGCACAGAGATCAAACAGAAGCAATCAAATCAGATCAGAAACATATATTAACCCGCTCTGATACCAATTGTTGGATCGAATGGGTGGATGGATCAGATCTAGAAGGGGGGGTTGAATAGATCTAACACCAATTAATGCAGAAGCTCAAGCAATTTAAAATTACTTCGAATCAGATATCAATTTACCCAAATAATTTAATGATCTGAAGTGTGAGTGTGTGTAGATGATGTGTGAAGCAATTCAATTAATAGTGTGAGCGAAATCCCTATGCATGCATCTAGCGTAATACAAAGTCAAATCACAATTCAAACCACTGCACAGACGATTTTTAGGTGGTTCGGAAATCACCTCCAGTGACTCCTACGTCCACCCCTCACACAGTGAGGCCACACTACTCAAAACCTTGAGTACAACTCACACCGGAGCACGATGACTCCAAACACCCTTGAGCACGACGACTCAAGAAACAACTGGAGAACGACGACTCCAAACCCTTTGAGTACAATGACTCAAAGAAAACCCAGGAGATAGGTACGACGACCTACTCCACAAACCACTTATGAGTACGACGACTCACAAGCACTTGAGCACTACGGCTCCAAACCTTTGGACCACGAAAGATCCAAGTTCTGCTAGAACCAGCTCAATTAGAGAATAGATCCTCTAGCCCGATCTATCTCAATACAAAGATAAAAATCGAACAAATAGAATTAAGTGGTCTGTGTAGAACACATGCACAGATCACACAATGAAAAATTGGATGAACACTCCAAGAAAATAAATGAAATAGATGTGACTTAGATGTTCCTTGATGAAGAAGACTTGCAGAAGCTTGGATTGAGGATGATTGATGGAATTCGTTGGAGATCTTCTTCAATCCACGATGCTCTGCTTCAGTGGCATCCGGATTGCCAGTTCTTCTTCTTCCTTTGCTGCTCTTCTGCTCCTCAATCTAATGGCACTGCTCTCATCCCTTTCTGGATGCTGATGCTTTATCCTCTCTCCTCTTCTCTTCTCTTATTCTTCACGTTCTCCTTCCAAACAGCACTGCTCTGCTCCCTTTTTCCCTTTCTGCAGCCGCCACACCCTTTTCTGGAGATGTCTGGTCTCTCTCCTCATGGATGCCCTTGGAGTACAAGAAACATGGGCATTTATAGCCCCATATGTCCATAAGGAGCCTTGGGGTACGTGGGCACAAAAACCTAGGTCAAATCCTCTAATTCCCAAGCAGCCATGTGTCCAGATAAAATCACGATTTTGAGTTTCAGTCGGAGTGTGTCGACACAGTCACTGAGTGTGTCGACACACTGTCCCAATTGCACAAAATAGGTCTTCTGGGAAATGGGACTAGTGTCGACACACTCATTGGCTGTGTCGACACACTGTCCCAGTCTGGCAACTGGGTCTTCTGGAATCTGGGACTAGTGTCGACACTACCAGGGGCTGTGTCGACACACTTGACCCTGTCTTCATGAAAAACCTTCAGGGACTCTGACCTAGTGTCGACACCATCAATGGGTGTGTCGACACTACCATGACAAAATCTGTATACACCTGCAAATTTAACACATAAATCATTAGTACAAGATATTATCATTAAAGTATGAGATATTAAACATCAAAGATATGTTGTTTAAGCATTATTGTTATATGTATAACATGTTCATCATATCATCATTAAAATCACAATATGTCATCATTAAAATCACAATATGTCATCATTAAAATCACAATATGTCATCATCAAAATCAAAGTATGAGTGATGTTCATTGGTCATCATTAAAATACAACTTTAGGAAATTCCAAAACACACTCAACCCAACAGAAGTCTAGTAGAACAACCTCCAGGCTTTGATGACACTGAATTTCCGAATCATGTTTTTAAACTACAGAAAGCATTATATTGTTTAAAACAAGCACCTAGAGCCTGGTATGAAAGGCTTAGCTCATTTCTATTAGACCATGGTTTCATTAGAGGTCAAGTAGATAGTACACTATTTATCAAATCTAAGGTCAAACACATATTGCTTGTTCAAATTTATGTTGATGACATAATATTTGGTTCCACTGATGAATCTCTTTGCAAGTACTTTGAGAAGCTTATGCAGGGAGAGTTTGAGATGAGCATGATGGGAGAGCTCAACTACTTCCTTGGATTGCAAATCAAGCAAGGAAAGGAAGGGACTCACATCTGCCAAGCTAAGTACACCAAGGAACTCTTACAGAAGTTCGGATTTGATAATGCCAAGCCACTGTCAACACCTATGAGCACATCAATAAGAATGGACAGTGACAAAGATGGTAAGAATGTAGATCAAAAAATCTACAGAGGTATGATAGGATCCTTACTATACTTAACTACTAGTAGACCTGATATTTTATTTAGTGTATGCATGTGTGCTAGGTATCAGGCAGATCCTAGAGAATCTCATCTAATTTCAGTAAAAGGAATTTTTAGATATTTAGCTAGAACTCATGACTTAGGTCTTTGGTATCCAAAATCATGTGAAATTAACTTAGTAGGATACTCTGATGATGACTACGCTGGATGCAAAATAGATAGAAAAAGCACCAGTGGTTGTTGTCAATTCCTTGCAGGATGTCTGATATCATGGTCCTCCAAGAAACAAAACTCAGTAGCACTGTCAACAGCTGAAGCTGAGTATGTAGCTGTTGGAAGTTGTTGTACACAACTCCTATGGATCAAGCAACAACTTGAGGATTATGGGCTACATATCAAGACAATTCCACTGTTATGTGACAACACAAGTGCTATAAATTTGACCAAGAATCTAGTACAGCACTCAAGGACTAAACACATTGAGGTTAGATATCATTTTATTCGTGATCATGTAGCAAATGGGAACATAGATATTTCATTTATTGATACAAACAATCAGTTAGCAGACATCTTCACAAAGGCCTTACCTGAAGAGAGATTTACTTCCCTTAGAAGGGAATTAGGCATGTGTAAATTGTGAAAGATGTATCTGTTTAAAACTGAAATATTAATTTTCAGAATTTGAATTATTTTCCCTCCCAAAAATTTGAGCAAAACTCCAATTATTGCTAATCCTTTTAATTTTCTCATGACGGTTCATTATTTTATAAGAGTTTATTCCTATCGATCTAGTCAGTTTTGTTGTTTTCTGCCATCATGGCGCCCCTAAATTCTAAAAGTCATCCTTTTAATTTTCCCAAAATCTGTGCGGCAACGATTCACATCTCTTCATCATCTTCTTCCTTCTGCCTGAGGCGATACCCTATCGACTCCGGCATCGACTCTCTCGGATTTCAAGCTTCCAACCAATTCCCACCAAAAATTTATTGAGGGCTTTTGTTCCATTCCTCTTTCCAGTCCTCCAAAAACTCTCTCCGTTCACATCCATGGCCTCTTCTGGAAGTTCCGGCAGCGTCGGGGGCTACAGAGCCGAATTTCTTACCGTCGAACAGCAAGTAAGGTTTGCGTCTGTGAAAGTCAAGCTATGCGGTCACAAAGCAGTGGATGTGGCAGATTTGTAGAAGAACGGAATGGGGAGCATCGTCGAAGCTTTGGACAGATTGAAGTGGACGACGATGGCTACTATCTTTGAAGTAAGTTTTCCAGACCTGGTAAAAGCCTTCTATGTGTGTCTGAAGTCAGACGCTGATAGGACCTTGACTTCCATGGTCAAGGGAACCCAGATTAGGGTCACACGAGACTTATTAGCATCTCTCTTTGGTGTGACTACCTCCGAACTCAGTGGAGTTCACACTGTGAATATCCAAGAAAAGGGTTTAGGGATAGTTGGTCCCGAGTTCAGATTGAAAGATGACAAAGTGGATGTAAACCAGTTGAATGCATTCAATCGCATCCTGCACTTTGTAGTTTGTCAGATTGTGGTTCCCAGAAGTGCTACCTTTTCAACTTGCACTAGGGCTGATTCAGATTTAATGTTCTGGGCTATCAAGAATCAAGAAATCAACACTACAGAGCTCATGATTGAAAGGATGAAGTTTGCAAGCTCTCAGGTATGGGACACTAAGATCAAGCTGAATGTTTCTTTACCTTATGCCCATCTCCTAATGAAGATTTTTCAGCACTATGGCATAAGTGTAGTAGGAGATGTGTCTGAGAAGATGGGCCAAGCAATCCGGTCCAGAAATTTAAGGAAAATTGGTTTTTCAGTTGTCAATGGGGTTTGGACAAAGACTTCTGTGGCTAAGGGTGAAGCCATCATTGGCGAAGCCCAAGAAGGTCAAGAAGCAGTTCAAGCAGCAGCAGAACCAGAAGTAGCAGCAACACCATCTGTTGAAGCAGAACCATCAGCAACAGTAGAAGCTCAAATTGAAAGAGCTGAAGTAGCAGCAGCCACAGTATCCAGCAGCAGAATTGAGGATATCCCTCCAGAGGTCATTGATCCTATTGACCATAGTTCAGAGGATCCTCCTCCCTCTTCCCGAGTAGCCACTATACTCAGGGATGTGCTGGACTCCATCCAAAGTACTCAGGAGGAGTCAGAAATTGGTGGTGATTTAGTGGCAGAAACTGTGGCTCCAGGCCACACTGAGGAAATCATTGTGGAGGAAGCTCCCATTCAGGGGGAGCAAGAAATCACTGTTGAAGAAGATCAAATGGAAGATGCTCCTGCTCAGGGGGAGCAATCATCTGAGAAAGAAGGAGCACCTTAGGGGGAGCACACTGAAAATATTTCTATCCATGATCAATTCTCTGAGGAACATGTTGATTTTGTGGAGCCCATTGCAAGGGCAAGCCAAAGAGGGAAACGAGTAGCTCATCGAAGGTCAAAGAAGAAACAGCTGAAAGTCAATTTGAAGCCTGTCATCAGAAGGTTAAATGAGCAAGGCAAAGCCATCTCATCTATGCAATCAGATTTTCAATCCATCTCTATCAGCCAAACTTCTGTATCAAATGAACTTGGAACTTTGTCCACTGAAGTTCATAGCTTGAGAGATGATTTTAGAATGTTCAAGCAATTATGTAGATGGATGAAAGGTGAGTTTGACAGTGTCAAGAAGCTCATCTCTTCAAGGTACAAACCACCTCTGCCCCTCCAGATCTCTATCATGCTGAACCAGTTAGTAATGTAGGGCCATCAGGGCCAAGGCCATCAGAAGAAAATGCATAATCATCAGGGCAGTTTCCAGAGGCATCAACAGGGCCATCCGGGCCACAAAATGATGAGAATATAATACCTGCAGCAGAATCTTGTGGCGTTGAGAAGCTGGGACCATCAGGGCCATCTGAAGTTGTGGTTGGGCCATCAGGGCCATTGATCTCTGAAGGTGTGGATCCAAGAGTAGTTGAGTCTGTTGTTGCCCCCGAAGCCCATGAGTCTTCATCTCTTGCAACACCAAACCCTCCCTCACCACCTTCTTCTTCCACAGCACCTCCAGCTCCACCTACCTTCAAACAACCTGCACCAAGAACCATCTCCTCTCCAGCACCTTTTCCCTCTGAACCTTACTCATCTCCTATCATGCCCACTACCATTTCCACATCCATTTCTCTCGCTCCTCCTGTTGTTATTGATCCTCTAGTTTATTCATCAGCTGGAGCCTCTTCTTCATCTAGTCCCTCATCAGCCGGGCCATCCACCACTCTTTCTCCCAAATCATTCCTTCATCCTCCTATTCCACCTACATCTGTTACAATTACTCCTACTGATCCCCGACTTGCTAGTGTTTTTCAAAATAACTTTGAGAATGAGTTGGAGCGCACCACATCTCAATCCTAGCAGTTGCTTCACATGTTCACATGACTGATTCTTCTAGTCCTGTTTCTAAAAAGAGAAAAATTTCAAAAACTCTTGCTCTTTCCTCTGAACCTCTGTTTCCTCCTCTTTGGTACTCCCTCACAGTTGAAAATCGAAGGAGACCAATTTACTGTGAATATCTCCAAAAATGTGTTCTCGCCAACCTTTTTGGCATTCCTCTTCTCAATCTTACTGATCACCTTAACATTATATTTCCCTACTCCCACCTTTCCAAAGCCGACCAACTCAAAATCTTCCAATTAGCAGAATGCAAGACTGAAGATCAATGGGCCAAAGGGCATAAGACTCTCTACAACAAGTATCTTCTTGCCAGATCAAACAGCACCCCTCGACAGGATCATCCTCTCACCCTTTCTGAATGGTTTGTATTTCATAACCAAGCACTTTGGGGCCCTTTCATTCTCAAAGAAATCAGAATCACCAGGTGCTTCCAGCTTTACAATGATTTTCGTTATCTACAAAAGCTACCCGAAGTTCAGTTTGGCCAATTCCATGGGGCTCTTGCTACTCTTCGATCTGAAAGTCCCATTAATTGCTCCTTCCCAGTGGACTTCACCACTCTGCAGATACCTGAAGTAGTATTTCTTCCGAAGTTACACTCCTTGGTCTTGGATTCCTCTGTTGGATCTCATGCCTTTGAAAGATTTGCACGAGTCATGGGGAGAATCTCAGCTCAGCAGAGTCGCCTTCCCTCCTTTCAAAGGTTTATCTTTCGCGAATATCATCTGGGCCACATCTCCTCTGCAGTGCTTGCTCCGTTGATGTCTGAATGTGAAAGGCTCTCTCCCACAGATTGGGAGAAGTACTACAATCAATCTGCCTTCCAGTTGGAATCCTTGAACAACTCTTTGGTCCGAGTAGGCAAGCCACCTCTCTCTGCTGAAGCTTTTCTGGACTTGAATTCCATCAATCCAGTTCATGAACTGTTTGTGCAATGGGCTTAGCGGTACTCCGCTTTTATTTCCTTAAAAAAGGACCTGAAGGATCATCAATTTTTCTATCCTGTTACCATTACTCACTTTCTTCAGCGTGCCAATTTTGGGAAGTCAAGCCATTTCCGGTTTACCCTTGATAAGAATCAGTATGCGCGTTTCTTAGAAGATCAGCGGCAGCTTTACATTGAGCGCATGCGTCCTGAGATGGGTGCATCTTTCTCTATAGATTCTGGCATCTTCCAACAACTTTTTGAAGAACAGGAGATTAAGGCTTGGGAACTTATTTCCCGGCATGCTTCTCTTCTTTCTCCAAATATCTATCTCCCTGTACCCCCTCAAGTTTAATCCAATATAGTTTTTGTGCTCTCTCATTTATCTCTTCTCTTCTTCTTTGTCTCAAGCGTTTAATCTTTTTGCTTAAATGACAAAAAGGGGAAGAAATATTGCATTTCTGAAATATATTCCTTATGTTATTTCCAATCATACTTAGAACTAGTTCAGATAATGTGTGCTTATTGTTAAATTTTGTCATCACCAAAAAGGGGGAGATTGATGATCAGTCTATCTCCATGTAATTTAAATAAATTACACATCTATTTTCATGATTAACAAAACTATGATAAAGTTACTAACACTTTTTCTATGAAGTCTAAGAACAGGAAATAAACCAAGGGAAAACAAGCCAATCAAGTAAGTATTAATCTCACTACAACAATGTGAACTCAAAGCATCAATATTTGTCTAAGTACACATCGATTTCCACTATAAGTCATAACGATTTCCTTAGTTTCATAACGATTTTATACTTACAAGGATTCTATGTGTTAAATCGTTAAGTGATCGCAACGATTTGCCCTCACAACGATTCGTTAAGTGATCGCAACGATTTACCCTCACAACGATTCGTTAAGTGATCGCAAAGACTTGCCCGCACAACGATTCGTTAAGTGGTTCGTAACGATTTGTTCTTGTAACAATTTCTTTAGCCATCGTAACGATTTTGCTATCGTAACGATTTCCTTAGTCATCGTAACGATTTGCTCTCGTAACGATTTCCTTAGTCATCGTAACGATTTGCTCTCGTAACGATTTCTTTAGTCATCGTAACGATTTGCTCTCGTAACGATCTATTTAGTCATCATAACGATTTTCTCTCGTAACGATTTCTTTAGTCATCGTAACGATTTGCTCTCGTAACGATTTCTATAGTCATCATAATGATTTGCTCTCATAACGATTTCTTTAGTCATCGTAACGACTTGTTTTCATAACGATTCATTAAGTAATTCACAACGATTTATACATAGATTTGTTCATAACGTCATAACGATTTTTACATCGATTTGTTCATAACGTCATAACGATTTGTACATCGATTTGTTCATAACGTCATAACGATTTGGACATCGATTTGGTTATCTATACACACAATGATTTGTGTATGTATCTCTTTACGTATGAATGCACATCGATTTACTTATCTACACAATGATTTCATAAGTCATGTATATAATGATTTCATGAAAAACAACGATTCGATTTTCGAACTAATCCTTGAAAACGTTGAAAAGTCAAAGTCTTCACGTATATCCGTTTGACAACCATGCATTTATTATGACAGTACGTATCTCTGCATGCATGCAGACAATATCTCCATTATTGTATCTTCTCTGTAAAAATCTTTTAGAACTACAAATTGGCATTACTATTTCTATGAATATTTGCCCTAACGTTGACTGACAACAAGAGATAGCTTAGCTGTCTATTGTTCAAGCCTTAAATGTGTGCAGGTCTCTGATAGCATCCGTCATACAACGTTGGACAAATTAGAAGCCAAAAGAGATTACAGAAGATCCTCTCTCTCTCTCTTTGCGTGCATGAAAAGATAAAGGATTGTTGACTAGAAGTTTCCAAGTATCAAGCAGTCTAACGTACACCTATGCATAGAGACAACGGGCACTTCAACGTTCGAATTTCAAATGATGATATATATATAGAAGGATGAAGTTCTTGAAGAGAGATGAAGTAGAACGGTTAGAGAACACGCAGTTTTCCAACGCCTTCAACCTTCTGCAAGCTTTTCTTAGAGTCAAGCAAAAACTCCCATTAGTCTTAGCTCTTGCTCTCTATGATGAGTTCAGATCTGTGAGAGAGCTTTTTTGGTCTGAGAAGAGTCCTTGATTGTAGATCTCTTACTCTCAGTCCTTGCTTCAGATCAAGCAGTGTTCTATAAGCTTGATCTAGGGGCATCATCTCTTGAACGCATTCTCTTGTGTTGTTCCCTTCTGTTGTGAAGGAAGACCTGGTGGGGTATCCAGGGTGTTGTTCCCTTCGGGTGAAGGAAGACCAGCTAAGGTGCTGGGTGTTGTAGTGTCCTTAAGGGGGACTGTACCCTTGTTAGTGAAATCCTGAGATATTGCTCAGGGACTGTACGTAGGACTCCTAAGGAGAGGAAATCCGAACCAGGATAATTCTTTGTGTAGTGTGATTACTTTTGTGTATTTGATCTTTCGATTCACTAACACTAACAATCTGCAAAGTGTGTTTTGTGTGACTGTTTTGTGAACAGGTTTTGAGTGTTAAAAAGTTTTTTAAAATCCCATTCACCCCCCCTCTGGGCTTGCTAGCTGGGCAACATAGATGGCAAAGTCAGACTAAAAAAAGGTGTTTCTGTCAGAAAGCCCATACCTTGTCTTTCTTCCATGTTTCCTGTTGTAGTCCAGAAGTGGTAGGTAAACACTTTTTTGTCTGACAACACTTTTCCTACATTGAAGGACAGAGGACAGAAGAAATCTTTATTTAGAAGAGAAACAAAAAAAAGATATTCATGTGAAGAACATTTTTCATTTGAACTTTGTATTTGTTTGGGCGCCAAAAGATATTTTTGAATTTTAACAGCAGTTGATATAGCAACTTCGAATTTCAGAAGTTGGAGTGACTCATAGACTTGGAAGTCGGATTGCAGAAGTCGAATTTCAAAAGTCGAATTCAGAAGTCGGATTCAGAAGTCGAATTCAGTATGATAACAATATATATGCTATGGACTTAAAAAAAGTCGAATTCAGTATGATAACAGTATATATGCTGTGGACTTCAAAAAAATCTGAGCGGTCAGAACATGCGCCATTTAAACAGTGTTTATAACATATATTTTTTCTGTGATATTACTATAGTGCATTTGAAGATTATTTATGCAGATGCATTAAATGAATGTTCATACTTATAACTGAATTGCATGAGTTTTCATATCAACCATAAGATATGAGTTTTAGGTATCACCAAATCATAAGATAAAGAATAGTCATGAGTTTTAGTTATCACCAAAACATTAGATATATAAAAGAGTGGTTTAACAAAACAACGATTTGATCACTGTAACGATTCGGTAAGTTAAACAACGATTTGATCACTGTAACGATTCGATAAGTTAAAACAACGATTCAGTAAGTTAAACACCGATTTGATCGCTATAACGATTCGCTATCACTTCAACATCGATTTGATCGAAACAACGATTTAATAGAAAACAACGATTTGCTCTTACTTGAACAACGATTTGCCTTAATCAAAGATCAATTTGCTCAAACAACGATTTGCTCTTACTTGAACAACAATTTGCCTTAGTCAAAGAACGATTTGCTCAAACAACGATTTGCTTCTACTTAAATAACGATTTGTGTGGACAACGATTTCATTATTCACATCAACATAAAATTTTATTTATATATGGATTATAATTATGAAATCGATTTCACGTATACAACAACACTCTTCACAACGATTATGGTTGAATGGATTATCATGCATTTCATTATTATATTCTCAAATAAAGCCTGATAATAACCATTCTATTCAAACATATTTTCAAAACTCTGTGGAGTTCGAATCTTCCCGTGCATACTAAGATCTTGATCATCCCACACGAAATCCTCTTGCTTACTTGATGTATCGCATAGAATCTTGATTTGTATGATGTCAAGATAGCCTTTCTAGTTTAAGCATATCATTATACTGTATGCTACTAGGGTTGACAGACAACGTAGACAAAAAGGAGTTGTCTAGGTATCCGTGTTTAATGCATGCATGGCTTTTGTAGTAAAGCACATCAAAGATGGATCTGTCAACCTGTCAAAAGGATAAAAGATTCAGAAAATCTTTCCTAAGGATGTAACGACCAATCCAAGCGCTTATAGCTGCAGGCTCATCTCCACATGCCTACGACCAGTCTCTCTAACGAGCATGAAGTTGTGAGACAACGGACATCTGAACGGCTACTTCAACGGTCAAAATAATTTGTAGAAGATAAAAAGAAGACTGATGACTCCATGAAGAAAAATACACACACAAGTGATAAACACTGAGCAACATACATAGAATTCATCAAGCACTTGCGAGCATCAGCAAGAAGAGCTTATTCCTTTCAGCGCACCAACCTTTAGCTCTCAGCTCTCTGTGTTTCATTTGGTTAGTCTTTGGAGAGCTAGTGTAGTTATGAGATATTTTGTGTTGCAAATCTTTGTCTCTCAGATTCAGCCTCAGATCAAGCAATCTCTTATAAGCTTGGTCTAGGGGCAATTCGACTTTTACTCACATTCTCTGTGTGTGTTCCTCTTTTGTTGTGAAGAGAAGACCTGTAGGAAACAGGTGGTTGTTATTCCTTTCATTGAAGAAGGAAAACCTGTTGCATCAGGTGTTGGTTTGTACCTCTTCAGAGTTAGAAGAGAAGACCAGCTGCTGCTGGATGTGTAAGTGTCCTTAAGGGGGACAGTACCCTTGGTTAGTAGAATCTCAAGTTGTTGCTTAGGGACTGGACGTAGGACTCTTTGGGATAGGAGGTCCGAACCAGGATAAAAGTCTCATGTGTTGTGTGTTTGCTTGTTTGTCTTCACTCTCACTAAGATTAACTATCGATCTTAGTATTTTTATGTTAAGTGTTTTTATTGACAAGTTTTAATTTAAAAAGAGCGTTTAGCAATCCATTCACCCCCCCCCCCCCTCTGGACTTGCTATCTGGGCAACATTGTGTTCTTGTGTGATTTTTTCTTTATTAGCTTCCGCACTGCTACTCTCTACTGCACACAACTACATTCACTAACCAAAGTTTTCAAGTGGTGATTTTTTATCTGTGTTTTTAGATTTCCTATTCACCCCCCCCCCCTTCTAGGCTATGTTTGCTACCATATCAAGTGGGCCAACACAACACATGAGAGTGCATCTTTGTTAATATTAATTAATTAGTAATTAACCATTATAATATTATTTTAATATAATTTTGACATATTTTTAGGTAAAATCAATGTGTGGTGATGTGAAAAAAAAGAGATATTATAATCTAATGTACTATTTTTTTAGTGCTTATTGCACGAATATTATGTTTAATTTTGATGGTTTATATTTATGTCAACTTGTTAATACACGAATATTGTTCTGTATGATTGTTATAATATTATAGATGTCTCCACGAGGATAGAGTGTTGATATTAGGTGACAACATGAGACAATACTTCAGGGGAATAGACATTGGTTGTGAGAGAAATTGGAGTACATTTGCTCTAATTCATACCAAGTTGAGGAACCGATTGAGTCACAGAAGGTTAGACAACTTGATGTACGTACATTATAATATGAGACTTAGATTAAAATATATGCAAATGGATGTCAAAAAGGGGGAGGGAGACTATGATCCCACAGACATGTCTTACCTCGGGGATGATGAAGACCTAATGGTGTCATGAGTGTCTAGGTCCACTACAGAATGGGGGGAGATGGAACTTGATGAGGAGGCTGACGATCTAGGAGATCCACCCTGGTTGAACATATTCTTGGCTTCTGTTATTGAGAGGATGGAGGCAAGTACAGATGTTAGGGGTGTCGAAGATGCTTGTAGTTATTTCTTCATTATAATTTTGATAAGTAGAAATGACACTCTGAATTGTTCTTGTAGATGGCTAAGATGAGGAAATGGTGAGGACGGCGAGATGAGCATTGCATTTGGTTTGTAAGAATTGATGATTGCATCCTCAATATTTTTGTATATGTATATGTCATGAATTTGTCATATTTTTATGTAATATTTGATGAATATTAGACGATTGTATTGGGTTGACTTGAATAACTAAACGAAGTTTCTTATATTTTCGGTCTCTCTATGTGATGTTCTTATGTTTTGCTCTTTTTTTTTTTGAAGTTAGCTCATGTTAGATATTGACCAGATCATGAATAAAAACAAATCAAACATGTCTCTTTCTCACTATATAATAGCAGTATGGTACGGTACTGCATCGTGTCACGAAAAATGCAGCACTGTCTATCCGCACGGTATGACGAACATTGATCCTATTCATGTAATATACTCTGCAACTTTTATTAATTGTCAAAATACCTTCACTAGTTGCAGATGGTGGTTACATAGCTTTTGATTCCCCGGGCTTCAATTTTGAAGGAATACTCTTAAAAGATACTTTAAAATAAAAGAAATAAAATCATTTAAAATAAAAACATTTTTAAAAAATCTTATATTTTTGTCAGTTTAGAGTTAGGCATAGGCCGACTTACATGGGCTCCGGTGAGGTCACAAGACCCCACTAAAATTTCAAAACTCAATTAAATAGTTTAAATTTTTTATTAAATTAACTATGGTTGAAATTTTTTTCAAATAAAGCGATCCAATTAGACTACAAATAATGTCTATGAATGCATCCTATTTCTTAAAGTGATCAAAATTTGCGTGTCTATTAGTGAAGATGGGTCACTTTAACATCTAACTATTAAGTGATATCAAAATGACGAAGATACAACCACAAAACCATTTGGGCATATTTTGGGGGATTTTGACGGTTATTCGTTGGGAGTAAACTATAAAATATTGCAGATCATCCAACATATCTGCCAAAAAAAACCAACATAAAATTTTCTTCTTACAGTATCGGATTCGGATCCCACGGCATGGCTGTTTCAGAGAGCAATATGTCGGTTTTCTCAGGTCTCCGGTGCGGATTCGCCTCGAATCTAAAACCTGCTTGCTCTGCCTGCCACAACAAACTGCTCTCTCTCTCTCTCTCTCTCTCTCGTCATCATGGAGGTGATTGAGAAGAAGGGCGGAGGCCACGGCGAATCAGAGTTGATGGAAAGGCTCCCTCAGAGTATACTGCTGGAGATTCTAGGGAAGCTGGACGTGGAGTTGCTATGCTCCGCCGCCGCCGTGTGCAGGCCCTTCCGCCTCCTGGCCGCCCAGGCACTCTCTTCCATCACCACCCTCGACCTCTCCGTAAGCCTGCCCACCCCTTTGTGTTTCTCCAGCTTTATTTGCTGTTTGTCCGTCATTTGTCTTCTTTTCTGCTTCCCCTTTTCTTGTTTCGCCGCTGTTACATGTTGTGGATCCTTAAAAGTTCACTCTTTTTCTTATCTTCTTATTCTCTTCTCCTGCCCCCACCTCCGCCCCTTCCGAAACCCCGCAAAAGGAACCATCGGAGATCTTGAAAACTTCTGTTTCCTGGTTTTCGGGCATCGTTTACCTGGGTGTACACAAGCTACGCCGTTTCTGCCTTTCTGTTTCTCTCTGTGTATATATCCTGTGATTTTACATTGAGCTTCTCAAGGGCAGTTTTTTTTAATTAAATTCTCAGAGAGTTCATGTGATATATGTCTTTTTTTTTAACGTAATCGCTGAACAAGCTCCACAAGTTTATGACTTAACAATTTTCTTTTCCTCGATACATTTACACTGTTATCTGAACAATGTACTTTTGAGGATTCATAGTTTTCTGCATGCTTTGCGAAGTTTCTCTGAAAATAGCACATCAGCACCCCCTTCTCCCCACATTTCTGCTGTATAAGCATGGAAATCTGACTATGCAGGCATTTTCTCCTGACTCCGAAATCCTATATGGGATACTTAAAGATAACAAAGTTATTCAGAGCTTGACTATTGATTGCCGCCATCTAGAAAATTCTTCGGTGAAAGTTTTTGCCAGAGAAAGTCTCCAAGAACTTATCCTACTGAAGGGCCACCTTTTCTCTTCCCGGGTGGTTAGTGCAGTTGGGGAGATGTGCCCTAATATAAGGTACAAGATCTAGATAAATAACAGCATTTTATGATCCTTCTGTTCTTTTTTTTGGGTGTTCATATGTAAAGATTTTCTTTTCCCTTAAAGCGCTCAATGCTGCAATTAATTTTAAATGAAAAGGGTAAAATATCCTTTAAAGTCTCAGAGAAAGATGCAAAAGAAGAAAAAACCTCATTATTTTACTAAATATCAAACCAAAATCTACCATAGTAAAAGAAAGAAAATGAAAATCCCTGCCAGAGTAGGTACTGTGAAGCAAATATATTACAAATTTTTCTTAGGAATCTGTTCTTTAACCCAAAGTTCCCGATTAGTCAATAGCTCATTAAGATGTTTTCTTGGGCTGAGATGTAGCCACACATCTATTACATATTTAGGGAACATGCAGTTGATTATGTATATCTCTGACTTTGGGAAGCAGAGAAGGATAGTCCCTTACTTTTACAGGAGGTCTTTCGGAGTAGGAGGTGTTTGTTCAGTTTTATTGGCATTCTGTCCTTAAATAGGCACTTATGCACCAGATACCGAGCTGAGGGACTCATGAAGATGGAGCTGGTGGAAGGCGGATTGCAAGCTTTAAATGTGCTATCTGCATAACAGTGGATGCAGATCTACTGGGCTAGGTTCCCCATCATCAAAAAAATAATGGTGGATGCAGATGGTATAATTTGTGACATTCATCACCATACGTCTAAAGAGACCGCAACTGTAGCAGCTATTTGAACTTTGGAGTGTTTTTTTTTTGGCGGTTTCCTTTGTTGCCCAGATAGCAAGCCCAGAGGGGGGGGGTGAATGGATTGCTTAAAATTCTTTCGTGTAATAATTCCTGTAAATAAAACACTAGACAGACAACACTAAGATCGATAGTTAGAGTTAGTGTTAATCAATACAAAGAGAACAATCACACAAACAACAGAAAATTTTATCCTGATTTGGATCTCCTATCCTAAGGAGTCCTATGTTCAGTCCCCAAGCAACTACTTGGGATTTCACTATATAAGGGTACAGTCCCCCTTAAGGACACTTACACATCTAGCTGCAGCTGACCTTCTTTTCTCAACCAGAAGAGGAACAACACCACTTGTACCAATAGGTCTTCTCTTCACACCATAAGAGGATCAACTAAAAGGAATGCGTTGTGTGAAGAAGGCCCCAAGACCAAGCTTATAATCACTTGCTTGATCTGAGGCGAAGTCTGAGAGACACTAGATGATTACAAGATGACTCTCTCGCAGAACTACGCAAGCTCTCAAAAACACATACATTATTCTCACAGAGAGTTAAGAGCTACTGATGGTTGGATTGGACGAGCTGGATCTTGTTGTTCTTCAGGTGACTGGAGTTTCAAGCTTCTTAAGGTTCAAAGATTCGAACTATCTAACTTCTTTGCATGGAGTCACCAGTTTTCTATTTATCTTCTTTGAAATAATTTTGACCGTTGTAGTATCCGTTGAGATATCCGTTGTCTCACAGCTTCATGCTTGTTAGAGAGACTGGTCCGAAGCAAGGAGTAGGTGAGCCTACAGCCATTAATGCTTGGATTGACACTTACACCTTCAAGGAAAGATTGTCTGAATCTTCTATCATTTTTGTCAGGTTGACAACTTCATCTTTGACGTGCGTTTATACAAAAGTCCTGCATACAATAAATGCTGACACCTAGATAATTTTTCTTTGTCTAAATTGTCAGTCAACATTAGTAGTCGTACAGTATGAAGATACACCAAAAAGGAAAGGTTATTCTGTCATCACATAAAGTAGGACTTTACGTGACAAGTGATGTAGGCAAGGATATATTATGTGAAAATATTGTACTAACACAATAAATGATCAAGATCTTAGGATACAGTATGATGCTCGGGAAGACTTTTTGAAATCCACAGAGTTTTGAGCATATACAGATTTAAATATTATAATGAATGATTCTTAAATAAGAAGATAAAACAAGACTGTTCAAGAGCTAATATAAATTTATTTGAAAGTAAAGAACATTCTGTATAGAAATGATATTGATATCAAATCGATGATATAATCATGTGAGAATGTAATCCATGTTGAGACCAAGTCGATGTGAACATAATCCATGTCTTAATGAAATGAAATCGATGTTCTGTACAAAGTCGATACTTAATAGAAATCGATGAGCAGATGAAATCGTTGTTTCAATAGAATTATTGTTTAAGTGAAATCGATCATAAAATCGTTGTTTTAAGGAAGAAATCGTTGTTGTGCTCAAATCGTTGTTTAAGTAAAAACGAATCGTTGTTTTGAGCAAATCGTTGTTTCGATCAAATCGTTCTTTAAGTGAAAGCAAATCGTTGTTTCGATCAAATCGTTGTTTTATTATGAAATCGTTGTGAGATGGAAATCGTTGTTTTACTTATGAAATCATTGTGAGATGGAAATCGTTATTTAACTTATGAAATCGTTGTGAGACGGAAATCGTTATTTAAGTGACTTACAGAATCATTCTGGTGATCGAATCGTTGTTTCTATAAAGGAAATCGATGTGTACTTAGACAAAACATATGTATTTGAACTTACAGCAGTGTGTGAGGATAACTTACAGATTTGCTAGATTTATTTTCTGTGGATAAATTTTAGAAACAGTTGTTAGAAAGTATTTTACAAGGTTTTGTTAATCACCAAAAATTACATATATATTTCATGATAAATTTTATATGGAGATGGATTGATCATCATCCTTATGGAAGACTTCAAATATAGAAATGGCTTAGTCAATAGAAGAGATCAAGCAGAAATGCTACTTCTGTGATATCAAGGATTTGGACCATTTTCTTCTTTCAGGTTGTATCCTTTTATTGGCAATGTGGGGTTAGCAATTGCAGAAAATAGAAAAATGCTGAACAGTACAATGAAGGATTGAAGTCTGCTGCTTGATAGACACTCATTTGGTGGTTGATAGAATAAACAATTATGTGTGTGCTGTAGGGTGAGATAAATAGCAGGCGGTGCGAAACACGCGAAGGGGTGGTGCAAATTTGCATGCAATCAGGTTAATAAGTGGGCTTAGCGTGGACATGGTGTTCGAAGAATTCAGTTGTCTTTTGTATATTTTTTTTTCCCTTTCGCTTTGGGCATGCTGTTGTTATACTTGTACTTGCATTTTCATTGACTTCAATGACCAACTGCTTCTATTGACTTGTCAAGAACAGTTACTCTGTTATTGACAATCTGAAAACTCTTTGAATGGCAAGTTGGCAAGTTGTTTCTCCAGGTGAGAGTCCATTGTATTTCAGAGAAGAACTCCTTGCATGATAATCAAGATTGTCCAACATTTCAGATGGGACTCCTCATTTTCTGTTTCCTTGAGTCAATAGCATGTATTAATCTTTTAGTGCAGATGTGTACTTCATGATGCTATGTTTAGTTTCCTTATGGAAAGAATGTGTTCTTTGGATATTTCAGATTGCTTATGTTGGAGATGTCACATCGCCATGGCGTTGAATCTGTTAATGACTGCGAGAAGAATATTGCCCAAATGCTGGAGAAGTGCTTGCAACTGGAGGTTTGCTTTGTGCATTTTTTTTGCCCTTCCCCCCAATCTTGGGTTGCAACATTCAACATATAGGAGCTTATTCCCTTTATGCAACTGAACAGGTTCTGCGTATAAAGTTTCTTGGCCATGATGTCAATCCGGATGATATTGGAACAATAGGACTTTTCCCGCCCAACAAAATCAAAGCGCTTCTATTGCAGCCAACATCTGAAAGGCATACTAAGCTACTTTTAGAGAGAATAGGTGCATTTAGGGACTCCTTTGTATCAACAGCAGAGTTGGGAATTTCCTTTTTCCCTGAGCAAGTTGACATTCGATTGCAGTCCCTTTCTCTTGTTCTGGACAGAATAACAGATGGTTTACTGTTTTCAATTAAGCAAAACTTGCATCTTCTCACTGAGTTATGCCTTGAGGACAGGCCGACTGAAGAGCCATTCTTGCATCATGACTTGACTAACAGTGGGCTTCAATCATTAGGTTCCTGCAGACACCTGACTCACCTCTCTCTTTCCCGCTGTAGACATTTCTGCACAGTAACATTCAGAAGGGTAAATGACATGGGAATGTTTCTTCTGTCCGAAGGTTGCCAAAAGCTTGAATCAATTAGATTTGCTGGTTTCTCTAGAGTTACTGATGCGGGCTATGCATCTCTCTTACATTCCTGCAAGAAATTAAAAAGGTTTGAAGTGGTCAACACTGCTTTCTTGTCAGATTTGGCATTTTATGATCTCAATGCCCCATATTCCCTTGTCGATGTCAAATTGGTGTCATGTAGTAAATTAACAAGTGAAGCTGCAAGGAGCCTCGCCTCGTGTAGGAGCTTGGAGATGTTGAACCTCTCAGGTTGTAAAAGCATTGCAGATTCTGGCTTGTGCTCAATCTCAAAGTTATGTCAGTTGTCTACACTGGATCTTGGTGGAGCAGACATTACCGACAGTGGTTTATCTGTTCTTGGTGATAGTAGTTCTCCAATTGCCTCTCTGTGCCTGCGGAACTGCAAGAGAGTTACTGACAAAGGGATTGGTACACTGCTGCGTGGGCATGGAATTGTAAGTAAAAGCTTGCTGACACTTGACCTAGGTTACCTTCCAGGAATATCAGACAGATCTATTTACACAATTGCAGAGGTCTGCAGAGGGATTGAGGACCTCTGTGTCAGGTACTGTTATTCGATAACTGATTCTTCGATCTCAGTACTGGGTTCAATTCAGGAAAGTAGAAATGAAAGGAGGCTGCTACGAAGGCTCGATCTATTTCACTGCAATGGTTTGTCCATTAATGTGGTTCAGCTGCTTTGTCGGCCTTACTTCCGTGGCCTCCGATGGCTTGGTATTGGAAGCACAAATTTATCAAATAGGAGCAACGACAGTTGTATGAAGATCTCCCTTGATCGGCCATGGGTAAATGTATGTCTGTATGGTTGTGAAATCGGTTGCAAGGATGGGTGGCAGTATCATGAGTTTGTCTGAAAGAAACAGTTTTCTTCCCTTACTTCCATTCTAACAGTATACAGAAACATTACTGCTCATGGGGCTTGGAGTCCTCTCCATTTGTAAACTATATAGTTGATTGGGAAAGGATCAACTCTGCATTGTTTTGTACACCTCGATCTGAAATAGTTGAAGAGAGTGAGTGTTTGTTTTAACAGGTGATCTTATCATCATTTTCCCCCCTTCTAGCTGGTGCATGTTTAAGCGTGCATGCAAGTGTGATCTGTGGAAGACAAGAGATGATTTTTACGTGCCTATGGGACGCAATCCTAAGCAAACAGATTCTCTAGTAAGCAGTTTTGACATGAAATCTGTGTCTCCTGACCTTTATCTAAATTCTATTCCATTTGATTCGAGACGAGGGTAAACATAACCCCAAGTCTCCACTAGGCTTAACGGTAGGTTCAGACACCTAAGATTGCATCATGTATGTTATCGGAGATAGGTAAAAAATGGGTCTCCTGCAATAACACAGAGAGAGCAATAAAAAGGGATTGCATGTTTTTATTACTACTTTTTTACAATAATACTTGAACATCGTTACTTGCATACCACCAGAATTTGTGCTATTCCATTGTATACTCCTACAGTAGTACACCAAGGTTCCATCATACATCATTTTCTGTTTAACTTAAATTTAGGTGCTTTAAGAAGAGGAAAAAGATAATCCATCTTTGTTAATCTCTTAATGTAATCAGAATAATGATATACACATGTTCACAATCTCTTATATTCTCTCGTCTGCTGGTACTCCTATATGGTCTTATGTATTATATGGTCAATCAGAATATTCTACCAAATTTGTCGATATCAAACTAGAATAGTAACCTTACGATAAGAACTTTCAAATGAATAAAGATCCAGATGTTGGGCGTCATTGGTTAAGCCTGTTTCATCTTTCCATCCTTCTTTCATAGACCTTGGTAAGTTTGCATATACAACACGCCAAGTGAATTCTGTGTGGCGTGTTTGGTCTCCGGGATGGTCCGTCTCGTGCATCTTTGATTCTTTGCAATCGAACATTAATAACTTACACACGAAATAAGAGTGTTGGAATGAACATAAAATGCCATCCTCGAAATTTTTCTCCAGCGTTTCTCCTTGTGCCATATAGAAGCCTCATGTTACATGGTAAACCGTAATTCCCATACAAAAGTTACTCGCATCCCATCATCAAAAGACGATAAAACTGTAAATACACAAATTTATCTGCAACAATACACTTTTTCAACAGCGGAAAGAAATAAACTCCACCCCCCCCCCCCCCCGCAAAACACCAAGCCACAGAAAAAAAGATCTCCTTTTCCCCAACTGGACTGGCGTATTACTGTGAACCACCTTCCTGCCAGAAAAATGAAATGAAGATGCGACGTACACTGAGTGCTTACGATGCCGACTCATGCCACCATCTAAATAAACGCAGTTCGACCTCCTCTTCTGGTATGTCTGTCGTATGTAGTATTGAATTTGTCAACGAGCTCGTTCATGGTGCTGCAAAATACACGACCACCCTTGTCACGTCCTTAGAAAAAGAAACCAAGCAGCTTTAAGAATCCATAATTTTTGCCTTTCTCCTCTTTACATAAATTGGTGGACCAAACTGATTTACACATTAAACGGTCGCTTGAATGTTCAATTAGCGTCAATTCTTGATCATTACATTTTGATTATATCAGCAATGGAATTGATGATTTGATGCGAGGGCCCTACTCTGACTTTTTGCACCGTTTATTTTAGTACATGCAGACCATGGTTTGCCAAATCAGGATGAATCGGCCCGATTCGGTGCGAATCACGGAAAAGCCAATCCGTGATTCGCTTGATTCGGCCGATTCACATGCGAACTGGCTGATTCAACCAATATCGGGTGGCCAATTGGATTGCTGAATCGGTCTGATTTGCATAATGTATATAATGAATATATATTACATATATATGTATATGTAAGACATATATACATGCATATATATATGAGAATGGGTTCAGGGAGTCACATAGAATTCATATATTATTTACATTTCATATCATTTAAGTAAATGTTATTACATGTAAAAAAAAAAATACCCCCCATTTAAACCTAATAAAAATATAAAAAATATATATCTCTTACCAATAAAAAGTCAACTCTCCCCTCCAAGAAGAAAATCACGATTTTGATGATCCATCAAAATAATGACTTTTCAATCTCTCATAATTTGACTTATCTAAAAATTTCATAATTCAAATAAACTTTTTATTCAGTAAGAGAGTAACTCGCTTGGAGAAGTGACATGTACGTTTGATTTTTTCCACCGTACTTTGAATTTTTAGTGTTCTATTGAGTTTATGTGAATTATGAAATTTTAAATAGAACAAATTATGAGAGATTAAAAAATCGTTATTTTGATGGAATCACTAAAATTGTAATTTTCATCTTAGATGAGAGAGTTGACTTTTTATTGGTAAGAGATGATTTTTTTAATATTTTTATTAGATTCAAATGAGATGTATTTTCTTATTTACATGTAATATCTTAAATATAACATTTACTTAAATGATATGAAATGTAAATAAGATATGAGTTCCATATAATTCTATGTGAATCCTTGAGCCGATTCTCATATCTGGCATACATATGTTACATATATGCATGCATATGTCTTACATATACATATATATGTAATATATTCATTATATTAAATATATATATATATATATATATATATATATATATTATACATGCAAATCGGACCGATTCGCCCAAATCGGATCGAATCAGGACAAACCCAATTCAGTCCGAATCGGCGATCCGGCAAACCATGATGCAGACATTTTTGTCAACCTTGTATCATTTTCCAAGCAATTTAGCAGATGCTGAGGCAGTGACATACCTTGAGCAGTTGGTAAACATGGCCAGGTAAGTGATGAGAAGTGTGTCATTAAACTCCTGCAAGAGAATGATCTTTAGTTGTTGACTCACTAATGGACAACACAAGACACCGACATTCCAAAAAGCTGATTGGACCACCAAGAAGCATGTGCGCATTTATGAGAAAATTTCTGGATTCCAATTGATGCAGGCAAAGACATTATAGATACAAGGTAGACAGGCCTTTCGCTATCCACTTCCTCAGAAACAGATACGTTAAATCTTCATGGAACTTATGCATACACCTGGAGTCAACTAATATGTCACTAGAAGTTAGAACTAATGTAACTTAGCACTCACCATCAGAAAATCGTCCTGAAACTTTTCTGATTCGATTGCTGGCAATCTTCTCAAAACGCTTGACACTTGTCTTAGCAATGAGTTGTCTATAGGCATATCACCTGCATGTTGAACAGAGATTAACCATTGCACTTTGAACAAGACCTCAACTTCCTGAGGTTCTGCTTAATGATTCTACAGAATGTGGTTTGAGAATGTCCAGGATAAATATGAAAAGTCCAAACTACAACTTTATTTGGCTATCAACCACCACTGAATTCTAATCCAATGTCTATAGGCACACAGCCAGTTACAGTGGAAGAAAAAAAGGAAGAGGGTAACTAAATGCAAGAAGAAATTTCAGAAGATGATAAACTATTATTGTGGCATTTGAAAACAAATATAGGGGGAGACACGCAACAAAAAACAAAAGAAAAAACCATCAGAAAATAGGACAATTTCATGAGATTTTGAGGTTTATAACAAGGAAGATTCTTGAACTGTCAATAGGTGAATTCAAGTTACAGAAACCTACCTCTTTGCATGGCAAGGAGATACTGCTGAAGTATCCTGATTCTGCTGTTAAGCATCTTGATAGCACTATGAATTCCAGTCAAGTGGGCAGCCACTGGACAAAGGAAAAGATATCACGTTAAGTTCGACTAACAAAATAAAGTCTAAGAATAGAGAAGACAAAATGAAACAGATTCTCACATTGAGTTGCAGCAGATCCTCCATCAGATGGTTTGAGATGGGCCACATGATCGATAGAAATTCGTTCTGCTTCTACAGTCTTGAAAAACAAAATGAATGAAAATATCAGATTCATTCTTTGCAATGTATAGTATGACATTATCTGCAGGAGAAGAACAAACCTCTATTGTGTAGTTTGATCTAACAAATATCAACTGAGGGACCCCGTCAATGACATGCAATTCTGATAGCAGCCAAAATTTATCCAAGTCCATTACGTAAAAATACTTGTAAGTGTGGATTGCCAAAAGGAAATAATTACAACTCTATTACAACACAACATGGACTCCTGTTGGAAATAAGACATGATTTTCATCCAAAAATTGATGAAACAGCTCAAACTGCTTTATTTCCTTTTTATCAACCCTTCAAAATACTTTCTGAAGTCATTTTCTTTCTTTATGGGAAACTTGATGAAAAATTACTTTAAGTGCTAAACCAGAATGTTCTTGCAGTTGTGCACAAACTAAGGTTATCATTACCACTCTCGTAGATGGTTATTGGAAGATCCTTCTGCGCATGGTTGATTGCAGGATTCAGAAGAAGATATACTGGGCTTTCATTTATGTCCATCAACTGTAACCAAACAGAAAAAAAAAATTTAATGTTAGTTGAAGAACTACTAGTTTAACAAAAAATTATGAGTGAACTTTTTGAGGAAAAAAATAATACTTGCAATTAAACCATAGAAGAAAAATCGAATTTTGCCTCAGTAAATAGTAATCAGAAAGTGACATGAAAATACAACAAGAAATGAATGGACAACCTTCAACCATCATCAACTGTAAACAAGGAGAGCAAGAATACTACCAACATATTCTCACAACTGCCTCTCTTTTCCCAGAAAGTTATTCTGCACAAGCTTTAAACTATCTTCAAATGAATGATCTCCTTTTAACTCATTGTTGTAAGGCGCCTACTGGGGTACCTGACACATAGGCAGGAAGGCATTCTTTAGGGAGCTAGGTGAAGTGGCACCGTCCTGGATGCAAGAAAAGCAGCCCAAGCCACCACCTAGGTGAGCCATGTGGCCCAAGACACATGCCTGGGCACCTTGGACCCACTAGCCCAACCCAGATCTAAGGCAAATCCATATTAAATAACACCCTCCTGATCTTGCAATGAGCCGATCCCCTTCTTCCACCACCTAGCGGCACGAGGGTTCCAAGACACTGCTGCTGCCATCACTACCATCTCGGCCACAATAGCCACCAGGCCGACCACCGCTGGCCACCATCATCACAACTCCCATCACCGTCACCACCACCTCCTACCATCATCGTCACCACATCCAACAGCTGCCTGCCACTACACTGATTCCAGGCTCTCCCTCGCCCAGAATGAGCTTTGCAACAGAGGTGTTCTGCAACCTGTCTCCTTGTCTCTCACTCTCTCCTACATGCACTCATTCACCACTCAGGTCCACTGGCTGCCACCATCACTACCAACTCAGCCACCACCGGCAAACATTGCCACCATCACCACCACCTCCAATCACCATTGCCACCACCTCCGGCCCCCATCATCACCATCTCCAGCTGTTGCTGCCCCTGCGTTGTTGTCTGTTTCTAGGCTTTTCCCATCACCTTGGCGCATAGGTGCCACCCAGGCACCTCCTTAGCTTGGGCACTCAAGGACTCCAAGCACACCTTGGGCCACCTTACCACCTTGACAACCATGGTTTAACTCTCCAAAGACAAGCTATACAAATCAGTTGTGGACAACTAAAAGTGCAGAGCTATGAGGCAGATCTGAGAGTTCAGATAATCCACTATCCTTCTCATGAAAGGGGGAAAAAAAACTTTCCACTGCAAAGTAATTTTCATGAGTAAATTTTAATATTGGCATCTATTGACTAAAGTAATGAAAAGGTGAAAATAGACAACTTTTCTACAATTGCTCACAAGAAATTAGAGCTTTGCAGTAGCATCTCTCTCTCTCGCATTACAGCAGCGGTTGGTAGATCATACCCATTATCCTGATCATCTAGTTAGCATATCCGCATCTAACTACCCTACAAAAAAGTTGTTGACCCAGTCTGGTCTCAGGGACCCTGTCCCTGTTTCCACTGGAATGAGATATCCCCCTTCCCTGGAGTCCAGGGCAATTCTTACATCTTGACCAAGAGTTTTTGTATATGTATTCCAACAGATACAGAATATATGTACAAAAAAAGGTAACAGCAAAATAAACCTATCACATGAAGATACTCAAAGACTAACACACATATGATCCTTATACATAGTACATTACAATAACTTGTAAACTTAATGCGCATTAAATGTAGAAAGTTAGGCAGAGAGGAATACTCTGATGGGGATTTGCTGGAATACCAGGACCATGGACAGAGTAGAAAGTGTCCCCATCCCATTTTCTCACTAGGATGATATGTCCCAGCCAATTCCAACCAGAACAACATAGGATTGACAACAATGACTCTAAAGCAAAAACCAATTATCCTCAAGAGGTCAACAAGATGCAAGAGTACTCACCTTAAGAGAAATGGAGGATGCCCAAGAAATGTTGACCTATTTCTGGGGAGTCGAAAGGGAATACATCCTAGAGTGATCTCAAAGAAATTTTGGTAGATCAGTAAGAGTAACAGAAATCATCATAAGCTGACTTTTTTTTTTGAATGTGGATAGTACCACAGATATTATAAAAGGAAAAAATAGATATGTACATGAATATGGGAGAGCTCCCAAAAACTCCCCCAAAACAAAAGATGGCAAACCATAGTCTGCCAAGGGAGAAAAGAAAAGAAACCCGAACACACTTATAGTCCCAGCTTAACACACCCAGCAACCCCAAAACAGATCCTCAAGCCTATTAAAAGCTCCCCTGGTACAACATCCAAAAAGCAAACATCTCACAACAGAAAATTACTGCAGCCCCAAGGGGTTGCTCTTAATTACACGTGTGATCTATGTTTCAAAATGCTTTGAAACTCCTTTCTTGACAGCCACATCAGATTTCGCCTTCCTCGCAATGTCTGCCATCCACCTACACTTGATCAAAAGTACGGAGGACTTCAAACCTTTGTCAATGCCTTCCTCGGAGACTCCAATCAATCTAGTGGTTTCACTCTCCTGTGTCTCCATGAAGTTTTCAACCTGGTTCAATATATCCAAAACCTCACCTTTTGAAAGCTTCCCATTGTCCACGTGAACACTCGCATCCTCTTGAAAGGCTTCCTCAACCAGCTCCACTGCCACACATACTCTTCAAACATAGGTGGGGCAGGAGGGCTAAGGCCAGGGAGATAGAAGCAGCAACTTCCTCCACGGACCCTGCAACACCTACAGTTATGGGGGCATTTAAGCTTGGGGCCTCTTGGCAGAGGTCATCAGCTAAGAAGAGAAGGGAGGAAGGTCACCCACCTCCTCCCTACTGCAGCTCCCACTGCCTCCACCGTCTTCCACACGATCGCCAGAACCATCGCCGCTGATCTCGTGCCTAGACTCCACTGGTGGGCCCTCCAGGAGATCTAGGTAGACCGCCGGATTTACTGAAGAGGAAAATGGCACCGAAGCCTCACCATGTCTCATCATCTCCCGCGACAGAGCTCTCCGCCTATGTGCCTGGCACTTCCCGCATGAACAAGATGTTGGAGCCGCTGAAGAACGCGGGAGGAACCCAGGGAAGCAGCGTCACCCACACGCTCCTCCACCGAGGGCATCCGGGAGTCACCTTCCGGAATGCCTTTACAAGGCAGCTCCACCTGCGGCAAGGAGGGTTCCGACGCCGAGGAAGCACGCGTCTGGGCAGTAGAAGTAATAACCACCGTCATCGGGGCTGGCATCCCACCCGACTGGCAGACGTCGGAGCTACGCTATGCAGAGGTCGAAGAAGGGCAGAGAAGACAAGCCCTATCGGGTCCAGACTTATCAATAAGCAAGAGGTAGCGGATATTGGGTAAGTCAGATAAGTGAGCGCCCACCCGGTCCGCACCGGCCAGCCGATAAGAGTAGCCCTCGGTCCACGTCGGTCAGGGGAGCGGCCCCCTTGTTTGGCCCGACCGCTGGCTGAGCCCCCCGATTCGCGCACACTTGGTGGGGACGAAAACCCGGGTGCCCTACCTTCATCTTCAACCTTCGAAAAAGCACCAAACAACAGACTACGAGCATCTCCCCGTCGAAACTCAATAAGATGGCTGTCAGCACCTCTCCGAGGCTAATCACTCGTACAAAAGCATGCACCTTCAACCTGGTTCCAACCATAGCGAATTGCAGCGAGCCTTGAACAAGCCTCCCAAACCTACGAACCAGGAAACCCACATCTTGCTCATCACATAGGTCGATGGGCATTCCCTCTAGCTCGACTCGAAACCGCCTCTTCAGTAGAGAAGGGAAAGCGCCAAGCTTCAGGGACCACCTACAAATATCGAGAAACGCCCCCTCCGCCACGAAGTAAGCATCATCCACTGCCTTCTCCACCCCCTCCACACAGGATCCCACACCTAGGAACAACTTCAAGGCCACCCTAACTACCCCCACCCTTCTCCAGTAATCTCCTCTAACCTCTGCTTGATTACGTCTTCGTCGGTGTCCCCAACCAGAAGAGAGATGGCGATGGACTGTTTCCTCCAGGACCTATGCCAGGAGACAAACTCCTCCGAGTGCTCTCCAGCCTCCAATACCTTGCTGTTGCGCCATGTGGCCGCCGCATCCCTAAGAACGTCAGCAAAGCTCCTTGAGCCAGGCCATGCTCGGCTCCCAGTCACTTGCATAGGGGCCTGGGGTCTCAAACCGCAACTCCCCTCCTAACCCAGGACACCATCTCCTGCTGTGCCCTCTTCTCCCACATCCGAAGCACATCCGCATGAGACTAACAGGAATGGACCCCTTATAAAGAGGATTTATAAACCCTAAGCTGACATCTTTTTACTAAATGTAAAAAAAAAAGACATCTTTTTACTGGAAACTCATAATGTCATCTAATTAGCCAGTCAATAATGCAAAATATATAGGAATGCTTTAGCAAGTTGGAGCTCCCCCCCCCCCCCCCCGCTCCTCTTTTAGGTTGGGGTGGGGATCCTTCTCTCTACCTTGTAGGTGACCAATGAGTAGGTTGACCATTTCCATGAGACTGGCTCCTTCCTTTCCTTCTCTCTGATTTCCAGACCCCATGGCCTATGATAGGTGGCTTGGAGATATACTATCTCTAAGTGGGTGGGGCAGAGGGGAGGATTCGTTGGAGAATGCTTGGATGAGCCAAAGAAAACTGACCCAAGCATATGATATTTGTGCAACCTGCCCAACCTTTGCAAGTCCTTGGCTAGGGGTTTGGGCATTCCTGGTTCCCTAAGAAAGAATACACACATTAGTCGCATATATTTCCTGTCCTACAAGATCCCAAAGTAGTAATCCCAAGTCAATGCTGCACCATAGCTACACACTAAAAGACAAATGAACATGTCTAAAGACTCTTGTCCCGTCAGCTTGTCAATCCCAGCAGGGATGTCTTCCCTGTGGAGCTTGCAACCCTTTGAGCTCAGCATCTCTTCTGTCATCCTACCCATTGTCACTCCAAGAGATAGACTTCAAAAGAAAATGAATTAAGCACTCCATAAGAACAAATGCTTTAACTCTTTCATGCAGCGATGAAAGAGCTTAAGTCTGTAGACAGGTCAAGACGTATGTCAGGGACAATGACAGTTTTTATCATAGAACTTTTAGTTCTTCCTCATGCTCAACTTGCCATGGGCCAAAGTAAAATAGTAGATTATGCAAAGAGGAGTTTTATGACTTAGGAGTAAAAAGGAATAGCATTTCACAAATAGGTCAGGACTACAGATCAAATATTTTGAGTCTATAGTGCAAGATGAAACATCAAAGAAACTGTGATTCGATCTGACTAAATGGCATTGTTGTCGAGACACCCGCCAAGAAAGGTAGGCACCCAGCCAAAAGGTAGGCGCAGGTCTGCCTTATGGGGGCCCAAAAAGGTGCCTTGGCAGGCTAGGCGGGCATCCACACACATTGAAGATTTTAGGGTCTCAAGCTCCACATTCTAACAGCATTCACAATCATTACATTGTAAACATTGTCACAGTCACAGTGAAGAGTCCAGAGTCACTCAATGTTAAAAAAGTCTAATTGCCCAAGAACTGTCTAAATTCGTTATGCTTTTATTTTATTTTTTTGTAGTGAATATTATGTTCTAATTTTAATTATAATGTCATATTAACATTTTTATTGCATTATGTTTATTGATTCATTATATACCTTTGGATACATAAATTCCATATAGGAGGGAGACACCACCTTCGATGCCTAGGCACGGCCTAGGCAGGTGCCTAAGCTCTTAGGCGTTCAAGGACCCCAACGACATGGTGGGGGTGCTTTGACAACTATGCTAAATGGATGGTAGAAACCAGTTTCTAAGGCTAGAAGTTTAGCCTAAGGCAGAAAGGTACATGAGTAACAGAATGATAATGTAAGAATAAAATAAAAGAAAGAGAGCAAGTAATGAGAAGACCAATTCTCACTTCACAAATACGATTGCACAAGGTAGTTTCCAGTATTGCCCACATGCAAGAATGCTATCTCATGAATTTCAATTGTCCTTCATGATGAGTCTCTCATCAATCATGAAAACGGTCTCTTTGTTAGCTTAATTCTATTTTTTAATAAAAAATCAAAATGAAACAAAATTGTATTTTTAATATCTTTCCATTGAATAAGGTACAGAGACATTCATAGTTCAAATGTATCCTATCCCTTCTAGGACTTGCCAACTCAAGTGACGACCAAAGTAAAATGATTATAACCACTATACACAAAATGTTCCAAAATAAGCCTCTAAAAGTACAAGTGCTCCTAAAATCCACAATAATCACTTGATAATTGATAAAACCTCTTGAAATAGACAGAAAAGAGGTAAACCTAGAGACTGTAAAACATATGCACATATATACATGCATAGAGAGGAAGGGAGGGAGGATGAGATAAATGGGTCAGTATGAGTGCAAATTCTCTTCCTATCCATGTTTAGAAAACAAACCACATCCTCCATGTACCATAACTTAGCATGGAACAACATCTCTCACAAAAAAAAAAAATTGAGCACCAGCAAGGAGCCATAGTTTGCTGCCAGCTTCATGCATTAGTCTGAATGAAAGGTGATTTACTTTAATTCATAGAACAAATAAGGCTGGTTTGAAGCGGATAGGCTATTTGCAGATATCCAATCTCTGGTTACCTCCTTTTGGGCTTTGATAGGATAAAGTTATCAGAGCTGATAATTTTATCAGGGGTGAAGGTAGGGTAGAGTTATCTCCCTTTGTCTGTGTTTATTGGAGATAACTCCCTGTTAGTCTCTGTCTTCTCAAACCATGATTTACTTCATCAGGCCTGATAACCCCCAGTTATCTCTCCCCATCCAGTTGACAAACCGGGCCATAAAAATTAAAGAATAGTCCAAGACAATGGACATATACTATTGTTTTCAAGAAAAGGAAAGGAAAAACATTAACCTTACACCCCAATCCTAAAGGGTAGGTTTGACTAAAGCAAGGAAAAAAGAACAGGAAAGGCCCAAGGGCGATCGGCCAGATTAAAAAAATGTTTTTTAAATCAGAAAAAAAATCATGAAAAACAGAAAACTTTAGGGGAAATGTCTTCAACATTTACACACACACACAATATATAGATGTAATCATATACATATCATATTAATGTACAAACATAATTAATATGTATATCCTTATAAATGTACATTATACATATATCACAATCATTAGATTGTGAACAATGTTGGAATATGGAGCTTGAGGCCCTGAATTCTCCAACGTGCGGATATGCATACGTGGATCAACATGTGTGGTCAAGGGGGTAGTGCCCCTTGTGCAGGTTTTGGGGGGCGGAGCCCCCGGAAAGAAAATTTTAAATTTACAAAGCAAAGGGACAGACTGATTGCAAAGAAAAATTTAATGTACATACAATCATATACTAATATAAATATAATAATGTGTACATATATATATATTTGAATATGTAACCATATATATATGTATCTCAAATATGATATATAATACATATATCATGTCATATATGTCTAAATGTGTTTGTGTACTTGTATACATAAATATGTAAATTAGTGTACACAATCATGTTAGATATATTAATTTGTATATATATATATATATATATATATGTATTTAACTTATATATGTGAAATGATGGTTTAATGCATGTATTAATTAATGTATACAAGAAAGAATGTTTGGCAGAATAGGCTGGATTGGCCTGGGATCTGCCGATCCGATTCAATTTCTGATTCCAGTTGAATTTCTATGATCCAAGGAGCTACCCACCTAGAATCGGATCGGCCTAGGCCTATCCAATATAGAATCAACCGATTCTGCAATCCATGGACTAAAGGGTATATTTGACAAAGTATAGACTATCTACGGAAAGGTACTTGCAGTTAGGCTATCCCATATTTTGCCTAATCTAGTTTAATAATTTGCGTTATCATATCTGACATAGTGCCCCATAGCCCATCCTTGGGTCTGAGGTCAAACAGCTATATCCCCCCAAATCAACCCTCATCTAAGATAATGCCAAATTACCCTACCAGCCGTCTCAAAGAATTTTAAGCTAACCACACACATAGCATTGGATACCTCACCCTATCCATTTACGAAACCTACCCAAAAGTGCCAGAATAAGAATGGAAAGGAAAACTAGAAGGGAGAAGAAAAGTAATAGAATAAAAAAAAACATTTACAAGTAGCAAAAGTAACAGAAACAGAACAAGAAAAATAAATGAAGGAAACATTGATCTCATTTCTGCCTTCTCCTCTTCCACATTGAAATGTTTTTTTCCTTGAATTTGACAGCCATTTAAGACTTTGCCAAACCTCTAATGCTTCATTTTCCTCTCTCATCTTCTCTCCTAAGAGAGTCAATCAATAAACTAAACTAGAACTTAACAATTTAAAGACATGGCTATTTTTGGTGGAAGAAGCATTATGCCTACTAATGTTAACTAGATAAATTTCAAGTTTTCAATAATGAAAGGCAATTTTGACAAATTTGTGTATCAATTAAGTGAACTTATATACCATATATTAAATATAAAATTGAATCAAATAAAAGTTAACTTTCTAACTTCCAGAGAACTTCAGGAGAAGAGGAATGCATATAAGCATGTTTAGAACTGAAAGATAACCAGCCTGTTTCCTTTGTCCTTTGTGGGTAATGCTGAGGAAGGAATGAAAGGCTGGGTGTACCAGCAATGAGATTCTACTAAGTCATCAGATACCCTGTGGAAGAATACTACCTAGAACATTGCAGCAAACACCAATAGAAGACCGAGGAAGACAAAGTCAATTGCTAGGTGTTTATTTATGTATCCATGCACTATAATCCTTTGGGTCTTTTTAATGTATAAATCTTCTATATCTGGTCAAATTTGTTTGTCTTTCATCCCCATTGTAAATATATAATGGTGGGACTTGCCGACGAAACAGTGAATTTGAAGGCTGACTTCATTTTCTACTCAACATTCTTGTGAAAAAAGAAGTTGCTTGCTTTCCTAAGCATAGTCTTCTTTTGTATGTCTTCTCGAGAGAAAAAGGAAGATTGTTCATCTATCGTCCATGTTATTATTATTACCGGGTTCTCTTCCACTCATTTTATCAAGTAGCATGTTCAGAGTTAAACCCAGAGGAGTAGCACCTTTTATTACTCCATTGAACCATCTAGGCCTTCCGCAAACTCTTTTAATGTCTTGTACTTGAATTTTATCATATATTCTAACTGGCCAGGTGTCATCAAACTTGGATGATATTGTTACTGTCCAAGCCATTCCAATCTATTTTCCTTCAACTTAACAATGATACTAAATCCTTCCACTGGCATGCAATCTAGACGTTATCTTCCTTTATCTTTTGATACATCCATACTAATATCTTCAAGATGTTATCTTTCTTTATCATTCAACACATCCATCTTAATATCTTATGTGCATGTCTACCCTCACAATCTCCATGCAATACCCTAAAATATCTCATGTCTCACTATAGTCATACAATCTTCCCTTAGAAGCACATGACAATCACATGGGAATCCATATGCACTCACTTCTCTACTTCACCCAGTTTCCTTTAAATATCTTCATAAATCTCCCTGCTATGTTATCATGAGTAATAGGAAAAGATACCACACATGAACCTTTTTAGAAATAACTCAATCATCACTCATAACCGAACCCACCTGTCCAGTCTTTATGTTTATTAAAACTTCATTCCATACATTCTAACTCAAGTTTAACTAAACCCAAAACCCTAATTTGACTAATCTTAAAGCCATATTTCAAAAAATCCTACAATTCATGTACCTAACTTAGTACAGCTTAGTTTGAGTAATCCTAACCTTGTCCATCTAAGCTTATACTTATTTTATCCTGCAACGTCAAAGGAGCTACTACTAAGATATGCAATATTCCCACATCTTACTCTTTCATTTCTCTAAGATTTTTATATTCCTTGTCACTTGATAAAAGTTTGCTATTGACTTCTCTTTCAGAATGCATCCTGAGAATCCCCCACCCCCAGGCTAAGAGAAAAGACCACAAGAAACAGGCAATGTCCCACAGAAAGAAAAACATTACATAATAATGAAGCCATGTGCCTACAGTATTCGATAAACTTTTCATTTTATTCCAGGGTGCATGAAACCAATACTAATTATCCCCAAAAAAGAACATGCACTACGACTGACATGGCTAGATACAAAAAGCAAAGTAGGAATTCCACTTACAGCTTTATGTATGTGCATATCTGATTCCTGAGCATCGCTTCCGGTTGAATACCATCCCAATATATAGAAATTAGGGAACACCTTTTTGTCTGTTCACCAAGGTGTAAATGATGAGAATTAAAGAAAAATACACAAAGGCATTACAACTAAACAACATTACGCCAGATCACCCAGCAAATCTGAACAACGAAGAGAACCAGACAGAAAAAAAAGGGTCAGATTTTAAACCCTAAAAATTCTGAAGCAACAAACAAGATTTACATTGCACAAAAGCCACCACAAAACCCTAGACGAAGGCCGACGTTCACCCAAAAAAACCTAGAAGAAAAGAGGGCGCCTTACAAAGCTCCTGCTTCTTCTCAAGATAGGCGCGGTCAAGAATCTGGGAGATCGGATCGTAAACAAGCTCAAAGCTGTTGAAGATCTCGACCGTCCGTCCCCGCTGGACGCCGATCACGCACCCAAAAACCCTGGGCGGCGGCACCGACGACGCGGAAGACGCAGAGGCTCCGCCGTTGGAGCTGGCCTGGTCGGTCGCCAGCTGGTGGTGCTGCGCCTGGGACTTGATCCTGATGTAGTGGTCAGATATGTTCACGATCACGAGGGGATGCAGCTTAAACGTTAGGCCGCTGCCCGAAGCCGACGCCATCGCCGCCGAGAAGGGGGGGGGGGGGTGTTGTTCTGTCGCTTCGTTCGTTCTGCAAAGTGCTCCCTGCGAGCGAGAGAGCGAGCGAGCTCACCCGGAAGCGGGGTTATGTTATGTGCTCGCCGTCTGGTGACGTCTGTATGCTATTGGAGCAAATTTCACTGGTAAATTTGCGTTTACTAGCTCTATCCCCGTAATATTATTAGATTTGAATAAATAAATTTTGTAAATCGTATATAGGTTAATAATATTTATTATTAATATAATAATTTTAATTGAAAGAGTTATTCAAAAACATGTAATATCTTTTTATTTTTTTTAGAGAGAGAGACGGTGTTTTGATGAAGAGAGTAAAATGGGAAAGAGTTTTGAGTAAGGATGTGAATTTTTAGAAAATGTGATGTTTAATAGAATATTTTCATGGGAAAGAAAGAAAGGAGAGAAGTTACATTAGCAAATTTTTACATTGACAAATATATATGGCGGGAAAAAATTCATCTTGATGCTGCTACGTAGCAACACTCAGAACTGTATTTTATTATAATAGTATAGATATTAGTCCTATAAATTAGTATTTTCATGCGTAGAAATTAATAGAGAAATTTATAAGAAAATAATCCTCTTCTATTTGCAGAATTGCTACTCTTACATATTCATAAATAAACATGCGACTGTCACAAGATACTTGAGTGTCCTGAATGTCTCAAACTTAAAAGTCCAAAACAATAACAATGCTAAATCTCTCAAACGTAGTAGTACAAAAAAACGAACAATGTTAACTGATATAAAAGTAGAAATAATATTTTTGTAGAAAAGGGAACTTTTTTAAAATAACCTTCTAATAATTTCCCTTGTTGTATAAATATAGAGTTTTTGGTTTCAAATCTTTGTAATCTTTCTTTTATAGTCTTGGTAACTAAGACTATTAAGGCATGAAGCATGGTCCCCATACACCCGAACTATATTGTCCCATGGACAGTCTTAACTCCAAGATCAAACCGCACCAGTTCTGTCGATACAATATAGTTCGGTATTGAATTAGTGATGTTTCTTTAAAACCCAAGTGTGGATATTAGGGTTTGCCTCTTAGGGGAGGGAGAAGAAGATCGCATGGAGAAGATAGGAGGAACGTGGGCTTATACGGTGGCTTGTGGACGTGGATTTACTTCCTTGGCGAGCAAAGGATGACGCCATGGGACACCTTTGTGCAAGAAGAAAAAGCTTAGAATAGGCATCATGTCATAAGTCTAGGTGGCGGCAACAACGGGGGAGGGGGCTCGGCCTTGCACTTGGGAGGGCTCTCAGAGAGGGAGAGAGAGAATTGCTTGTAGATGACACCAATGTCGAAGTAGATAAGGCCAAAGCTAGCTGGGGATGTCGACACAGATGCCTTGATGGGGAACTAGAGGAAGAGCTTCTGCGCGGTAATGTCAGACAACGCCCCATCTGGCCATAGTTGAGTGTGTCCGTGGTGTTGTCATCGTAGTAGGCCTCATTCTCAAATCACGTTGCAGACCTACTCTAACTGCAACTCGATTTTCCCTTCCCCGATGATCCGAAACTCCTTCACTCAGCACAGAAGTAGCTCCATCGACAGCCCATGTGTAGTAATTTTTAATTTTGAATTGAGAAAAATAAATTTAAATTAAAAAATATATAAATAAAATTTATTAAATAAAAATAAGTGATGAGATATAATTATAATTCAAACATGAGTTAATGGGTCACAAAGTTGAGGCACAATATTGGATGAGAGATAATTAAGTCTAAATTTGTATCTTAATTATTAATAAAGTAAAAGAGGATAAAATAATTCACTATTATGACTCATAATTATATTAAGAGTTCTAAACACATCCTAACATCTTGGCCACAGATTTAGAGCCCACCCTATGTCAAATGGAAGGATAAATGCTAGGAAAATATTAGATAATTATGAAAAATTCGGAGTTTGAGAAAAGGAAAGAGTTTAGGGGAATTGGAAACTTTAAACATACAAATACATATTTATTTCGTCCCTAGCTGACCCTTTTGGCTTTCTGGAGCTTGGAGGACGAGGAAGAGAGCCTTTGGATGAGAAGATCAAAGAGGAGGAGGCTAGGAAAAGGGGATCTTCGTGTTTCTTCGAGTTCTTGCCCTATGATCACAAAAGCGTTCAAAAGTAGGTAATCTCTCAAACAAAATTAAATTAAACTCGACCCTAAATAGATCATGATCTCATCTTCGAAAGTTCCATATTTTCCTCAATTTTCATCATGTCATTCATAAGTATTTCGTGCTCAAAGTTCTGTTAAAAACATGTATCCAACCCCACATATTCACCTTAAATCCATGTCTATACTTGATCTCGTGCTTTGAAATTTTTATTGCACATACTACCTGATGTCAAGGATCTAATGATACCATTTTCCCTAATTTCTATTATGTATTCTTTTCGAAGTAAATCATTTTTCATCCCTACATCAAATGTTGGTTCATCGTGAAGTATCTCGTTCATAGCATGATCATACCATGTTAGAAATCTAATTATTCTTTACGGTTGATACCTCTACATAGTTTTGTTTAAAACCAATTCCATGATTTCTCATTAAGCATACGATTTTCTAAGAATTTTTAAAGGGCTCTATGTCAAGCCCTTGGCTGCATGGACTGTAACCTAAGGAGGCCTAACCAACCTTTTGAGCTCGGGCCGAGACCCTGACAATGCGACGACCTGAAAGGTCACATTCTCAACCGGGTCGCGACAAGGCATCACGTCGCGTTCTTAACACGACGGGACTCTGCGTCGCGACCTACAGATCAGGCTGGTCTCGACCTAAACGTGTTGATCCGACCCGTCGTGACCAGAAGAAGACCATCGTGTCGGCCCAATGCGCCACGACCTGAACGCGAAGCTGACCGACGTCGCGACCTTATTGTGTAATCCAGAAACCCTAATTTCATGTAAACCTTACCAATCATGCCCCATAATCATGGTATAACCCCTGTAATGCACTGTTGTGAACAGTAACATCATGTTAATACACTTTTGATAATATTCATGTGACTTTATTATTTAAAAGATGGGTGCACAACTCTCACATGCTAGCTTGATTCTCTCTCACATGCACACACCAAACATGAATTTTGACACGAGACCTTACAGAAATTACTCAATAATGTATCTAGTAATTAAGTGAAATTATTCATGTAAATTTCCCTATTATTTTAAAAAAGACTTATCTTCGTTTTATTCGCTCGATTTAATACTGTTATTGCGTCCCTCTGCCTCGAGCACTCAAGCCAAGACGGACAAACATTTCTCTACACACTTTATATTGGCTTAGATGACCTCTCCGCTGGAAGTACTCTTAACTGGACCAGGAACTCCTTGTCGAGGCCTCCGTAAGACTCCTTGGCTTTGGCGGACGTACATTGCCGACGAGCAGGTTGTACCATCAATACCTATTTTACACCTAGTGATCAACATGATCCAACGACCTTAGATTTTCTCTCTTACCTTGAGATCACGCTGGACCTTTGACCTGTGTTCGTAGCACAGTCATTTGGCGGTTAGTGACTTCCACCAGACTGTCGGCACACGATCGTGTGTGTTGTGCAATTGTTACTATCGTCTGTTTATCGTTGTTTTACAAATATGACCCTCGTTCTTATCTACTTTCTCTATCCTCTCATCTATCTATGTTCTCTCTATACTCTCCTCTATTCTTCAATTACTCTTATCTATTTTTGGTACCCTATTTGGTCATCTATTGATTGTCTAAGATAACAACATGATCAATGCTAGGCAACATTATAAAGGGCCCTATCTGGTCCTGGGAGGTGCGCCTGAAAGTGATAGTGCCCATGGGAGTTAAATGATCAGGGTATATGGCCTAACATCCAAGTACTATACTATCAAGATTAATCTATGACAATCAAAGTACTATGTTCTCTCGGTTGAAAAGAAGATCAACCAACGTGCTATCGTGACTAGTGCACTATCGTGCAATTTTACGTGCTACCTCGTTATATGGCCAATCTTTATCATGCTAGTTGTGCTATTTTCTTGTGAAAAGTACTATTGCTCTCTCGCTATCATGTGATATTACTCTCATGGCTATACTTGATCATTCTCTCTAATTATCCTACTTTACAAGATATTAATCACTTAAAGCATGCATGTTTCACGAGATATTAAGTCCTACTGAGCGTTATCACTCACTCTGCGCTATTTATTTCATGTGTTTCAAGTGAGTCTGATGGGGATTACCACACGCACGAGGAAGAGGATGACCAAGTGCAAGAGTGACTTGTTGTTTCGTCAACCAATCATCTTAGTAGTTAGTTAGATAGTTAGCAGTTGTTCTTATTTGAATAAAGTACTCTGGGCCCATAGTTTTTGGCTCTAAATTAGTGAATGTAATAGTGATAGTGGAATTATCAATAAAGATGGTTCATTTGGCATTATTCTAATTTGTGAAATAGTTTGATGTCTACTTCTCACTCTATACTATTTATTTAACTATTTATCGCTCTGATATTTCGCGTCGAGGAGTTACAGTTTTGTGGTATTAGAGCTTAGGTTGTTCTTAAGTATAGGATGATCTAGGATGACTTGCCTCGACTAAAGTCAATTACCGTACCTATGTGAGATATGGGTAGAACTATGGGTAATAAGTTAAAATAAATACACACATGCACTAACTTAATGCCACTTCAATATCTTACATCAAATTTTCTCTTGAAGGAACTTATAAAAGTAGCAATGGCAGTGGAACGTGCACAACTCTGTGACATGCAATAAACCATACAAGATCTGACTCGAGCTCTGTTGCACGCTGCTCAAGGCGGCGGAAACCGCGGAGCCGAGGACCTGCATAGAAACTTTCAGAGCATGAACCCACCCATTCAGTAGGACAACTGACCCTGACGAGGCAGAACACTGGCTAAAAGAAACTAAGCGCATCTTCCACGTCATGCAATGCGCGGATGGAGACAAACTACTGCTTGCTACTTTCCAATTGGAAAGGGATGCCTGTGCGTGGTAAGAATCTGTGGAAGCCACCAAGGCTGATGGACAAATTACTTGGGACGAGTTTAAGGAGCAGTTCAACTCCAAATATTTCTTTGAATGAGTCCAGGAGAGGAAAGGCTTCGAGTTCGCTGCACTGAAACAGAGGTACCTCACGGTGGCAGAATATGAAGCTCAATTCTCTCGGTTGGCACGATATGCCAATCATCTCGTCAGCACTGGGAGGATGAAGGTGAAGCGGTTCCTTAATAGACTCAAGCCCTCATACATTACTCAACTCGCACCACTCGACATCCAAACGTATGCCGACATGGTCAAGAAGGTCCAACTGCTGGAGAATGCGACAAATCTCATAGATTGCATCAAGGGTAGAATAGTCAAGAAGTGGTAGGCATCTAGTTTTGCGAGTAGACCCACCAACGGCAAGAAGCTGTCATTGAACATTACTGATGGGACAAGCCAAGAGAGGAAGCCCAAGATTTTCACCCCGTCAACTCCAAACAAGCCCAAGTGCAAGCATTTGTGACAAGCCTGGTTACACTGTTGAAGAATGCTGGAGGAAGGCAGGTGCGTGGATGCGTTACGGGAGTAGCGAGCATCGCATTCCCGACTGTCCCATGCTCAAGGAGAATGACAAACGTCCGGGAGGACAGAAGAAGTAGGGCAGACTCCAATCCGTGCAAGAAATTGAGACCACCAAAGAGGGTGGAGTGGTGGAAGGTACATTACAAGTCTTTTCTCAATCAACATTTGTTTTGTTTGATACTGACGCTACTCATTCGTTCATATCACAAGTATTTGCTGATACCCTAAATATCAAACCTGCATCTATGGGCTTTGAATTTCTTATCACAACACCACTGGGAGAGAAAGCCAAACTGAACAAATATTTTCCATTAGCCGATGTGATGGTCGAAGAACTCAATCTAAGAGCCGACCTGGTGTGTATGCCCATGGAAGGCTATGATGTCATACTAGGATCCGATTGGTTATCCACCTATGGGGCTAGTGTTGATTGTAGAAGAAAGAAGATTACATTTAGTGAATTCCCTAAGCTATCCTTCACTGGACGAAGACACAAGAGACACTTGTCTCTAGTCTCTGTCATTCGTGCACAAGGCATGATTAGAAAAGGATGTGTGGCATTCCTTGCCGCTATGGTTGTTGAAAAGAAAGAATCCAAGGTAGCAGACATACACATAGTGCAAGATTACTCTGATGTCTTCCCCGATGAGCTGTCAGGCATTCCACCTAAATGAGATGTAAATTTCTCTATCGATTTGATCTCTAGAGCTGCACCGGTGTCACATCAACCTTATAGAATGTCTCCTGCTGAGTTGAAGGAATTGAAAGAGCAATTGATGGAGTTGCTAGAGAAGGGCTTTATCAGACCGAGTACTTCCCCTTGGGGAGCACCCGTGCTATTTATCAAGAAGAAGGACGGATCCATGAGACTATGCATTGACTACAGGCAGTGGAACCAGTTGACAATAAAAAAAATATCCTCTGCCTCACATCGATGAATTATTTGATCAAATATCGTGAGCTAAATATTTTTCTATGATTGACCTTAGGTCTAGATATCATAAATAAGAATCAAGGATGTAGATATTTATAAGATGGCTTTCAGGAGTAGGTATGGACATTATGAATTTATCGTTATGCCTTTTGGTCTAACAAATACTCCTGTAGCTTTTATGCAACTGATGAACAACATCTATCAGCCATACCTCGACAAATTTGTCGTGCTATTTATTGATGATATTCTTATATATTCTAAGACCAAGGAAGAGCATGAGGAGCATCTGAGGATCACTCTATAGATCTTGCGCGAAACAAGCTCTATGCAAAATTGAGCAAGTGTGAGTTCTAACTCGAAGAAGTTACATTTTTAAGCCATGTCATATCCAAGGTTGGTATAGCTGTCGATCCCCCCAAGGTGGAAGCTGTACTTAACTGGGAGAGACCAACTAATGTCACAAAGATCAGAAGCTTTTTGTGACTGGCTGGCTATTACAGGCGGTTCATTAAAAACTTCTCGAAGATTGATGTACCTCTTACTCGCCTTACGCGAAAAGAGAACTCATATGTCTAGAGCAAGGAATGTGAGAAGAGCTTTCAGACATTGAAGAAATGCTTGACATCTGCACCTGTCCTCACATTACTAGTTGAAGGTGAAGGATTTTCAGTCTATACTGATGCATCTGGTATCGATCTAGGATGTGTATTGATGCAGAACGAGAAGGTGATAGCTTATTCATCAAGACAATTGAAGCCTCATGAGGTCAATTACCCTGTTCATGACCTAGAATTGGCAGCAGTTGTCTTTGCACTTAAAATTTGGAAACATTATCTCTATGGTGAACAATTCATTATTTATTCAGATCACAAGAGCCTGAAGTATCTAGTCTCCCAGAAGGAGCTCAACATGAGACAGAGAGGATGGTTGGAGTACCTTAAGGACTTTGATTTCAATATTCAATATCACCCTAGTAAGGGAAATGCAGTGGTTGATGCACTCAGTAGGAAGCCCGTAGCATCCTTGTCTTGTTTAGTTATGGGTGAGATGCAATTGCTGGAACAAATTGCCAGACTAGACATAAATATTGAGCAAATGAGCGATCAGGTACTGGTTGCTAACCTCAGAATACAACCCGACATCTTTGTCGAGATTAGAGATCAAGAAGTAAATGACCCATTCTTGATCTGTGTCAAGGAAACCCTAGCAGATAGACCAGACTTCTCCATCACTGAAGATGGAAGATTATTATTTCATGGCAGGACCTGTGTTTCTGACAATGAAGAACTGAAGAGAGAATTGATGGATGAAGCTCACAAGACTAAGTACACTATCCACCCTGGAGCAACCAATATGTACCAAGATATGAAAAAGACATTCTGGTGGCCTAACATGAAGCGTGAGGTAGCTGAGCATGCCGTACACTGCCTTACATGTCAGCAAGTCAAGGTAGAACATCGACGTCCTGCATACTCAGACCCCTGGACATACCAGAATGGAAGTGGGAGAGTATTGGCATGGATTTCATCATGGGTTTACCCCGAACTCGTGGTAGACTTGATGCTATATGGGTCATAGTAGACCGACTAACCAAGTCCACACACTTTTTAGCAAACAAGATCACTTGGAGTGTGGACGTGTTAGCCGCATTATATGTAAAGGAGATTGTGAGACTGCATGGAGTCCATGTATCCATAGTCTCTGATCATGACCAAAGGTTCACCTCTCATTTTTGGAAAGGACTTCAAGCACCACTTGGTACAAAACTCAACTTTAGTACTACTTTGCACCCACAGACCGATGGGCAGACTGAGAGGACGAACCAGATTGTGGAAGACATGCTACGTGTAACGACCTAACCTCCCGGACCCCGTCAGGGACCCCGAAGTTCGTGCCACCACCTACGGGTCCGAAGACCTGGAAGGGTTAGAAGAATAGTCTAGTGAGATATGTACTGAATTTAAATAATTATAACAATATAACAACTGTACAATGTGTCCAAAGTAAAAGCACAGGTACAAGAAGAAAGGTGCAGTCCTTAAGGGGCATATCCCAAGAACTTGCAAAGCACAACTCTCAACTCACTCAGATACAAGAGCTCACAACACTCGCTCTCACTATTGCTGACAACACACGGCGCCATAGCCGTCTCTGCAACCCGTCAGACACCGAGCTCTTGCGATGACGAGCCCCTAGCTGAAGAAAGTAGGGGGAGTGAGCCTCGTGAACAAGGCCCAGTAGGGATTACTAGTCCCTCACCGACCAAAGCAGCAGGAACTCCAAAAATAGGAAACTACACTAGAAAGTTGTAAAGTGAGGAACACCTATAACAAGATACTACAAAGCAGTGGAACAGAACAATGCAACGTCACGACCGCTAACCAAGGTCGTGACACACACACGACTCCCGCAAAAACCAACAGAGTCGGGCACCAAGCGGAAGCAACCCTCGGCGCACCCGTCGAGACCACGCAACAACCAGGTGAGAACGACAACTCACCATAATCACGGCCACCTCATACCTCCACAAGGTCGAGGGCCCACAAGCAGGACCACCCCGGACCCCGGACACACCGCGAGATCGAGAAGCCACATACGTCGGTGCCACCACAGACTGGCACCAAGGAGCGGGACTACAGAACCGAGAGGACACCGAAGCGGAAACTACGAGAAGCACGGGCCAACAAGGCCAACCAACGATGCCTACGAAAACTAGGCACGGCTAGGCTATAACCGTCATGCCAGCTAGGGCAACGGATAACACTTGGAAACTTCGTGAGAAAGCGTCATTACAACAACAGCAACCAAGCCACCGCCACTGGCAGCCAAGAGGAGGACACACCAGCCACTCCCTCTACTCGCCAGCCTGGCTCCTACCTCTAACCTCCCCGGAAGAGTGAGATAGAGCCGCCACAGAACACCACAAGAACGCACGCACCACCGCAGCCTGGCCAAGCTGCAGCCCCATGCCTAGCACCACTACGTGGCTCCAGAACCAACGTAGAGAGAGGCAGTGAGACAAAGTGTAGCAACCTTGATTTTTTTAAAATTCTAAATAAAATAAAAAATTAAATAAATATGATAAATAAAATTAAATTAGAATATAGAGGAAATAATTGGATAAAAGGGAATTAAATCAAAAACTCATTAAGCTAAATTAGGAATGGGTTGTACTAGTGGTCCAAACAAAATAGAATGGGCCCAAATGTAAAGAGCCCATCATGGGATAGGGGCTAATTAAGTGAAATTCGTACTAAAAATAGTAATAATTAGTAAAAGGGTTAAGATAAATATTAAATGACCTATATATCCTAAAAAGGAGTCCTAGACTTACCCTAACCCTTTACCCACGAAATTAACTCTCTCCCTAATCCTATTAGATAGATAAAGGATGGAAATAAGGAGATAAATAGGGAAATTAGGAGTTTTAAAGGAAAGGAAGAGTTTTAGAAAGTAAGGACTCTTAAACCACCCTATACACCCCTAATTCGTCCCTACCAAGTCTCATTTCGTTGCTGGGAGCCTTGGAGGACGAGGAGAGGAGCTGTGGACGTGAGGAGCAAGAAGGAGAAGCATGGAAAGGAGGGATTTCTTCTTTATCTTCGTCATTAAACCCTAGGTCTTCTTTACACCACGAAAAGGTAGACAATCTCTCAAGCTTAATCTAATTAAATTCGACCCTAGGAAGATCTTGATCCCCTCTATTAAAGCCCTATGGTTTCCCCAATTTTCGCTACTCCATGATGGAGTATTAAATCTGTCAATCTCTATGTACCGAACCATCTTGATTGCTTTCAATCCATGAATCTACTTGATCTCATGCCATGAAACTTTTATCATAGTTACTGCATGATGTTAGGGTTCCAATGCTTCTAGTTCCCCCAATTTTCATCATGCATCCATTGCCAATTAATTCATTTTTCCATGACTGTGCATGTTTAGGTCACCGAAAGGTAACCTAATTAAAGTATGCTCTATACATGTTTATTTTCTAGTTACTCATGCCCAGTGATAGATCTAATGTCTAGTTTCGTTTAAAAGTGGTTTCATGATTTTTGGAGCTTCCTGCGATTTTATATGGATTTTAGAGTAGCTCTATATCATGTATGGAGGGAGGGACCCCACCTGGAAAAGGGCCGAATTCCCCTTTCTGGGCTCGGGCCACCTTCTGAAGTCGCGACGGCCCGACCCGTCGCGATCTCAGAAGGGGTCACAACAGGGAGAACCGTCGCATTCTGAATGCGACGGGTCGACTTGTCACGACCGTCCCCCGCTTCAACCCCGGCGGCCGGTTCAGCAAAACGCGACCGGACCATGCGTCGCGATCTGAAACGCGACAGGTACCCCTGTCGCGACTTCAGTTGAGCGGCCAGAACCTGAAATTTCATATATAACCCTACTATTTATGCTATTTAAACCCTGTGTACCCTAATTACGTACTGTCATGACTAGTAACGACTTGTTAATTAATAATGAGTAATATTTATATGAAATCAATTAATTTAAAAGTCATGTGCACAATCTTTCATGCTCTCTTGATTCAATTACACTCGCACACGTTAAACATTCATGTTTGCCACAAGACCTTATTAAATTACTCAATAATATATCTGATAATTAAGTGTAATTAATTACTAAATCCTCCTATTTAATTATTGACATTTGTCTTCATTTTAATCACATGATTTGTATACCGTGATCGCTTCCCTCTGCCTTCGAGCACTCGAGGCATGACAGACACTTGTTTTATACACACTCTCTTTTGGCATGGACCACCTCTCCATTGGGAATACTCCTGACTGGACCAGGGACTCCTTGTCAAGGCCTCCATAAGCCTCCTTGGTTTTGGCGCACGTCCATTGCCGACGAGCGGTTGTACCCTTAATCCTTTTGCACCTTAGGGATCAGCATGATCTAACGACCTTAGTGTATTTCCTTCTTACCTTGGGATCACGCCGGACCATCTAGCCCATGATCATAGCATGGCTAATGGGCGGTTGTGACTTCTACCTGACTGCCATCACCCGACCTAGTGCTGTGCAACTGTTACTATCGACTATTTAACGTTGTTTTATGATTATACCCCTATCTCATCTATTATCTTTATACTCTCATCTGTTCACTTTCTCTCTACTCTCTCGTCTATTCGTCTACTATTTTCATCTATTCTTGGTACTCTATTTGGCCATCCATATGATTGTCTAAAGATAAGAAACATGACTATGTCAGTGCAATAGGGCCCGATCTGGTCCTGGGGAGAGCACCCGAAAAGTGTCATTTGCCCATGGGAGTTAAAATGATCAGGATGTTGGCATACATTCAGTGCCATTATACTATCAAGATTTAATCTATGATAATCAAAGTGCAATCTATTCAAGTGCTATTGTTACAAGTGCTATCGTTACTAGTGCACCGTTGTGCAACTTTACGTGCTATATCGTTACATGGCCAATCTTTCTCTACATTCATTGTACTATTTTCCATGTACGAGTGTTATCGTTCTCTCGCCATCGTTACTTTATTCCAAATGACTATACTCTCTAGTTACCCTGCTTTTATAAGACATTAATCACTTAAAGCATGCTTGTTTATATGAGATATTAAGTCCTACTAGGCGTTATTCGCTCATCTTACATTATTATTTCGTGTGTTTCAGTGAGTCTGATGGAGATTACCACACTCATGAGGAAGGGAATGAGGATGATGCTCAGGAGTGACACGTTTCGACAACCACTGCTTTGTAGTTAGTTAATTAGTCGACAGTTAGTCAATATGTATTAGTTTAGATTTGCATAAAGTACTCTGGGCCCTAGTTTTGACTCTGATTAGTGAATGTAATAGTTAGTTGATGAATTTTTAATGAAGATTGGAGTTTATTTGGTATTATTCCAATTGTGCAATGGTTTGTCATTTGTTTATTGCTCGATACTATTTAATAACTGTAATATCGCTCCGATATTCTGCGTCGGGGCGTCACAATTTTGTGGTATCAGAGCCTAGGTTATTCTGAAGTATAGGATAATCTAGGTTTGACCTGCCTCGACTTAGAGTCTGATTCGATACCTATGTGAGAGATGGGTAGAACCATGGGTAATAAGATAAAATAAACTCACACACGTACAAACTTAGTACAATCACATTATCTTACATTAAAATTCTCTTTTGAAGGAACTTAAGACACTAGCAATGGCAGCGGAGTGTGCACAACTCCGTGACATGCAGCAGACTATTCAGTAGCTCACTCAAGCATTACTTCAAGCTGCTGGAGCTGGAGGTGGAAACCGAGGAGCAGGAGATCTGCACAGAAATTTCCGCAATATGAACCCGCCTCGTTTCAGTGGGACCACTGATCCCGACGAAGCAAAGAATTGGCTTAAGGAAATAGAACGTATTTTCCACGTCATGCAATGCGCGGATGGAGACAAATTACTGCTAGCAGGGTTCCAGTTCGAGAGGGACGCCTGTGCGTGGTGGGAGTCCGTAGAGGCCACCAGGGCCGATGCACAATTTACCTAGAATGAATTTAAGGAGCATTTCAACTCCAAGTATTTCTCTAAACGAGTCCAAGAGAGGAAGGCATCAGAATTTTCTGCACTTAATCAAAGGAACCTCACAGTCACCGAATATGAAGCACAATTCTCATGATTGGTACGATATGCCAATCGTCTTGTCGGCACCGAGAGAATGAAGGCAAAGCGCTTTCTTAATGGGCTCAGGCCCGCATACATCACCCAACTGGCACCACTAGACATTCAGACCTATTCAGAAATGGTCAAGAAGGCACAGCTACTGGAGGATGCGACTGACCTCACCGATCGCATCAAGGGTAGAATGGTCAAAAAGGAGTAGACATCAGGAGCATCAACCAAGCCCACTAACGGCAAGAAAAGGTCGTTTAGCATTACCGATGGGCCAAGCCAAGAGCGGAAGCCCAAGGTCTTCACCCCTACTTCCCCAAAGAACAAGCCCAGATGCAAGCATTGTGACAAGCTAGGTCACACTGCCGAAGAGTGCTGGAGGAAGGTAGGCTCATGCCTACGTTGCGGGAGTCGAGAGCATCACATTTCCGATTTCCCCCTGCTAAAGGAAAATGAGAAGTGTCCTATGGGACAAAAGAAGCCTGGCCGACTGCTCGCCCTACAAGAAGTAGAGACCATCGAGGAGGGTGGAGTTGTGGAAGGTACACTACCTGTCTTTTCCCAGTAAGTATTTGTTTTGTTTGATACTGGCACAACATATTCATTCATATTACAAGCATTTGCTGATACATTAAATGCTAAAACTGCATCCATGGAATTTGAATTGCCTATTACTACACCACTGGGGGAGAAGGCAAAATTAAATAAATATTTTCCATTAGCTGATGTAAAGATTGGTGAACTCAATCTTAGAGCCGATTTGATCTGTATGCCCATGGAGGGCTACGATGTCATACTGGGAGCCGATTGGCTAGCCACTTATGGGGCTTGTGTGGATTATAGAAGAGGGAAGATTGCCTTTAGTGAATTCCCTAAGCTGACCTTTACAGGATGTAGATACAAGAGGCACTTGTCTCTCGTCTATGCTATTAAGGCATAGAACATGATGAGAAAGGGCTGTGTGGCATTTCTTGCCACAATAGTAATTGAAACGAAGGCATCTAATATATCAGACATCTACATAGTGCAAGAATACCTCGATGTGTTCTTCGATGAGCTGCCAGGCATTCCACCTGAAGGAGATGTGAATTTCTCAATTGATTTAATACCTGGAGCGGCACCGGTATCACGCCAACCCTACATAATGTCCCCTGCTGAATTAAAGGAGTTAAAGGAACAATTGATGGAACTGCTGGAAAAAGGGATTTATTCGACCAAGTACTTCTCCTTGGGGAGCATCTGTGTTGTTTGTCAAGAAGAAGGACGGATCCATGAGATTATGCGACTACAGGCAGCTGAATCATCTGACTATCAAGAACAAATACCCTCTGCCTCGTGTCGACGAGTTGTTTGATCAAATATCAGGAGCCAAGTACTTCTCTAAGATTGACCTTAGATCGGGATATCATCAGATGAGGATTAAAGATGCAGACATTTACAAAACAACTTTCAAGAGCAGGTACGATCATTACGAATTTGTAGTCATGCCTTTTAGACTAACCAATGCTCCTGGAGCTTTCATGCAATTGATGAATAGAATCTATCAACCATACCTCAACAAGTTTGTCGTGGTCTTTATTGATGATATTCTCATATACTCCAAGACCAAGGAAGAGCATGAGGAGCATCTGAGGATCGCTCTGCAGATTTTTCGGGACAACAAACTCTACGCCAAATTGAGCAAGTGTGAATTCTGGCTCGAGGAGGTGTCATTTCTAGGCCATGTCATATCAAAGGATGGTATCGTTGTCGATCCTTCCCAAGTAGAAACTGTCTTAAACTGGGAGAGACCGACCAACGTCACTGAGATCAGAAGCTTTCTTGGACTGGCTGGCTACTACAGACAGTTCATAAAAGACTTCTCCAAGATAGTTGTACCTGTTACTCGCCTTATGCGAAAGGAGAATCCATATGTCTGGAGCAAGGAATGCGAAAAGAGCTTTCAGACACTGAAGCAATGCTTGACCTCTGCACCTGTCCTCGCGTTACCAGTTGAGGGAGAAGGATTCTCAGTCTACAATGATGCATCTGGAATCGGTTTAGGCTGCGTGTTAATGCAGAATGAGAAAGTGATAGTCTATTCATCAAGACAGTTGAAGCCTCATGAAGTTAATTATCCTATCCATGACTTAGAACTAGTTGCAGTGGTGTTTGCACTCAAGATATGGAGGCATTACCTGTACGGAGAGCAATTTATTGTCTACTCTGACCATAAGAGTTTGAAGTACTTATTTTCTCAGAAAGAGCTCAATATGAGACAAAGAAGATGGCTGGAGTACCTGAAGGACTTTGATTTCAATATCCAATATCACCCAGGAAAAGGTAATGCAGTAGCTGATGCACTCAGTAGGAAGCCAGTAGCTTCATTATCTTGTTTAGTCATGGGCGAGATGCAACTATTAGAGCAATTCGCCAATCTGGATCTAAATATTGAGCAGAGAAGTGATCAGGTGTTAGTGGCCAACCTTAGAGCTCAACCCGACATCTTTGTTGAGATCAAGGAGCAACAAGCAAATGATCCATTCTTAATCCGAGTTAAGGATACCATAGCAGACAGACCTGATTTCTCCATCACTGAAGATGGGAGAATATTATTTCAAGTCAGGACATGTGTGCCTGACAATGAAGAGTTGAAGAGAAAGCTGATGGATGAAGCCCACAAGACTAAGTATACAATTCACCCAGGTGTAACCAAGATGTACCAAGACATGAAAAGGTCGTTTTGGTGGCCAAACATGAAGCGTGAGGTGGCTGAGCATGCCGCGCACTGCCTCACATGTCAACAAGTAAAAGCCGACCACCGACATCCTACGGGTGTACTCAGACCCCTAGACATCCATGAATGGAAGTGGGAGAGTATCGGCATGGATTTCATCATGGGTTTACCCCGAACTCATGGTGGACTTGATGCTATCTGGGTCATTGTAGACCATTTGACTAAGTCCGCACACTTCCTAGCAATTGAGTACCTGGAGTGTAGATGTACTTGTAGCATTATATGTAAGGGAGATAGTGAGATTACATGGAGTCTCCGTATCCATAGTCTCAGATCGTGACCCCAGATTCACCTCTAGATTCTGGAAGGGACTTCAATCTGCATTAGGTACTAAACTCAATTTTAGCACAACATTCCACCTATAGACAGATGGACAAACGGAAAGAACTAATCAGATCGTGGAGGATATGCTACGAGCCTGTACCATAGATTTTGAGGGGTATTGGAATGAATAGTTGTCACTGATAGAATTTTCCTACAATAACAGCTATCAGGCGAGCATTAAGATGGCACCGTTTGAAGCCCTGTACTGAAGAAGCTGTAGATCGCCCGTTTGTTGGAATGAAGTTGGTGAGCAGCAATGGCTGGGACCAGAAATGGTACAGAACACCAGCAGAGATATACAGATCATCAGGGACAGGATTAAGGTAGCTCAGTCCAGGTAGAAAAGCTATGCAGACAAGAGAAGAAGGGACTTAGAATTTCAAATTGGAGATCATGTGCTGCTTAAAGTATCCACGACCCGAGGATTTCAAAGGTTTGGGATGAAAGACAAGTTAAGACCGAGATTCATAGGTCCATTTGAGGTACTAGAAAGAGTAGGCGAGGTGGCGTATCGTCTAGCACTACCTCCCCAGTTTTCCACCATACACAACGTTTTCCATGTATCAATGCTATGAAGAGAAGCCGGTGAAAATCTTGGACAAGAAGATACAACAGCTTCGGAACCGACCCATAACAGTGGTAAAGGTGCTATGGAGAAATCATGAAGTTGAAGAAGCCACATGGGAATCTGAAGCAACTATGTGCCGGAACTATATGAAGTTATTCAGTAAGTCATTCTTCCTCTTAAAATCATATGAATTTGGGGACCAAATTCTTTTTAAGAGGGGGAGGATGTAGCAACTTTGATTTTTTTAAATTCTAAATAAAATAAAAATTTAAATAAATATGATAAATAGAATTAAATTGGAATAGAGAGAAAATAATTGGATAAAAGGAAATTAAATCAAAAACCCATTAAGCTAAATTAGGAATGGGTTGTACTAGTGGTCTAAACAAAATAGAATGGGCCCAAATGTAAAGAGCCCATCATGGGATGGTGGCTAATTAAGTGAAATTCGTACTAAAAATAGTAATAATTAGTAAAATGGTTAAGATAAATATTAAATGACCCATATATATCCTAAAAAAAGAGTCCTAGACTTACCCTAACCCTTTACCCATGAAATTAACTCTCTCCCCAATCCTATTAGATAGATAAAGGAGAGAAATAGGGAAATTATTAGTTTTAAAGGAAAGGAAGAGTTTTAGAAAGTAAGGACTCTTAAACCACCCTATACACCCCTAATTCATCCCTACCAAGTCTAATTTCGTTGCTGGGAGCCTTGGAGGATGAGGAGAGGAGCTGTGGACGTGAGGAGCAAGAAGGAGAAGCTTGGAAAGGAGGGATTTCTTCTTCATCTTCGTCATTAAACCCTAGGTCTTCTTTACACCACGAAAAGGTAGGCAATCTCTCAAGCTTAATTTAATTAAATTCGACCCTAGGAAGATCTTGATCCCCTCTATTAAAGCCCTATGGTTTCCCCAATTTTCGTTGCTCCATGATGGAGTATTAAATGTTTCAATCTCTGTCAATCTCCATGTACCCGAACCCTCTTGATTTCTTTCAATCCATGAATCTACTTGATCTCATGCCACGAAACTTTTATCATAGTTACTGCATGATGTTAGGGTTCTAATGCTTCTAGTTCCCCCAATTTTCATCATGCATCCATTGCCAATTAATTCAATTTTCCATGACTGTGCATGTTTAGGTCACCGAAAGGTAACCTAAGTAAAGTATGCTCTATACGTGTTTATTTTCTAATTACTCATGCCCAGTGATAGATCTAATGTCTAGTTTCGTTTAAAGTGGTTTCATGATTTTTGGAGCTTCCTGTGATTTTATATGGATTTTAGAGTAGCTCTGTATCATGTATGGAGGGAGGGACCCCACTTGGAAAAGGGTAGAATTCCCCTTTCTGGGCTCGGACCACCTTCTGAAGTCGCGACGGCCCAACCCGTCGTGATCTCAGAAGGGGTCGCGACAGGGAGAATCGTCGCGTTCTGAACGCGATGAGTCGACTCGTCGCGACCTTCCCCGGTTCAACCCCGGCGGCCGGTTCAGCAAAACGCGACCGGACCGTGCGTCGCGATCGAAAACGCGATAGGTACCCCTGTCGTGACTTCAGCTGAGCGGCCAGGACCTAAAATTTCATATATAACCCTGCTATTTATGCTATTTAAACCCTTTGTAACCCTAATTAAGTACTGTCATGACTAGTAACGACTTGTTAATTAATAACGAGTAATATTTACAGGAAATCAATTAATTTAAAAGCCATGTGCACAATCTTTCATGCTCTCTTGATTCAATTACACTTGCACACGCTAAACATTCATGTTTGCCATAAGACCTTATTAAATTACTCAATAATATATCTAGTAATTAAGTGTAATTAATTACTAAATCTCCCTATTTAATTATTGACACTTGTCTTCGTTTTAATCGCATGATTTGTATACCGTGATCGCTACCCTCTGCCTTCGAGCACTTGAGGCACGACGGACACTTGTTTTATACACACTCTCTCTTGGCATGGACCACCTCTCCATTGGGAATACTCCTGACTGGACCAGGGACTCTTTGTCAAGGCTTCCGTAAGTCTCCTTGGCTTTGGCGCACGTCCATTGCCGACGAGCTGGTTGTACCCTTAAATCATTTTACACCTTAGGGATCAGCATGATCCAACGACCTTAGTGTATTTCCTTCTTACCTTGGGATCACGTCGGACCATCTAGCCCATGATCATAGCGCGGCTAATGGGCGGTTGTGACTTCTACTTGACTGTCGGCACCCGACCTAGTGCTGTGCAACTGTTACTATCGACTATTTAACGTTGTTTTATGATTATACCCCTATCTCATCTATTATCTTTATACTCTCATCTGTTCACTTTCTCTCTACTCTCTCGTCTATTCGTCTACTATTCTCATCTATTCTTGGTACTCTATTTGGCCATCCATATGAGTGTCTAAAGATAAGAAACATGACTATGCCAGTGCAATAGGGCCCGATCTGGTCCTGGGGAGAGCGCCCGAAAAGTGTCATTTGTCCATGGGAGTTAAAATGATCAGGATGTTGGTATACATCCAGTGCCATTATACTATCAAGATTTAATCTATGACAATCAAAGTACAATCTATTCAAGTGCTATTGTTACAAGTGCTATCGTTACTAGTGCACCGTTGTGCAACTTTACGTGCTATATCGTTACATGGCCAATCTTTCTCTACATTCGTTGTACTATTTTCCATGTACAAGTGTTATCGTTCTCTCGCCATCATTACTTTATTCCACATGACTATACTCTCTAGTTACCCTGCTTTTATAAGACATTAATCACTTAAAGCATACTTGTTTACACGAGATATTAAGTCCCACTGGACGTTATTAGCTCATCCTGCATTATTATTTCGTGTGTTTCAGGTGAGTCTGATGGAGATTACCACACTCATGAAGAAGGGAATGGGGATGATGCTCAGGAGTGACCCGTTCCGACAACCACTGCTTAGTAGTTAGTTAATTAGTCGACAGTTAGTCAACATGTATTAGTTTAGATTTGCATAAAGTACTCTAGGCCCTAGTTTTGGCTCTGATTAGTGAATGTAATAGTTAGTTGATGAATTTTTAATGAAGATTGGAGTTTATTTGGTATTATTCCAATTGTGCAATGGTTTGTCATTTGCTTATTGCTCTGTACTATTTAATAACTGTAATATCACTCCGATATTCCACGTCAGGGCGTCACACAAAGGACTGTCTTGGCCGCGCCAGGAAGAAAACACCTCAACGACCTCAGCGTCCCACCCCAGACAAGAGAGCTCTAGAAATGACTCATCGCCGCTGTCTAAACCTCATTTTCCCCTATGCTCTAGAGCCCAGAGCACTCCCTCAACAGGCTCCCGAGGATGGGGGTCCCAGGCAATGGAGACAACCTCTGAACGGGACAAGCCCTCAAGTGCCAAGCACCAGGCGAACAGGCGGGGCAAGCACAACCAGAACCACGCCGAACCGCTGGCTTGTAACCCACGATAAGCCCAGCAAGCATGAGGCACGCACAGACCGTCGGCCAACCAAGGCACACACGAACAAGCCAGAACCTCAGAACACCACTAGTAGCATGGAAAATCCGTCGCTCTGCTAATAATCGATTGACCGCCAGTCAATTGATTATTAGACAGATGCGACCCTCCTGGCACCGTTGCCAGGACACGGCCACGAAGGTGTCACCTTCAATAACTAAACGCAGCGAGACAACCTGCAGCATTCCCCACTTGAAGGTCCTAAGGGCAAGCCAGCCGTGGGGCATACGCCGACACCCCAACCAGAACCACGGAAACACCCGAGGCACACACATGTACTGTCGCCTCCCCTTAGGCCGTCGTGATACCATCGCGACGGGGAAGGGCACCACGACAGAAACCCTGTCGCGACAGGGAAACGAGCCGTGAAAAGATCGCGTCGAAGTGTCGGACCGTGACGCCATTGCGTCGGGCCGGCGCACTGCAACACGATCGCACCCTCTGGTGTCGCGACACGCATTGCGGTCGTGACACCAGAAAGAAGGCAGACCTGCGGAATGCTCCATCTCGGGGCTACCCACACACCACAAACACACCACATGAGGGAGGGGAGCATGGAGATGAAGGAAATGCTATCTACAAATCATGAGGGGCTCCCAATCCACCGGGATCGAGAAGGGTACAAGCAATCCCTACCTTTCAAGAAGAAACGAACCATAATGTCCCTTCACGTCAGATTGGCCACCTCCTCCTCACTCCACGCAAGCTCCACGACGCAGGGAACACGAGCACGGCCCTCCTCCTCGCCTCAAACACACAAAAGAGAGAGAGGGAGGCAGAGGACCGCCAGAGGGGGAGGAAAAAAGAGGGGAAGGAGGAAAAGGGAGAAGGGGTCGCCGACCAAGGCCTTAAGCCTTCGACACCCAAGACACGACGGGTCAAAGCACCACGACAAGAACGCGCCCCCAAGGGATGTTGCGACAACCCAACAGGTCGTACTGACACGCCTGCCACCCTGATAGGCGTCAGATGACCGAAGCGACAGAACACTGTCGCGACCCATTGACCAGGCGTGACACGAAGATGCGACGGGAAAGCTGGGTGCGACAAGAACGCAATGCACAAGCTGGTCGCGACAAGGATGATTGTCGCGTCGGACACCCATGACGCGACACTAACGCGTCGCCTAGCCCGGACGCGTTAGTGGCCAGTCATCCAAGACACCAGACGGAAAGCCGCAAAGCCGGGTCTTACATTCTACCCCCCTTTAAACAATCTCGTGCTCAAAATTTAGGGCATGCCCAAAAGATCCCGAGGAATGAAACGAAGCACAAGGAGTAAATGTAAGACCAATGCGAATAAGCCACTAAGTCTCACCACAACTTCCTCGTGGCAACAACTGCACCGCCAAACATGCACGAAGCACATGAAGTTGGAAAACCAACGGCTCATACAACGAGCTCCAAACACACAGGGAGCATGCCACAAAAACCCAACGGCTTACTCCAGCCACATGTGAGGCATCCAAACAGAATGACAACCCCATAGGTGCCGAGCAATGCCAAAACCGACCTAAACAACATAAAACGCCAGCCGAAAATTGCACGACTGCAGCCACCAACAGACCCCACTGTTGGGACCAACCGACCAGCAACCCACTCTGTCGCCAGCAAAACTTGACAGAGGACGCAGTTGTCGACAACATCACGAGAAATGCCGGTCAGCAACCCACTCCGTCGCTAGCGAAACCCGGCAGGGTACACAATTGCCAACAACAACCCGAAAAAACACCTGAGAGTCAAGCACAACACTCAGGGGAACAGCCTCACGCTACTAGAAGTAGCTAGCATCGGTCACCAGCCCAACCGTGAAACCACGCGAGCGACGAGAACCAGAGCAACATTATGCTAGCGGAGAATCCTCACACACGGAACGACATCCACAACCACCACTAGGTCTCACCTAGACCTTCCTCGTGGTTCGACAAAAACACCAAACGCACGCGGAGAAACCTCAACACATGAAAATGACATCCACTGTCACCACTAGGTCTCACCCAGACCTTCCTCGTGGTTCGACAAGGACACCAAACGCACGTAGAGCCACAAGACTGGGAAACCACACGCTCCACAGCACAACACATCGCAATAGAAGCACGAAAGACGTCTGAAGTCAAGCCAGAACTTGGCATCTCACAACATCGACAAACCATGTGGTTGAGTACTAGCAAGTCGATAGGCCTTGCTGTCACCAGACGAACCGATAGGAGACTTCGCCATCGGCTTCCAGACTCACCAACGCCACGCACAACTGGAGAACCAACGAAGGGTTGGCAGCACACCTGGCATGCACACACAGAGCTCAACGTGGGTACGAACATGCCAACCACATAAAAGGAGCACCACCGCACGGGAACCGAAACAACCGCAGCCTCAGAGGGATCCAGGCCGAAGCAGGGTACCACAACCGAACACTCTCGCTCCAAAAGTGAGAGGGAAAACCTAGACACAGGCCACGACCAAAGCCTGGCATACCATCAATAGTGATACCTAGACAATGCAAAGCAGCCACCCCACAACGGTAACGGTACAACCACAAGGCATGGGTCAGCACAAAGTGTCCCAGAGGCGGGAAGCTCAACACCTCCAACACCGAACGAAGTCATGAAATGACACACAAATCTCACGAACAGGCACAAGACACAACACATGGTGCTATCACAAGCACCAGGAGCCACCCAAGGTACAACACAATGCACCAAGGCTCCAGACGGCACAAAACTGAAATACTCGAGCACGAGCACACAGTGCTACCACAAGCACCAAAACTAAGCAAAGTGCAACACAGGTGCACCAGCGGCCGAAACAGCACCACGGGCTAACAAGAAGGACTCTCCACAAGAAACCTACCAAAAGTCACACGTAAAGAACCTCAAGCCTTAAATGGCACAATAGACCAAACTGGCCCTGACCCTTGAGGCACAAGGACACGAACCATCAAAAAACGCTCAAGGTGCAGTACACACAACAACACCAACAGCCCGAGATGACACAAGGCCCACCGAAGGTGACTCTCCACTAGAGGCCCACAAGAGAAGCGCGCGGAAAGCTGACAACATCAAGAGCACAACAATCACGTCGGCTCCGAAAAGCACACAGAACACGGAGCACCGACTCTGCCGCACGGGGAGCGAAAACTGTAGCAACTCCTTGGCACACAAGAGCAAGAAGCACTACCTCTATTGCGACCGATAGAGAGGCCAAACACCAAAACGACGACACAAAAAGCCTCCAAGGCACAAGCCGAGGCACGATTGAGAACACACTGAAACAACGCTTGCACGAGCAAGCCAAGCAAGAAAATCGGTGCACAGCAGAGCAACACTCACGCATGCAACCCAACAAGAAAATGGTACCACCTCACACTAAATCAACAGGGACCTAATGCCCCAAATTGTTTAGGCAGGTAGCAAGAAACAATCTCAATGACAAATGGCACGAACAGGTCCACTGACCCATGGTGACACACGGAAACGACAGTATGAGGGGAGCAACCAACTCAACCCAAAAACAACTCAAGGGAAGATAACTCCACCAGAAGGTTGCAACGATGCGCACCCTGGCAACACAACACCACAGTGGAGCATCGCCACCCCGAGCAACCCACGAAAAGTAGAGGAAGGAGACACCCAACGAATCTCTTCCACACACGAGAGAGATAAAACCACAACGCAAGACTGACACTTTCATAAGAAGCACAACCAGCTAGACACCGACTGCACTCACCAGATCACCATCTGTAAGAGCACACCGAGAGCGAGAAATGATGCAAACCACCCACACCACGGGGACACACAAAGTCCCACTAGCACAGCCGAGAACTTGGAAACGAACAACGAGGCAACTTGGCCAGCACAATGGCCAGACACACGGTCAAAGGCACCACACCTTGACTGACAACGCCCAAGCAGACTGCAACACAGACAGTCCAACCGACAACAACGACAGCTCATCTCTACAGAGAGAGAGAGAGAGCAACGACAACCAAAACAACACAAAGTAGCCCTGGGAAGGACCTCCACTAGGAATGATAAAAAGTCATCCTAGGAGAACTTCACAAGAACAAACAACCAAACCAAACGACACGCTTCAAGCCACAGGGGTAACACAACGGTGGCCCGAAACGAACACAGAGCACTCCTGGGAAGAACTTCTGCCAAAAACAACAAAGGGTGATCCTGGGAAGGACCTTCACCAGAATGCACAACCCAATGACCAAACAATACAGACCAATAGAGAGAACACCGTAGCAAGAAGAACTGCAGAAGCGACGCAAGTCGGTCCTAGGATAACCTCCACTAGAACCACCAAGGCACAGTTCTAGGAAAACCCTCCAGAATACACCAGCCAAAACAACAGCATACCTCAGACCCTGAGGTAGCGCAGCAATAGTAGAAACAAGCACAGAACAGTCCTGGGAGAAACCCTCACCAAGACAACAACAAATGGTTCTGGGAAACCTTACCAGAACACAGGGCAACCAAGCGATACACCTCAACCTAGAGGGAAATGCAACAACAATAAAAAATAAGCATAACACAGTTCTGGGGAAACCTCACTTCTGCTAGAACCAACAGAGAAGGACTCTAGGAGCACCTCACCAGAGCTCACAACCAGCCAGCACAAGGCCAACCACAACCACAGACAAGTGTCGTAGTGCTCAACCAGCGATGCAACATGGCACACAGAACATCTGCTTAGCTCGAGCAACGACGCCGACTAAGCAGAGCACAGTGCACAACAGGGCACAGACAGGAGACCACACACATAACCAACGCAGCACACCCCAACAACAGGGGAATGGCCAACAAGGTAGGGACACTTTGACTGGTTCCACAGACAACAACTATACACCAGTGAAAACAACACCACACGCATGCTCTCTCAGCCTTCGCGACACACATGCACCCAAATGCGATGAAGACGACCAGGAGCACCATACCTGGACTTGCTTGCAACCGTCCTCCACACGGGGAAGACCACTGCCAGCAAGTCCACTGCCAACTGCGCCACCACGACACGAACACACTGAGAGACCACACTCGCCACGCATGTGACATAGCAGCAACTGCAACCTTCCTACAGCACGAACACGAACCTTGCAGGGAAGCTGCACACCTGCAAAACAATTGAAAGCACAAGCCTAACACTAGCCGGACGGTGTCAGCATCGTACTAGTACGTTTCTTTGGGACAACTATAGTAATTAACAAATTACAAATCTCAATAGACCCACGCTCTGATACCAACTGTAATGACCCGACCTCCCGGACCCCGCGAGGGACCCCGAAGTTTGCGCCGCCACCCACGGGTCCAAAGACCCGGAAGGGTTAGAAGAATAGTCTAGTGTGATATGTACTGAATTTAAATAACTATAACAATATAACAACTGTACAACGTGTCCCAAGTAAAATCACAGGTACAAGAAGAAATGTGCAATCCTTAACGAGCATACCCAGAGAACTTGCAAAGCACAACTCTCAACTCACTTAAGTACAAGAGCTCACAACACTCGCTCTCACTACTGCTGACAACACACAGCGCCACAACTGTCTCCGCAACCCGTCCGACACCAAGCTCCCGCGATGACGAGCCCCTGGCTGAAGAAAGTAGGGGGAGTGAGCCTCGCGAACAAGTCCCAGTAGGGATTACCAATCCCTCACCGGCCAGAGTAGCAGGACCTATGAAAATAGGAAACTACACTAGAAAGCTGTAAAGCGAGGAACACCTACAGCAGGATACTACAAAACAGCGGAACAGAACAATGCAACGTCACGACCACTAACCAAGGTTGTGACACACACACGACTCACTCAAAAACAAACGGAGTGGGGCACCAAGTAGAAGTTCAGCGCACCAGCCGAGACCACGCCACAACCAGATGAGAACGACATCTCACCACAAGCACGGCCACCTTAGACCTCCACATAGTCGAGGGCCCACAAGTAGAACCACCCCGAACCCCGGACGCACTGCGAGGTGGAGAAGCCACACACGCAGGTGTAGACACGCCATTTTGGCAACATATCGAGCAAATTTCATGTTATACCGCGATGCCTCAAAGTGGCTCTCTTCAATTAACCTCTTTGAGTAATTTTCCTATTTTTTCTAGGATTTTTAGGGATTTCTCCAAGGGGTCTAAAGGGGTCTATTGAGCTTCAATGATTTGCGTCTGACACAGTGGACGCCTTTTAGGAGGCTTGATTCACGGCAGGTAAAACCGACGCGGATCACACTTCCTTTTCTAGCGCTTACTCTATTTTGAATCGCGTCTTATAAGGCTGCCGCGATGAAGAGTTTCCATTTTTGAATTATGGCAATTTCCAAAATTGCTTTTGGAAAGATTTTGTTGCTAAATAGAATTGCATCCAACTTGTCTGACGCATTTTTAGCCTTCCTCTGAATGAAGATCGATTTCTATCAGAGAACGATTCTCTTCAAATACGCGGTGGCTTATGCCGTCACGATTCAATATTTCCATTTTTGAATATTTGGAAAGAATCGATTCAAATTGGAAGTGTTATAAATGCGGCGGTCTATGTCGATGCGATTCTTAAACCTGCTATAATCAATGTTTGGAAAAGCTTAATCGGAGTAAGTCGATCTTGGAAATCACGACAGCTTAGTCAGACGCGGATCTATAAGATAAGATAGGCGTCCACTGTGTCTGACGTGATTTAAGATTTTTTTCCCTATAAATAGACCCCCAAGGCCATTGATTTGAGCATCACTCATGCACTACGACGAAGCCCTGCCAAATTAGAAACTCAATTCCGAACCAAGGAGAACCTTCATCCCAACCTTTTCAAGTCTCTCATCCTTGGAGTTCGGAGCGGTCTTCCTCTCGTGCATTGAAGCAAGGTGGGAGGGGCATTCTTCGTCCACTTCGTCCATTGCAGCAGCGGTTCACATCACCACTCTTTCTGTAGGATCGAATAGGTGGATAATGGCAAAGCTAGAAGGGGGGGGGGGGTTGAATAGATTTGTAGCGGAAACTAAAGCAATTTAAAAATTACTTCGAATTAAGATATCTATTCAAATGAAACCCCACTGAATAGATGCAATATGTGTGATTAGTGTGTGTGAGCAAATCAATTAGAAGTGTGAACGAAATCCCTATGCATGCATCTAGCGTAATACAAAGTCAAACCACAATTCAAACCACTGCACAGAGGATTTTTAGGTGGTTCGGAAATCACCTCTAGTGACTCCTACGTCCACCCCTCACACAGTGAGGCTTCACTACTCAAAACCTTGAGTACAACTCACACCGGAGCACGACGACTCCAAACACCCTTGAGCACAACGACTCAAGAAACAACCGGAGCACGACGACTCCAAACCCTTTGAGTACAATGACTCAAAGAAAACCCAGGAGATAGGTACGACGACCTACTCCACAAACCACTTATGAGTACGACGACTCACAAGCACTTGAGCACAACGGCTCAACACCGGAGCACTACGGCTCCAAACCTTTGGACCACAAAACATCCAAGTTCTGCTAGAAGAAGCTCCATTAGAGAATAGATCCTCTAGCCTGATCTATCTCAATACAATGATAAAAATCGAACAAATAGAATTAAGTGATCTGTGTAGAACACATGTACATATCACACAATGAAAAACTGGATGAACACTCCAAGAAAATAAATGAAATAGATGTGACTTGGATGTTCCTTGGTGAAGAAGACTTGCAGAAGCTTGGATTGAAGATGCTTGATGGAATTCGTTGGAGATCTTCTTCAATCCACGATGCTCTGCTTCAGTGGCATCTGGATTGCCAGTTCTTCTTCTTCCTTTGATGCTCTTCTGCTCCTCAATCTAATGGCGCTGCTCTGCTCCCTTTCTGGATGCTGATGCTTTATCCTCTCTCCTCTTCTCTTCTCTTCTTCTTCACGTTCTCCTTCCAAACAGCACTGCTCTGCTCCCTTTTTCCCTTTCTGCAGCCGCCACACACTTTTCTGGAGAAGTCTGGTCTCTCTCCTCGTTGATGCCCTTGGAGTACAAGAAACATGGGTATTTATAGCCCCATATGTCCATAAGGAGCCTTGGGGTACGTGGGCACAAAAACCTAGGTCAAATCCCCTAATTCCCAAGCAGCCACGTGTCCAGATAAAATCACGTTTTTGAGTTTCAGCCGGAGTGTATCGACACTGTCACTGAGTGTGTCGACACACTGTCCCAATTGCACAAAACAAGTCTTCTGGGAGCTGAGACTAGTGTCGACACACTCATTGGCTGTGTCGACACACTGTCCGAGTCTGACAACTGGTTCTTCTAGAATCTGGGACTAGTGTCGACACTACCAGGGGCTATGTCGACACACTTGACCCTGTCTTCATGAAAAACCTTCAGGGACTCTGACCCAGTGTCGACACCATCAATGGGTGTGTCGACACTACCATGACAAAATCTATATACACCTGCAAATTTAACACATAAATCATTAGTACAAGATATTATCATTAAAATATGAGATATTAAACATCAAAAACATGGTGTTTAAGCATTATTGTGATATGTATAAAATGTATAACATGTTCAACATATCATCATCAAAATCACAATGCGTCATCATCAAAATCAAAGTATGAGTGATGTCCATTGGTCATCATTAAAATACAACTTTAGAAAATTCCAAAACACACTCAACCCAACAATCTCCCCATTTTTGATGATGACAAAACATAAGCATAATCTCCCAATAACCTGACTTCCTTAACTGCAACAACTCCCCTTGACCACATACACCCTTTGAACTTTCTCCCCATTAAGAACTTTCTCCCTCTAGAAACTTTTACTTTCTCTTCCTTTAAGGAACTTTCTCCCCTTTTTGACAGCATCAAAAAGATAGATAAGAGAGAGAAACAAAGATTGTAAGAGATCAAGAAATGAAATGTAGGAAATGAATGGTCAGAAATGATCAAAATAAATAAAGCAAAGTGATATTTCCATATGAGAGAAATTATTGTGTTCTTTGTATTGTGCAATAAAGTTTAATCGCAAAGACACACTCAACACAAGGTATAACAAATTATAATGATCTGAATGTAGTTAAAATAATAATGCAAATGTGAAGTAAAGTGACCTATATGAGTGAGCAGAAGTATTTAACAAGGATGTTAGGAGCTTAAGTTTAACACAATGAAAAATAATAGGTCTAAACTCAGTATACATAAACTTTATGAAGGTCTTAAGCTTTTCCATCCTGTCAATTTGATTTTCTTTCATTTTTAACTAGGAAAGAATACAAGAATAAATTAGTTAAATCTCACTTTTCAGTGCAAGAGATCACATTGATTAGATGCAAGATCTCCTGATTACTCATTGGTTAAACTTTCATTATCTTATACACAGTTGAAAACTTTGATTTCCACTTTTTGACGCGAAACAATCACTTTTTTTAGGTGAAATGGCCCGGTTACTCAGTGGTTCAAGACTTGTATTGCTCCATTTGTATCTTTCCAGATTGTTGATCATTTTCTTTTGATGTTTTGCAGGAATATGTTTGTTTTGACCAGACAAGTCATGACTACGAATTTAGAAAAATTATCCTTAACATGTGGTAAAAATAAAGCTTAAACATACACATGTGAAATATTAAAGCCACTCATGTGCCTATAATAGTGTTTTGCAAATCATTTTAAAAACATTCAGTATTAAAATTGCTTAACCTTGAAATGATAATGAAACTTTAAAATTAAACTAAATGTACAATGAGTTTAGTTTCAATGTCTTAATTCTCTCATAAGAAAATAACACAATGACTCAAAAATTTTGATGAGTTTGGGGTTCAAAATAGATAAGTACGTTCAAGAAATATGACAATGACTTCCCTTTAACAATTGCATACAAGACTCTTGATACTTGGCGGAGACACATACTCACGCATAGTGAAAGTGTCCAGACAAGCCTGACTTGTCTTTCTTCAAATCACCATTTAATATACCAAGAATGTCAATGCAATATGAGAGTGAGAAATTTATTTGCAAGAACATTTGTCAACAAACTGAATGAGAGTTGTTAATAAATCACATAAGAAGGAATATTTCTCCAGCATTTCACTCAAAGATTCTTTTGACTCACTTCCCATAAGACATGCATGATATGAAATGATCATTTAAGCAATTCAGATATGTTCATTCAAAGTAGTTTGCACAGAAAGAATATGAACATGATCAAGCATGCATTAACATGCAATTTATTGAAGGAGAAAAGTTTTTCAAAAACTCAAAATTGTTTCAAAGACTTAAAATAAAGTTTTTGAGATTTTCATTTTTCTTGATGACCTTTATGCAGAAAAAGACTATTGATACTTGGCGGAGAATTTTTCTCACGTATGATGATAGTTTTCAGACAAGCCTAACTTGTCATTTCACATATCACCATTTGATATATCACATAGTCACTGCAAAAAGGTCAATTATTCTTTATTGTTAGCATGAAATTCATTACATTTTTAAGAACATTTTTGCACTTTTTCAAATTTACTCCCCATTAATATGTGCATGGAATGAAAAAGCTAGCAAGCAATTCACACATGATTATGAACACAATTAGCTTTAAGCATAACATGACTTCTGGTACTTGGCGGAGTATTTTACTCACGCATAATGATAGCTTCCAAACAAGCATAACTTGTTTTTCCACATGTCATCATTTGATATACCAAAAAGTCAAAGCTGTTGATATGCACACAGAATCATGGGCACAGTTAAGCAAGCATGATAACACAAGCATGATTCTAAATGTTAAAACACAAAGTTATTGTTGGGAGTAGCATCAGAACACATTTTTCATTGTTCAGATAAAAAATCAAACATCATTTCAATTCAGGCAATTCAAATTTGAAATGATAAAGAAGTTTTACCTGATTGGACTTCAATTGCTTTTCAAAGATTTTACCTGTGTTCTCCAATCATTTCTTGCCTTGCACAGACAATATCTTGAATCCATTTACAATGTATGGCTGCAAGACTCCTCAGCTTGCTGATCAAGCTGGTTTTGGGACCCACACTTGCTTGGGTCCTGCAATGAAATCAATGTTAGAGTGCAATAAAGATTTTTGAATCCAAAATAATTTAATATTGGGTGCATTTTTCTGAAGACTAGAAACAGTAGAATCTTGGTTTCTAATCTTATAGTTATTGGTATAGAATGCACCACTAACATACTGAACATTTTGTTTTCTATTTTCAGATTTTTATCATTGAGATTTTTAACATGGAATTTAGAAGAGATCTTTTGTGCAATAGTTCTTTTTTCATGTACATAGAATTTCTGAGTGTTTTCAGCATGAACATGATCTTTATTCTTATGTACATTAACATGAAACATGGGAGCATGCACAAGATTATCAATTCTATGCCAACATTCCCTAGAAGTATGCCCAAATTTATGACATGTGAAGCACTGGACTGATTTGACATATTTATGGAAATATTGATCTCTATTCCAGCAAAATTTGGCTAAATGACCAGTTTATTACAATTAAAGCAAATGAGATCATTTCTTACCTGGTACTTACCTTGGCATGTATCCATTTGCTGGAATCTCCTTTTCATGTGAGGAGGCTTACCATGAGGAGAAGGAGGTGCCTTTTGGTGGCTCTTGGCATGATGTGAATTTGGAACTTGTCTTGGAGCTTTTTAGATTGATGGAGGAAGTAGATGAATCTTCTTGACAGTAGCATTTTTCTTTTTCTCTGTCTGTTTCTGAACAAGAACTTTCACTAGCTTTTCATTAGAATTGGCAGAATTCTTGTTCCCAGCAGCTTTAACAAATGTTAATTTTATTTTATTTTCATTTTTCTTATCTCTCACAGAAGCAAGACTTGTGTATTTAGTATTCTTCAATTCATATTGAAGCTTTGTTTTTCAGCTTTTAATGCAACAACTTCTTTTATGAAATTTGAAGTTTATTTAGCATGACATCTAAACCATTTTTCATCTTGTTCTTTTCATTTTCAAATTGAGCAATTTGTTTTTCTAAATCAGGAATTTTATTACTTAAATTGCTACAATCATTGTCCAATGGTTTGTCATGCAACAAGCATTCAATCTTCCTTTTGAGATGACAATTTTCTTCAACAAGTTGTTTGCATCTTTCATTTATTTGATGATCATGAGCCATATTAGAAATCTGTTTGTTTAATTGATCATTATCAAATTTGAAGTTTTCATTGAGATCAATCAATTTTTCATTTGCACATTTCAAATCAAGATTTTCATGTTCCAACTGATCATGATTTTCTTTCAACTTGAATAACTTGTTTTCACAAATTTTGATTTTATCTTTCAAACTTTCTTTTTCAGAATTCAGTTTTTGAACTTCATTTTTCAAATTCTCATTTTCTTCTGAAAGATCTTTATCATTGTTCTGGAGCAATTCAAGTGTATTTTTCAAGTTTTCACTTTCTTTATGGCAATGTTTTAAAGTCTTTTTCAAATCTTTATTCTTAGTGTTCAGCTTTGCATTAAGATTTTGCATCTTTTCACAGAATTCAATCAATTCAACATAAGACATACATTCATCTGCATCAGAATCAGAATTAGAATACATAAATGGATCTGAAATTGATTTACCTGATCTTGTAGACCCATGTGAACTCTTGTGTTCTGGAGAGGATGTAGAATGCTCTGAGCTTAGGGAATGTGCTGCTAGAGCCAAAGTCTTTTGAATTGTTGATTTTCTTGATTCATTTAAGCTCTTCTTTGTCATTGAGCATTTGTGAATTCCTTTTGCTCCTTTTCTTTGTGCTTCCTCTGAAAAACTTGTTGAAAGTGAGATTGGGGATTTCTCTGAAATTATAACAGGAAATTCATGCAGATTAAAGAAATTTGCCATTATACCAAAACTCAAAAAACTATTAGATCTAGTCACAGTGAATTAATGTAACAAGGAATTAGATCTAACAATTAGAGTGGTTAACCCTCTCTGATACCAATTGTAGGATAGAATAGGTGGATAATGGCAAAGCTAGAAGGGGGGGGGGGGGTTGAATAGATTTGCAGCGGAAACTAAAGTAATTTAAAAATTACTTGAATTAAGATATCTATTCAAATGAAACCCCACTGAACAGATGCAATATGTGTGATTAGTGTGTGTGAGCAAATCAATTAGAAGTGTGAACGAAATCCCTATGCTTGCATCTAGAGTAATACAAAGTCAAACCACAATTCAAACCACTGCACAGAGGATTTTTAGGTGGTTCGGAAATCACCTCCAGTGACTCCTATGTCCACCCCTCACACAGTGATGCTTCACTACTCAAAACCTTGAGTACAACTCACACCGGAGCACGATGACTCCAAACACCCTTGAGCACGACGACTCAAGAAACAACCGGAGCACGACGACTCCAAACCTTTTGAGTACAATGACTCAAGGAAAACCCAGGAGATAGGTACGACGGCCTACTCCACAAACCACTTATGAGTACGATGACTCACAAGCACTTGAGCACAACGGCTCAACACCGGAGCACTACGGCTCCAAACCTTTGGACCACAAAACATCCAAGTTATGCTAGAAGAAGCTCAATTAGAGAATAGATCCTCTAGCCCGATCTATCTCAATACAATGATAAAAATCGAACAAACAGAATTAAGTGATCTGTGTAGAACACATGCACAGATCACACAATGAAAAACTGGAAGAACACTCCAAGAAAATAAATGAAATAGATGTGACTTGGATGTTCCTTGGTGAAGAAGACTTGCAAAAGCTTGGATTGAAGATGCTTGATGGAATTCGTTGGAGATCTTCTTCAATCCATGATGCTCTGCTTCAGTGGCATCCGGATTGCCAGTTCTTCTTCTTCCTTTGCTGCTCTTCTGCTCCTCAATCTGATTGCGCTGCTCTTCTCCCTTTCTTGATGCTGATGCTTTATCCTCTCTCCTCTTCTATTCTCTTCTTCTTCACGTTCTCCTTCCAAACAGCACTGCTCTACTCCCTTTTTCCCTTTCTGCAGCCGCCACACACTTTTCTGGAGAAGTCTGGTCTCTCTCCTCGTTGATGCCCTTGGAGTACAAGAAACATGGGTATTTATAGCCCATATGTCCATAAGGAGCTTGGGGTACGTGGGCACAAAAACCTAGGTAAATCCCCTAATTCCCAAGCAGCCACGTGTCCAGATAAAATCACGTTTTTGAGTTTCAGGCGGAGTGTGTCGACACTGTTACTGAGTGTGTCGACACACTATCCCAATTGCACAAAATAGGTCTTCTGGGAGCTGAGACTAGTGTCGACACACTCACTGACTGTGTCGACACACTGTCCCAGTCTGACAACTGGGTCTTTTAGAATCTGGACTAGTGTCGACACTACCAGGGCTGTGTCGACACACTTGACCCTGTCTTCATGAAAAACCTTCAGGACTCTGACCCAGTGTCGACACCATCAATGGGTGTGTCGACACTACCATGACAAATCTGTATACACCTGCAATTTAACACATAAATCATTAGTACAAGATATTATCATTAAAATATGAGATATTAAACATCAAAAACATGGTGTTTAAGCATTATTGTGATATGTATAAAATGTATAACATGTTCAACATATCATCATCAAAATCACAATGTGTCATCATCAAAATCAAAGTATGAGTGATGTTCATTGGTCATCATTAAAATACAACTTTAGGAAATTCCAAAACATACTCAACCCAACACTTTCTTCTCTCTTCATTTCTTTCTATTTCATTTGTTGCATGCATCACAACACACACACGCATCATTTTCTCCACACCCACACTTTTTAGGAGTTTAACACCACCCCACGAGGTGTGTTAACGCCCATGTTCTTGCTTTTTACTTCATTTCCTTTGAGTTTTGTACTGCACCTCAAAGTCTAATCTTGCTTCACTTGTTTCTTGTCTTCCTTTTTTTTGCAAGGTAACCATTAGAGCTAAATCTTCTTCGCCGGTTGGCCGGTGGAAGAAGTAGAAGTGAACCCGCACACCACACTCCCGTGATCTTCGGGTGAAGGTAGTACTCTCAGCGTCTTCCCCTTTTCCCGTCTCCTTCGGTACCCTCGCGTACCTGGCGATCACACCTCCTTTATTGTGCACACACACACGTTTTATTCTTTTCTCTCCCATCGTGCCATATCTCCCTTATTTTATTTCAAAAAAAATCTTTTTTTTAATCATCTCTTTGTGGGAGATGTTTTGAAAAAAACACATCTACAAATTGGCGATCACAGTGGGACTTCTTTCCTTTTAGTTCTGGTTACCTTTCCTTTGGCACCCACATGTGCCCCTCCTTCGACACCCACGTGTGTCCCTCCCTTTGTACCCGACACGGTACACTCCTTCCTTTCGCACCCCACGTGGTGCTCTTTGAGATCTCCCATCTCCATTACCAATTTGTACTTGTGTTTTTTTCTTTACATTTTTCATAAAGTTTGATTAAAAAAAAAATCACCATCATCATCTTGTTCCCCTCCCCATTTACTTACCTTTACCTGAATAAAACATCTTTATTTGGTCCTCATTTCATTCCATTTGGTTAGTTGAAAGCATGCTTGCCTGATTTATAGCTTTCGGGTGCTCCTTTGATCCGCGTCGCGTTCAGGCGACGCGATTTGTGATTTTGTGTGGTGGTTTACCCGGACGCATTTATTTGACAGAACCGGATGGAGTTGTCGCGACACTTACAGCTTCTGTGAGCTGTCAGATCCGCGACTGACTGAACGGATGCGATTTACTCTGAAGCGCGATGACTGAGCTCGACGCGATTCAGTCTGTCACAGAGGGCAGGGGTTTTCTATCATTACTTGCATTATTTATGTTACAGGGCATACTTCGGTTGAGGGACCTCATTCCCTCCTTACATTAGGATCCAAACACCCTTCTTGGTAAAGGCGACATCTCCATTGGGCATTCCATCTCATTGGACTAGGGGACCTCTGCAAAGACCTCCGTAAGTCTCCGTACCTCGTGGATTCCCTTACGGCGGACCGAGCAGGTTGTACCACCCTAGAGACCCGTGTTAGAGCACCCATTGCGTGAGAGGCAGTGTTGCTTAGTGGACCCGAAGTTTTCATCTCACCCATTTAGGCCCATACCCACGTGAAGTAATACACCTTAAATAAAATTCACCGTAAATCATATTGAACATCTAATTGGACGTAAGCATCTTCAAGTGTTTGATTAAAAGCCGTTAACATTTCCTCTCAAACTTGATTGAGCAGTTGTTAGTCAACCTGCATGTTCAAGTTTATGCAGCTTCGTTCAGGCCGATCTCTCAGAATGGCCGAATACGAGGATATGGCTTATCATGATGATATATACGATGAGGTGTATGATTCCATGGAACCCCTTCCACAACTCCCTAATGCCCCCCATACTGGTCCATCTACCTCGCACGTTAATGCAATGGCTTCACAATCTCCTCACCACTCCCCGAGGCATGCCAATGACAATGCTTCTACCTCCATTGATCTGTCCCAACTTGTGGACATTCTTCAAAGCCTCCAAGTTTCTCAGCTCCAGGAGTTCAAGCTGATCTCTAGGGGAAATCAATCCTCAAGCCCATTCAAACTTTCCACCCAAACGTAGGTGTTTACGCTGAACCCGCTCGCGACCCGACTGTCCAAGTTTCTTCTGCCCCCTTGTAGGCCAACTCTGTCATTCACTCTCACCCCCACAGCCCTGTTGGGAGGCCTTCTCTCATCCGGCCAAGCCCCACTGCGGCAAGGCCCACTTATCTTCCTCGGGCTCCGGCCCATGCTTCTGCACACGCTGGCGCGCTTCCCCACCACAATTATGTCCAAGTGAGTGCATCCCAACCTCATTCTTTTGGGGTGCCTACCAAACTTCCTTCTGATCAACTCACCGAAGCGCTCCTTGCGAAGGTGAGTCGATTAGAATAGGATTTGAAAAGGGTGTCCGCACCCAAAGACTCTTTTGAACTGGCTCTCCCTTCTATGCCATTCTTTCACCTCCCCACTTCTGAACTACCAGTCTACCGCTATTACAATGGCACCGGAAACCCATTCGTACATATCAAGGAGTTCATGTACGAATCGTCCTTCTGGAAAAATGACAGTCGTGCCCTCGCATTTCTCTTCCGCCAATCACTAGATGGGCCGCCCTTGAGTTATTCTATTCTCTGGAGCCCGCGGATGCCGAAGACTTCGAGGTAGTTCAAAAAAAGTTTTTGCAGAGGTACATGGACAAGGTTGGTCCGGCATTATCGATAACTGATTTGATGGCCGAGAGGATGAAGACAGATGAGGACTTTGTGCACTATGCTGACAGATGGAGGGCGATGACTGAAAGGTTGAGGGACTCGCTATCTGAACCAGAACAAGTCAAGATGATCACAGAGAATGCTACGCCGCAGTTCCGACACATCCTAGCTATGAATAAGTTAACCACCATGGAGGAGTTGTATGAGAGAGCCCGCTACATCCAGACTCAGCTGAAGGACTCTCCGATCGTGGCCATGTTTGAGCCGAAGGCCCGAACATTTAAGAAGAACAATGGTGCTCCCCCTACTGGCGGTCCCACGACTGAGGGGGTTATGCAGAATGAGCAGGTGAGTGCTATGGGAAACCCTAGTCCCTCTACCTACTGGCCTAATACCAAAACCCAACAGCCACAACAGCCCCAGTCCAAGCCAAACAACCCTCCGATGTTTAGGCCACCATCTCAGCAGCCACAATAGCCTTAACAACCTCAGCAGCCCCAATATCAACAACCTCCTACCAACTAGTACTATCAAGCTCCACCACCACCTCCTCAATATCGCCAGCCTCAGCAGCCTCAATACCGTCAACCTGCCCCTCCTCAATACCAGCAACAACAACCTCCTCCTCCTCCTCCCCAATACAACCAAGTTCCCAGGCACATATGAGCCCCAACAGCCTAGGCGTCCCCCTAGCCCAAGAAGAGCCCATTATCCTCCCCTGCCAGAGACCCTACCCGACATCTTCAATGCTCTTATGGCCGCCAATGCACTCACCTTGCCAAGGGAAAGGCTACAATGGTCTCCCAATGTCGATACTTCTTGTTATTGTGCATTCCATAGGGGACCGGGCCACACCTTGGAGGCGTGTTTTCATTTCAAGGACTATATATATGATCTGAACGATAATGGAAGGATAGATTGGGAGGAGATGAGGAAATACATAGTAGAAATGAAGGCGAGAAGGTCACCCAGGCAGGACCAGAAACAGCAGCAACACTAACAACAGTAGTTGCCTCAGACACCCCCGCAGCAGCCCAACATGGGCATTGTCCAGAACCCCCTCCCGGAGCACCAGGCTCCAAACCAGCAAGTGAACGCCCTCACGGCGTATCCCTGCAATGAAGGCACACCCGGCCTGCCTATGGAAGTAGCCTCCACCTCCACCTCCCAATCGTCCTTTACTTTACCCCCCTTCATCCATGTACCTACCCCTTCCAACCCCTTACCCTCCTTTCTACACATTCCTACGACCACTACCCACCGTCCAACACCCTCTATCCAGCCATCCAACCCACCACTTATACGCCAACCCCCTGTAGTCCCCACGTCACCACAAGCTCCCTTCCTGTGCAACCCTTCCACCATACCGCTACAACCAAACTGCACGCCTCCTACCATCACTTCCCCACAGCCACAATCACTTAATCCACCTCTCCTCCGCACTCCACCAACCGTGCCCCTCGTTACCCCCAATTCCCAAGCTCCCTTCCTCAATACACCCATTCCTCCACTAAGTGCGGCAAGTATCCAATTGCCACACCAAATGTTCACCCCCCAACCTTCGACCTCTCATTCACCCTCTATCCCGCCGGCCGTGACAACTATAATGGGAGATAGCACCAAGGAGACAATGGTACTCCAGAGTGGACGCATGTTCAACCGCATATTCCCCCAGCAGGAACAAGCACCTTTTCCCTAGGAAGAAGAAGCCTCAGTAGAGGAGTCCATCCCAGGGACTCAGTATGACCTGCTTAAACATCTAGACAAGACACTGGCCAAGATATCCATTCTAGAACTGATCAAAAGATCGCCGGTACACCAAGAAGCACTCATGCAGTATTTGCAGAAGGTAATGGTGAATGAAGACTTGCCAGTGAACCAGATCAGTGTAGTCTTGACCCCCACCAGTCAGCATCCAGCCATCGAGTTCCACGAATCTGAGTTAGCACCTATGGAGTCTCAGCGGTACGCCCTATGCTTGACCGTTAACATCAATGGGGTCTGCGTATCTCAATGCTTAGTGGACTCTGAAGCATCAATCAATGTTGTCTCCCTGGACACGTTGAATCTTTGTGGGGTCACGTTGTAGTCGATACGACCCTCCACCATCACTGTCATGGCCTATGATAACACTAGTAGGCCGCCAAAGGGAGTCGTCGCTTTGAAAGTAGGGCTGGGTCCATCCGTCACTGAAATGGACTTTCATATTCTGGACATAGACCCAAGTTTTTGGATGATCCTGGGCAGGCCATTCATCTAAGCACTTGGGGCTGTTATTGTTGGGTTGAGTGTGAATACAATTCATTTCTCCTCATATTTTGATGATGACAAGGTGTGATTTTAATGCAAAATAATTGAAACATGTTAGATACATCACACATGAAATAACTATATTCAAAAAGCATGTTTCCAAACACATTTATCATTTATATTCATGATAATACATTTGACTAATGATTTATGTGTTTATTTCTCAGGGACAAACATTTATTGCAAGGGTAGTGTCGACACACCCCACACTGGTGTCGACACAATGCTCCAAGCCCTAAGCCAAAAGATGAAGAATTGGTCATCTAGTGTCGACACTAGACCAGGGCAGGTCGACACTAGAGACAGATTAGAGAAACATATCAACAGGCTTCTACATCAGGTCAACACTACTCAATCTCAGGTCGACACTAGTTGCCTATCCCAGGGAACTATTTTGCCCAGTCTGGGACAGTGTGTCGACACACCCTATGGGCAGGTCGACACACTCCGGAAACTTTGTGACTTAAAGTTTGTCCTGGACACGTGGCACCCTAGGGAATTGATGGATCGGCCTTGGATCGTGTGCCCACGTACCCCAAGGGTACCTTTGGACTATTTAGGGTATAAATACCCTCCTATTGGCCATCCATCAGATCAGAACCCTTTCAGAGCCTCCCAAAAACCTGTTTTGGCGGCAAGAAGAGTTCATCTCCCTGCTCCTGCTCTCCTGGTGATTCCTCAAGCCAATTCTCATCTGTCCAAGCATGAGAAGTGGAGTTTGATCATTGAAGATGCAATTGGATCACTTCAAGGAAGCATATCAAGTGGAAGCAATCGTTTGAGAAGACTTCAAGGAAGATCCCAAAGTTCAGAGTGTAGAGCATCGGCCAGGGACTTCAAGAACTCAAGCTTCTTCCCAATTCGATCTTCTACAAGGGAGTATAGTTGAAGAGCAAGGACTTTCAATACAATTTGTCATTTCTCTTTGTCTCTTCTGAGTCATTGTGAGATTGTGCAAGAGTTGCTGCATAAGTCTCATGAATGAACTCTTGTTAGACTAGATCTATTGCTAGAGGATCTGAGTCTTGTGTGTTTTTCTAGCAAGTTGTTTGTGAGCCTTTGCGCTCAGTGGTTTTGAGTCTTGTACTCAAGGTGTTGTTGAGCAGTCTTGCTCAGGGTTCTAGAGTAGTCTTACTCTAGAGGTTGTGTGAGTTGTAATCTCAGGTTGTTGGAGTTGTCAGACTCCAGTGGGTGTGGTGTACCCAAGTTGTTTAGTGGATCCTCACTGTGTGAGGGGTGGATGTAGGAATCACATGGTGTGATTTCCGAACCACCTAAAAATCTCTGTGCATTGGTCTGATTGTGGTTTAAATTTACCTTTCGTTAGATGCATGCATAGGATCGTTCTAATTCAAATAATCAACTTGTTCACACACTCTGATTGCACAACTCACTTAATTACTCTTCAGATCTGTGAAATCTGTTTTCAATTTGTCTCTGATTCAAGAGTTTTTCTAAATCTATTAAGCTTCCGCAATAGTTGGCATAGATCTATTCAACCCTCCCTTCTAGATCTTGTCCACATCATTTCTCGATCCTTCAGTTATATCAACTGTACATCAATGCCTCAAGTTTCCTTACAAGGGGCGGGTCGTCAAAGTTGTCAGCAGACCAACGATTCTGGAAGTGGACGCCATGACTGACAATTCAGTCCCTTCCATCTGGCCGAGCAACCAGCCGTTGATGTCCATATTAGACACATTCAGCATGCATCTAGGCCCAGTTAGTCCATCCGTTAGTTCTACAAAGAGGAGCAAGATCATCACCGAGAAGGGCTGGCATATCATGATGCGCATGGGGTATCAGCTGGGCAAAGGGCTGGGGGCCCATTTATAGGGGAGGATCGAAGCTATAAGGGACAACAAGATGAGACCCAAGGCAGGTTTAGGGTACAAGCCAGGTAGGGCAAATCACCAATAGGGATAGCCACTCACATGGACCCTGTATGAGCATTTCAAGAGAGGACCGCTATAGCTAGGGAATGAACAGACATCCACCATCACTACTAAACATGTCCACTGTCCACCCCTGGGCGCATATCGAGCTGTAGACAATCACAGGTCCCCCAAACAAGTAAAGAGGGGCGAGTCCAAGCCAGAATGGAGCCAGTGGTTTGATATGAGTGACGTCGCTACATCCTTGAATCAACTCTTCGCACCAGTTGAAACTGAGCAGCTAGCAGTGGCTACAAGCAAGAGTCATCAGGCAGACCAAGCTGAGTAGAGTACCCAAGCCGAAGAAGCTCCCACAACAACCAGGCTCAGAGAGGGCCTATCCTTTCCGGGCATCGCGCTAATTCTCCCCTCCTTGCCGGGCAACGCACCCACGTCCCTCTCTTTTTTAGGTGTCGCGCCCACGTCACTCTCTTCTCCGGGCAACGTGCCATCTCTCCTTTTCTCTCTGGGCAACGAGCTCACTCTCCTTTCCCCTCGGGCAACGCACCCACTCTCTTTTCCTCTCCGGGCATCGCGTCCCCTCTTCTCTCTCCAGGCATCGCGCCCTCTCTCCTCTCCTCCTTGGGCACCGTGCCCACTCTTCTTTTCTCTCCAGGCATCGCGCCTTCTCTCCTCCGGGCCACCACCTGGTCCTCGTTAATTCCACTCAGCATCCCGCGGGCACCGACGCCCCACTTTGCAATTTCCCTCTACTCTTCCGAGCAGACACTCACCCTCCAACTCCCTCTTCTTCCCCCTCTTGAGCGCACACTCATTTCTCACTTGGCTAGATTGGAGATCTCACCTCGCCCTCTTTCTCTGTGCATGCTGAACATTGAGAGGCCAAAAAAAAAATGCCAATTCTCCAATGGCCGAGTCCATCGTCTCTATTGAGGAGACCTCCTTCATTGCCTCCGAGTGCGCCCCAGCCTACGGGCCACTCCTCTCCGGTCCCCTGACCGATCTCCTGTTTCCCTCCACACAGGGACCTTCTTCCCCCTCCACGCAAGGGGCTTTTACTACTTTTCCTTCTCCTCCACCCCCTGCTATAGATTCTAGTAGTTGTAGCAAGAGTCTAGGTCAGGGTAGCGACAAACTAGGGGTAGTCTCCCAGAAGAAGTCCAAGGATAGGAGGGTTCTACACCGTTTCCTCACTAATCTAGATCGTAGGTGCAAGACATGTCTAGCAATTCCAGAATTTACAGAGGAGCCTCTACAGTTGCCGGATATAGAATATGAGCAGGCGCTGCGCTTAATTAATGATGGGTTCGGAGTTTATGAGATCATGGACGAAGACGACTCGATTGAGGAAGGTGATGAAGAATTCGAGGACGAGGCTGACGCGTTTGGAAGTGAACTCAGGAGATTTGATGAACCGTCAGCTGTCGTGGAAGAAATCACCAAGGAAATCAATCTGGGAACTGAGGAAAACCCTAGGACCGTCCTCATAAGCAGTAACTTGTCACCAGCTGAAGAGGAGGCAATTATCGAGGTTCTTAGGGAGTACAAGGATACGTTTGCATGGAGCTATGAGGATATGTCAGGCTTGGACACCGCGCTTGTTGAACATTGTCTTACCCTTAAGCTGGGGTCCATTGCCATTAAGCAGCGGTTGAGGCATTTCCACCCACAGATGGCTTTGAAAATAAAGGATGAGGTCGAAAAACTCCACAAAGCCAAATTTATTAGAGTCGTACTATATCTGAATTGGGTGGCGAACATTGTCCCGGTCATGAAGAAAGATGGAAGAGTCAAAATCTGTATTGATTTTCGGGACCTCAATCGCGCGTGTCCTAAAGATGATTTCCCATTGCCTCATCTCGATGTGCTCATAGATAACACAGCTGGGTATGAAACCCTCTCCTTTATGGATGACTTCTCAGGGTGCAATCAAATTAAGCTGGCTGAGGAAGACTAGGAGAAGACCTCGTTCACCACACCTTGGGGCACTTATTGCTATGTGGTCATGCCATTTGGACTTAAGAACGCCGGAGCTACTTACCAAAGAGCTATGATGGCTATTTTTCATGATATGATCCATATTTTTATTGAGGTGTATGTGGATGATCTGGTGGTGAAATCGAGGACAATGGCTAAGCATCCTGGGGTCTAACAAAAGTCTTGCAGAGGTCAAGAGAGTATCAATTGAAGATGAACCCCAAGAAGTGTGTATTTGGTGTATCATCGGGCAAGATTTTAGGTTTTATTATGAGCAAGAGGGGTATTGAGATTGATCCCAATAAGGCGAAGGCGATAAGAGAGATGCTCCCTCCCAAGAATTTGAAGAAAGTTCGAGGACACATCAGGAGGCTGCAATTTATTCGCCAGTTCGTCTCCCAACATTCGCAGAGGTGTAGACCCTTCTACGACCTCACCAAGCCAGGAGTCGAATTCCATTGGGACGAGAAGTGTCAGGCAGCCTTTGACGGACTCAAAAATATTTGGCTAACCCCCCAGTCCTGAGGCCGCCAACTCCAGGCAAACCACTCATTCTTTATGTCTCTGTCCCGGAGGACTCGGTAGGAGCTATCCTTGCACAAGTGGATGAAGAAGGCAAGGAGAAAGAAGCATACTATTTGTCGAAGCTTCTCAACCCCTGCGAGCAAAGGTACACAACAATGGAGAAGACATGTTCCGCGCTCGTATGGGTAGTGCAGAAATTGAAGCACTACTTTCTTGCTCACGAGGTCCATTTAATCGCCCGCATGAATCCTATCAAATTCCTCCTCGAAAAATCTGTTCTAACTGATAGGCTAGCACGTTGGCAAAGTTTCCTCTCTCAGTTTGATATCATCTACATTCAGTAGAAATCCATCAAAGGCTATGCCATAGTGGAACATCTCGCTCATCACCCTATTCCACAATTTGATCCTGTTCGTTCGGAGTTTCCAGATGAAGAATTAATGTCCCTTAGCCAATCTGATCCTATGTGGACGTTATATTTCGATGGAGCTTTGAATTCTCATGGAAAGGGTATCAGGATTGCTCTACTATCACTTGAGGGTGTCACCATTTCGCAAGCCTATAAATTAGAGTTCTCGGCTACCAACAACATTCCGAATATGAAGCTTTGTTGGCTGGTCTAGAGCTCGCCCATTTCTATGGTGTCACCCATCTGCGAATTGTAGATGATAGTCAGCTGGTTTTGCGCCAAGTGCTCACCAAGTACCATACTCGGGATCCAAAGCTCAAGCCTTATCAAGAACTTGCCTCAGCCTATGCCAAGCTATTCTCCAAGCTGATCTTTGTCCATGTCCCTCGTCATCAGAACCTTCTAGCAGACGCTCTTGCTACCATCGCTCCAACTCTCAACATGTGCTATCCTGGGGATTTTGACAGCATTCAAATTGCACGTCGCAATACCCTTGCTGTTCAGGACCCCGTCTTTCTTTGAATCAAGGAAGAGATGTTGAAGAAGTTAGAGAGGAAAGGCAAAACTGAAGTTATGTTATTAGAGCTAGAAGAGGAGTTGGAGGATGAGGAGAAGCCATGGTACTATGAGATAGTAAGGTATTGTAAGAATCAAACGTACCCTGAGGAAGCCACAACTGATGAAAAGAAGGCAATAAGGAGACTATCCCAGAAGCACACCCTGGTTGGAAACACCCTCTATAGAAGAGGGCTTACCGGAGTTTTGCTCAGATGCCTAGATGATGATGAAGTATTAAAGGTTGTTGAGGAGGCTCATTCAGGTGTGTGTGGTGGCCATGTGAACAGCCAAATGCTTGCCAAAAAGATCCTTAGGCAAGGCTTTTACTAGCCCACTCTAGAGGAGGACTGTTCCATTTTTGTCCGTCGGTGTGTCAAGTGCCAATTGCACGCCTACAAGATCCATTCTCCATCCTCTACACTCCACCCAATATCCTCCCCGTGGCCTTTCACTATGTGGGCTTTCGACATCATTGGTCCCCTTAGTGATCCCAACTCCCAAAACAAAACCAAGTCATACATCCTCACTGCAACGGAGTACTTCACCAAGTGGGCGGAAGCCGAAGCATACACGGAGGTCAAGGCAACAATTGTCTACAAATTCATCATGAAGAATATCATCACTAGGTTCGGCATCCCAAGTACCATCATCACCGATAATGGACCACAGTTTATCTCTTAGGAACCGTGTGACCTCTGCAACAGGTATAAAATTACATTACATCATTCATCTCCATACTATCCGCAAGGCAATGGCCAAGCAGAAGCCACAAATAAAACCTTAATCAAAATCATCAAGAAAACATGTGAGGCTAACAAGTTCTTGGATTGGCTAGAAAAGCTTGTAGAAGCTCTATGGGCCTACCGCACTTCAATCCGTACTTCTACGGGGCAGACACCGTTCACCCTAACTTATGGAATGAAGGCTGTAGTACCATACGAGATTCTCATTCCCTCACTAAGAGTCTAGCTTGACAAGGACTTGCCAATCGATATGCGGCGCGAATCGCTCCTAGCACAACTGGAACTCTTAGATGAGAAGCTTCTGGTCGCCACAGAAGACACAAGATCGTATCAAAATAGACTCACTTGTTTTCATCAAAAGAAGGTAATTGAGAGGAAATTCAAAGTCGGTGAAATGATGGTCAAAAGAATTTTTGTGAAACCTGGTGGTCCCCGATCTAAACTCCAACCAAACTGGGAAGGGCCGTACGTAGTCAAAGAAGTGTATCCAGGCACGTGTACAGGCTAGTGAACACGGAGGGTGAGGAACTTTCTCATCCTTGGAATGGGCTATATCTTAAAAAGTACTACCCCTAGTTAGGTGTTTGGAATCACATGGTACATGGACCCTAAAGTGAAAAGCTATCATTTTTAATTCATTTTCTATTCTTGGTGAGTTAGCCTGAGGTGTCGACATCCACACACTTACACGCCCACCTTTGGAAGCTAGAGGCACGAAATCTAAGGGAAGTCAATGCCTAACCAAGAGTCTAGGACACTATCCGTTTCTTTCCTACTCGGTCCGCCAATAGACAGGGAAAACCTGAGGGATCGACCTTTGAGTCTGTCCGAAGCTCAAAATGGGTGTAGGTCAGGGCCCAATAAGGGGAAAAGAAGAGAAATCAATGCCAAATCCAAAGTAAAAGAGCCAAAACTAGGCAAATCAAATGTAAAAGCACGTCAAGAGCGGAAAAGTCCCTGCAGAGATCCAAATGGACCTCGTCGTAAGCGTGCCAAAACCCCATGAGCCAAAAACGACCGAATCCCATTGAGTGTAAGGTAGAGGAATAAGTGTCCCCTCAGTCGCCCGAACTGTTGGCAGACCTCCTAAACCCCTTCTTCCCTTCTCTCCCATGGGAAAGTCTTAGGGTCAAGGCAAGACAACGATCAACTAAGGAGGACGTTGCTGAAAGCCACCTTGGGTGAAGGCATCCCTTAAGCACGTCTAACCTCTGTCTGGCACACCCAAGAATTATTAATGAATTCTTAATGATGGCTGAGTAATTGAAGGGTCCAAGTACCAAGTTTTCCAATTAGAGCAGATTCCCTTTGTTCCGCACGTCTTTTTCAAGAAGGGACTATGCCGGGTTGCTACTCTTATTTCAAAAAAAATAAAAAAAATAGAACATTTCCAAAACAAAAAAATTGAATATTGCAAAATAAAAAAAAACATATTTCAAAACCAAAGAAATTGAATATTTCAAAATCCAAAAATTACATATTTCAAAACACCAATTTTTTTAATATTGAAAAATAAAAAATACATATTTTCAAAATAAAAAAAATCAAATACTTCAAAATCCAAAAAAATCGTCATACTCCATTTGCTTGAATACATAAAATGCATACTCATTTTTAATTTCTCGTTAGCATATGCCTACTTGCGTGCTGCATTTTAATTATAAAATTCTTTTATATTTTTCACCTTATTTAATAAAGGCTCAGCCCCTTGACAAGATCATGAAGCCTAACTCGCCTAATGTGCAGGGGGCTGAGCCGAAACAGACAGTTAACTTGTTTTTTCAAGTGTTTTTTAGGCACAATAAAGATAGAAAGGCAAAGCATACACATGTATATATAACAAGACCAAAAGGGGGGCCAACCCCAAAAGTACATCATGAGGGTATCCCATTGGATACACGTCATCCAAAGGAAACAAAAAGAGTACAAGTCATGAAAAGTGGCCTAGCTCTCGCCATCACTCTCTGCTGGCCGGGGGTGTCGGCTGCTCTCTGCCTTGCCCGGGTCTGCAGTTGAACGTGGAGCTGGAGGCCTCATGTAGGCATGAGAACCAGAAGATCCCTAGGCGGCACGTGCCTCCTGGACATTCCTCTGATACTGGGAGGAAGTCACCAAGTAGCTCCCGGAGTAGGCACTGGCTCGCCCCTCCCTCACGGCCCGCTCGTGTCCGCGCCGGTACCGGTCCTCCGCCTCCCGCAACAGGCGCTTGGAGATACCCAGACTGGTGCGTGCATCCATGGCCTGCTGGGTCAGCCACTTGCGCTCCTGCTCCCACCGGCCGCGCTCCTGCTCCCGCCGGCTGCTCTCCCGCTCGTGCTCCCTGCGCTCCACAGATAGCGTCATGCGTAGCTCTGCGGCCTCACGGGGCAAGTCCGCATCGTGCTGAGAGACCTGAGTGCGTAGCTCAGACAGCTGCTCGATCACCTCAGCATTGACTAGAGTCGCCTAGGTGATGGTGCTCTGAAGCTTGGCCGACTACACACATAAGAGACACAAGTAAGTATAAATCCATTCACTTCTTATGTATATCTAATCAATTTGGTTACCCGTGCAGTGAGGTCGTGCTTTGCCACCTCCTCCCTAGACACTGCTACTTCCAGCTGCTCCCGGAGTGAGGATACCTCCGGGTCAGGCACACTCCGACTCGTGGAGGCACCCGCCACATCGGTGCGCTCCACTGTCTCCCGCGATGCACGCTGTACACATTGAAGATCAAGTTAGCTTATGGTAAGGTAAATAAAGCAAAGGTATGACATGTTAAACTTACCAGTGCATCCAGTGCATCCTGTGCCTCTGCCAGCTGGGCCTCAGTGCTCGCCAACTGGGCCCGCAGTGTGTCGATGAGTCCATCTCGGGCATCCTGCACATGCACATATTTGTTAGAAGATCATGCAAATTATATTGAACAAGTCAAAGGTTAGAAGTGCATACCCTTACTGGCCTCATGAAGTCGCGGTCGCCGTACGCCTCTTGGAACCGCTAAAGGTACACGAGGATGTCCACAGCATCGGATTCCACCAGGTATCCGCTGCGCTGCCAATCCGCGAACTGGTCGGGGAAGCGCAGACGCCAGTCCACCCTCTTCACCTTCCCACGCGTCCTCCTCCCAATTCTCTTTGGCTCCACCTCATCATGCTACACCTGGTGCAGCCCGAGAGTGCGAGCAGCGAGCCAGAGGCGAAGTGGCTCGATCTTGTTCAGGCAATGGACCCAAAGGTCTCACCCGAACCGAGGACGGCCACTCTCAACCCACGACTGGCCGTTGTCACCCATGCCCGCGTAGGGCTGCCACACAACCTGCACACACGCATAAGTCAGTCACAAGTCACAAATCATACTAAATGCATGGAAAAGAATTAAGGTAAGCACGTACCAGGAGTGCCGGGAAGTCCTGCATGTCTTGACAGAGGGTGTCAAGCTGGAGTGAGAAAGATGCTGCCGTCACAACTAGCAGACACCTCCTCGGGAGGGGCAGTGCGTCGGGGCGCACCTCGGTCGTCCTCCCCAAAGGGATGTGATAGTAGCTCCACACCTACATGCATGAACATATTGATTAGATGATTAACAATTTAAATGCAGGAAATGAAAGGAGTTCGAAAGCAAGTACCTGAAGAAAGGGTGCAAATCCGCCCACTGTAGTCTCTCGTCCGGTGCCACTGGAGAGGTCCGCAAACGTGTGCGCTAAGAAGGCTGCACCCCATGTGTACTGGCCGACCCTCTCCAGATCCTCCATAGCTCCAAAAATCGGCAGTGGATGCCGTCACCCTTTGTTCCCAGCAACATCTTCCCCAAAAAGAACACCAGGAACCTCCTAAGGTCCCGGTCCACCCTCTCCCTATCCTCAGGGTCCTGGCCGTACATCGCCCTGGCTAGCCACGCTTCTCGCTGCACGAACTCCTGCAGCGTCTCCTCGCCCCTCTGCCTAACTCCTCGTAGGCTCAAACTCTCCAGCAATACGACCCGGTCAACCATTCTCCGGTCGCCGAACTCGTCCTCCCTCATGGGCTCCAAGCCCAGTAGGTCCCAGGTGTGCTCGGTATAATATGTGTAGGTGACTCCCGTCACCGCCTCCCCATCCACTCTGAGCCCCGTGATCCTCGCTACATCCTCTAGGCTCGGCACCATGTGCCCCCACGGGAATAGAAAGGCCCTACTAGTCCTATCCCACTTCTCCCTGATCGCCTGTACCAGGGGACTGTCCACGTAGAAGGGCTTGATCTCTAGGATCAGCCCGAATCCCATCTCCCAGATCCTCTCTCTCTAGAAATCCGGGAGCCCCTGGTACGCCGCCAACACTAGCGGCCACTGCAACCTTGGCCTCATCACGCCCTGCACATCAAAGTAAGCATGCACAAGTCAGCACAAATCAAATGGCAATTAAAACAATTCAAACTGTGCAGAACAAGCCCAATTCTCCCTTTCTCGGGCAGTCTCTTGAATCGCGACCGACATTGTGGTTGCGTTTCAACTTGAATCGCGACCGCTGTATAGGTCGCTTTTTTTTACTCTGAAACACGATGGTTTATGCTGTTGCGATTCAGACTCGTGAACCGCAACGACTGTAGTCGACGCGATTCACTCCCTCACCCTCTCCGGCGCCAATGGCACCTCCCCTCCTCCTCCTACCTCAAACCAAGGGGCAAGTTTAGAGTACTTACCGAGTCTAGCCGGGGGGGGGGGGGGGGGTTCCCGTCTGAGGCGACCTCGTCGCCACCTCCTCGCATCTTCCCCTTCATCCTCTTCTTCCTCCATTGCCGTTGCTGCACCTTCTGTCGCTGGCGTACCTCCACCTTCCGCTCCCACCATCACAAGGTCCCCACTGGCGTCCAAGAGCTCGGCCACCGTGGCTCGAGCAACGGTGTTCAGAGTCTCCGCCATGGCCTCTTCCACCTCCGTCGCCGGCGCCGGTGGCAACACTTCCTCTTCCTCCATCGCGCCGCGATGCCGCTTAGCCGGAGAGGAGAGAGGAGAGAGTCGAGGGAGAGTTGAAAGAGAGTGAGAGAGTTGAGAGAGTGGGGAGAGAGGAGAGGGATCGGAGATGGGAGAGGGAAGGAAGTCAAAGGGGTGAAAAGAACGAAATGGTCGCGCCTTCAGGCGTTTTAACACCTCAGAACAAGATTAAATCACGTCTGCTTCAGACGACGTGCATTTTGAGTGTTTATATTAAATGTGTCATTGGCCGTCGACGCGATTCATAAAGTCACCATTGCCCCGGCTCTAAGTTTGAGGCGCGCGATTTTCAAATTTTGAAGTACAATTGAAACGCGTCGGGAATGGTAGACGCAATTAAGGTTAAACGCGGCGGCTTTATTGGACACAGATTCAGAGGTAAAACACGACATTTGTATCCGTCGCGATTCCAAAATGCTCACCCGAGGGTTATTTTTGAGGAGAAAATCAATGGTATTTGGATGATACAATCACGCATAAAGATGCAATTTGGCCGTGTAAAGGATGCAATATATTTTTTTATTGATGAATCAATGTTGACACTTACAAACGGCCACTTTGGGCCAGATTTTTAGGAGCTCCCGTACATAAGCCATCCACTCATCCTCCACCTCCTCCACATGTGGGATCGGCCTCCTGAAATAACAAACCTTCCACAGAGCTTTAATAGTGTCCGCCTCTTCACCGTCGTTGTTAGTTCCAATTTCCCGCCTCTTGATTAGTGAAAGGTGAGACGACCCCTCAAAGTTGCGGCGTGGGAGTCCGAGTTGAGAGAGGCAGCGGTGTGGATTATAAAGCATGAACTCAGATTCCCCGATCAGACGCAGGTTCACACCAGGTGCTAGCCGTGTCCGCAGGTCCCTGGTAAGAAGAGGCGCCGAAGTGCAAGTGAATGCATTCCTGGGCATGCTTCGGAGATGATCACGCCAATCCGCCTACGTCTTGAGTTGTGGCACTCAGTTAGCCACTCACCCTTCCAAGCCTACCAGATTGTCCAAGTGCCGGAGCGGACTTTTGGAGAAGATTTGGGACGAGCTAGGGACTTCATTGCTCAAATCAAACTTGAAGTGTAGGTCAGTCCAACAAGTGAAAAGAAGCATGGAACCGTAGGGAGGCCTACCCAAGCTTGCCTCTGTGAGTCCGCTGTAAAGGAAGGCTAACACCGCCGGTCCCAGTCTCTCGCCCTCCCATATGCCGCATACCGCGCTCAATTGGTCTTCCTCTAAGATGTTGTCAATTGTTGGAAAGAGGAGTGCACCCGCCACACAGATGGAAAACCCTCTCATCACCTTTTCCATCCTCTCATCATCTCCTGCCCTTGGTATCTCCCTTGTGGTCCAGGCTTCCAGTTTTTGCAAGTTAATTCCTTTTTCGGTCCGGACATCTTGAGCCGCCTTGGCATCCATGAAGTCTTCAAGCACCGCCTTGCTCGTATAGCACCGCGACATGATTGCCATCTCATCTTCCTCGCCTCTTTTCATCCGTTTCAAGCCTAACAATAGCTCAACCTCTTTCAATAGGATAGTGGTTTCAAAGGTCTTGAAAAGGAAGGTATGGGTTTGGGGGTGTCAAAGTTCTACTAATGCCCCCATAGCCGCCCAATCTAGGTGAATCTCATGGTACCTTTTGGCATGGATGGCTAGGTTATTAATGCCCCACTTGGAGAGGATGGTGGTCATGTCAAGGGTGATGGTGGGTGTAACATGAAATATTCCATTCCGAATCAGGTACTCAATTCATTTTGTCGATGTTTGGAGATCATTTCTTGAGAAACTCATTGCCTTGGATTCCTATTTCGATTCATCTTTATTTTCCCTAAGATCCACCAGAGGCAGTGGCAGACGCCCCCAATGGTGAAACCTAACGGATTGTGTCCTTAGGTACTTCCCCGACGCTAGAAGTTGATCTTTCTCCCTTTTCGTGCCCACGTGCACATCTTTTCCCTTCGTCCAAACATTGAGTTTTCTCTTGAGGTTTTCTACAAGCCGCTTCACTTTGAATGGAGGAACAACTCCTGTCATATGTTGTTGAGGTGTGTCTCATCACACCTTGGCATCTACTTTTTAGACATTCCACCTCATCCCAGTTCATTCATCCCATTTCATTACCCTAATTTCGTGTCATTCCGCTCCATTTCCTTGCAAAGTAGATGCCAAGGCGAGGCAGGTGTAGACACGCTATTTTGGCAACATATCAAGAAAATTTCATGTTATACCGCGATGCCTCAAAGTGGCTCTCTTCAATTAACCTCGTGAGTGATTTTCCTATTTTTTCTATAATTTTATAGGATTTTTAGGGATTTCTCTAAGGGGTCTAAAGGGGTCTGTTGAGCTTCAATGATTCGCGTCTGACACATTGGATGCCTTTTAGGAGGCTTGATCCACGGCAGGTAAAATTGATGCGGATCACACTTCCTTTTCTGGCGGTTACTTTGTTTTGAATTGCGTCTTATAAGGCCGCCGCGATTAAGAGTTTCCATTATCAAATTATGGCAATTTACAAAATTGTTTTTGGAAAGATTTTTTTGCTAAATAGAACTGCGTCCAACTTGTCCAACATGTTTTTAACCTTCCTCTGAATGAAGATCAATTTCCATCAGAGAACGATTATCTTTAAATATGCGGTGGCTTATGCCGTCGCGATTCAATATTTCCATTTTTGAATATTTGGAAAGAATCGATTCAAATTGGAAGTGTTATAAATGAGGTGGTCTATGCCGACGTGATTCTTAAACCTGCTATAATCAATGTTTGGAAAGGCTTAATCGGAGTAAGTCGATCTTGGAAATCGCGGCAGCTTAGTCAGACGCGGTTCTATAAGATAGGCGTCCACTGTGTCCGACACGATTTAAGATTTTTTTCCCTATAAATAGACCCTCGAGGCCATTGATTTGAGCATCACTCACGCACTACGACGAAGCCCTACCGAATTAGAAACTCAATTCCGAACCAAGGAGAACCTTCATCCCAAGCTTTTCAAGTCTCTCATCCTTGGAGTTCGGAGCGGTCTTCCTCACATGCATTGAAGCAAGGCGGGAGGGGCATTCTTCGTCCACTTCGTCCATTGCAGCAGCGGCTCACATCGCCACTCTTTCTTCTCCCTTCATTTCTTTCTATTTCATTTGTTACATACATCACAACACACACACACACACATTATTTTCTCCACACCCACACTTTTTTAGGGTTTAACACCACCCCACAAGGTGTGTTAACGCCCATGTTCTTGCTTTTTACTTCATTTCCTTTGAGTTTATTACTGCACCTCAAATTCTAATCTTGCTTCACTTATTTCTTGTCTTCCTTTTTTTTGCAAGGTAACAATCGGAGCTAAATCTTCTTCGCTGGCCGGCCGGTGGAAGAAGTAGAAGTGAACCCGCACACCACACTCCCGCGATCTTCGGGTGAAGGTAAGTACTCTCCTTGTCTTCCCCTTTGCCTGTCTCCTTCGGTACCCTCGCGTACCTAGCGATCACACCTCCTTTATTGTGCACACACGCACGTTTTATTCTTTTCTCTCCCATTGTGCCATAGCTCCCTTATTTTCTTTTATTTCAAAAAAAAATCTCTTTTTTTTAATCATCTATTTGTGGGAGGTGTTTTGAAAAAAACACATCTACAGTCGGTGCCACCACAGATTGGCACCAAGGAATGGGACTACAGAACCGAGAGGACACCGAAGCGGAAACTACGAGAAGCACGGGCCAACAAGGCCAAACCAACAATGCCTACGGAAACTAGGCACGACTAGGCTATAACCGCCGTGCCAGCTAGGGCAATGGATAACACTTGGAAACGTCGTGAGGAAACCTCCTCACAACAACAACAACCAAGCCACTGCCACTGGAAGCCAAGAGGAGGACACACCAGCCACTCCCTCTACTCGCCAGCCTGGCTCCTACCTCTAACCTCCCCGGAAGAGCAAGACAGAGCCGCCACAGAACACCACAAGAACGCACGCACCACCGCAGCCTGACCAAGCTACGGCCCCATGCCTAGCACCACTACGTGGCTCTGGAACCAACGTAGAGAGTGTCAGTGAGACAAAGGACTATCTAGGCCGTGCTGGGAAGAAAACACCTCAATGACCTCGGTGTCTCACCCCAGACAAGAGAGCTCTACAAACGACTCGGCGCCAGTGTCCAAACCTCGTTTTCCCCTCCGCTCTAGAGTCCGCCAACTCGAGCACAGTTGTAGCCCAGAGCATTCCCTCAACAGGCTCCCGAGGATGGGGATCCGAGGCAATAGAGGCAACCTTTGAATGGGACAAGCCCTCAAGTGCCAAGCACCAGGTGAACAGGCAGGGCAAGCACAATAATAACCACGCCGAACCACTGGCTTGTAACCCATGACAAGCCCAGCAAGCACGAGGCACGCACGGACCCTCAAGAGGGCCATCGGCCAACCAAGGCACACACAAACAAGCCAGAACCTCGGAAACACCACCAGTAGCATGGAAAACCCATCGCTCTGCTAATAATCGATTGACTGCCAGTCAATCGATTATTAGACAGACGCGACCCTCTTGGCATTGCTGCCTAGACACGGCCACGAATGTGTCACCTTCAATAACTGAATGCAGCGAGGCAACCTGACTCGTTCTCCACCTGAAGGTCCTAAGGGCAAGCCAGCCCTGGGGCACACACCGACACCCCAACTAGAACCACAGAAACACCCGAGGCACACACATGTACTGTTGCGTCCCCCTAGGCCATTGTGATACCATCACGATGGGGAAGGGCACCGTGACAGAAACCATGTTGCGATAGGGAAACGAGTCGCGACAAGATCACATCGGACCGTCAGACTGTGACGCTATCGTGTCGGGCCGGTGTGCCGCGACACGATCACGCCCTCTTGTGTCACGACGCGCACCGCGGTCGCGACATCAGAAAGAAGGCAGACCCGCAGGATGCTCCATCCCGCGGCCACCCACACACCACAAACACACCACCCGAGGGAGGGGAGCATGGAGAAGAAGGAAATTCTATCTACAAACCACGAAGGGCTCCCAATCCACATAGATCGAGAAGGGTACAAGCAATACCTACCTTTCAAGAAGAAACAAACCCATAAGGGCCCTTCACATCAGATTGGTCACCTCCTCCTCGCTCCATGCAAGCTCCACAACGCCGAGAACACGAGCACGACCCTCTTCCTTACCTGAAACACACAAAGGGGAGAGAGGGAGGCGGAGCACCGCCGGAGGGGGAGGAGAAAAGAGGGGGAGGAGAAAAAGGGAGAAGGGGTTGCCGGCCAAGGCCTTAAGCCTTCGACACCCAAGACGCGATGGGTCAACGCACTGCGACAAGAACGTGTCCCCCAGGGACGCTGCAACAACCCGACAGGTCATACTGACATGCTTGCCACCTTGACAGGTGTCAGACGACTGAGCGACAGAACACTATCGTGACTCGTTGACTGGGCATGACACGAAGACGTGACAGGAAAGCCGGGCACAACAAGAACACGATGCACAAGCTGGTTGCAATAAGGATGACTGTGGCGTCGGACACCCACAACGCAACACTAACGCTTCGCCCAGCCCGAACGCGTTAGTGGCCAGTCAGCCAAGACACCAGACAGAAAGCCAGGTCTTACACTACATGTCTGTACCATAGACTTTGAAGGGTACTGGAATGAGCAACTGTCATTAATGGAGTTTGCATACAACAATAGCTACCAAGCAAGTATCACGATGGCTCCATTTGAAGCATTGTATGGTAGAAGCTGTAGATTACCTGTATGCTGGAATGAAGTTGGTGAACAATAATGGTTGGGACCTAACTTTGTGCAAAGTACTAGCAGAGACATTCAACTCATCAGAGACAGAATCAAGATAGTATAATCCAGGCAAAAGAGTTATGCAGATAAAATAAGAAGGGACCTGGAGTTTCAGATTGGAGATCATGTATTACTCAAGGTATCTCCAACAAGAGGATTTCAAAGATTTGGAATCAAAGGCAAGTTAAGGCCAAGATTCATTGATCCATTTGAAGTACTTGAGAGAGTAGGATAAGTGGCATATCGTCTGGAACTACCTCCAAAATACTTCACTGTACACAATGTCTTCCATGTATCTATGCTAAGGAAGTATGTGTACAATCCATCGCGTGTAATTCGCTACGACGATATAGTGTTGCATAAAGATATGACCTATGAAGAGAAGCTAGTCAGAATACTAGACAAGAAGATTCAACAACTTCGAAATCGACCTATATCTGTGGTGAAGATACTCTAGAACAATCATGGAATAAAAGAAGCTACGTGGGAACCCAAAGCAACAATGAGACAGAACTACCCAGATCTATTCAGTAAGTCATTCTTCCTCTTATGATCATATGAATTTGGGGACCAAATTCTTTTTAAGAGAGGGAGGATGTAGAAACTCTCAATTTTGAATTGAGAAAAACAAATTTAAATTAAAAAAATGTTTATAAATAAAACCCATTAAGTAAAAACAAGTGATGGACTATAATTATAGTTCAAACATGAGTTAATGAGACACAAAGTTGAAGCCCAATATTGGATGGGAGATAATTAAGCCTAAATTCGTACCTTAATTATTAATAATATAAAAAGGGGCAAGATAATCACTATTATGACTAATAATTATCCTAGGAAGAGTCCTAAACCCATCCTAACCTCTTGGCCACGGATTTAAACCCACCCCATGTCAAATGGAAGGATAAATGCTATGGAAATGTTAGATAATTATGGGAAATTCGGAGTTTGAAGAAAGGAAAGAGTTTATGGGAATTGGAAACTTTAAACATACAAATAAACCTCTATTTCGTCCCTAGCCGACCCTATTGACTTTCTAGAGCTTGGAGGACACGGAAGAGAGCTTTTAGACGAGAAGATCAAAGTGGAGGAGGCTAGGAAAAGGGGATCTTCGTGTTTCTTCGAGTTCATGCCATAGGATCACAAAAACGTTTAAAGGTAGGCAATCTCTCAAGCAAAATTAAATTAAACTTGACCCTAGATAGATCATGATCCCATCTTTGAAAGCCCCATGTTTTCCCCAATTTCATCTTGTCATTCATAAGTATTTCGTGCTCAAAGTTCTGTTAAGAACATGTACTCAACCCCACATATTCACCTTAAATCCCTGTCTATACTTGATCTCGTGCTTTGAAATTTTTATTGTACATACTACATGATGTTAGAGATCTAATGATACTATTTTCCCCAATTTCCATCACGTATTCTTTTCGAATTAAATCATTTTTCATTACTGCATCAAATTTTGGTTCATCGTGAAGTATCCCATTCATAGCATGATAATACCATGTTAGAAATCTATTTACTCTTTATGGTTGATACCTCTACAAGTCTAGTTTCGTTTAAAACTAATTCCATGATTTTTCATTAAGCATACGATTTTATATGAAAATTTAAAGAGCCTTGTGTCAAGCTCTTGGCTGCATGGACCGCAACCCAAGGAGGCCTGACCAACCTTCTAAGCTCAGGCCGAGACCCTAAGAACACGATGACCCGATAGGTCGCATTCTCAACCAGGTCGCGACAAGGCATCACGTCGCATTCTTAACGCGACGAGACTCTACGTCGTGACCTACAGATCATGCTAGTGTAAGAACGCGACGTGATGCCTTGTCGCGACCTACAGATCAGGCTGGTCTCGACCTGAACGCGTCAGCTCGACCCGTTGCGGCTAGGGCTGTCAATGGGCCGGGCTAGCCTGAGAGGCTCGCGGGCTTGGCTCAATTTTGGGCCGGGCCGCAAGACTCTTTTCGGCCCATGGGTTTTTAGTAAGGCCTAAAATCCTAGCCCGCCTAGGCCCATGGGCCAGACTCGAGCTTTGAGTTCAGCCTGATGGGCTGGCCCGACCCGTTCTGTTTTCTTTTTTTTTTCTTTTCAAATCTAAATTGTACTTAGTTAAAATTATGTTATTTTACTTATTTAAAAGTTAAAAACTCTTTTTTCAAACAAATTAAATAAGTAACATAAAAAATCTACTTAATTGAGTGAGATTATAAGTTTTATATTATTAAATATATTATTTTTATTATTAATTTAATTTTTATTTAAGTATTCGGGTCAGGCCGAGCCTTAGTTGGGCTTTACAATTTTGTAAAAATATTGGACCCGGATCGACATTGCTCGAGCTTGGGCCGGGCTTGGACTTGCATATTGATGAGTCGGACCTGGGCCAGGCTCATATAAGCTCAGCCTGGGCCCGGCCCATTGACAACCCTAGTCATGACCAGAACAAGACCATCGCGTCGGCCCAATACGCCGCGACCTGAATGCGACGCTAACTGACGTCGTGACCTTATTGTGTCTAGAAACCCTAATTTCATGTAAACCTTACCAATCATGCCCCATAATCATGGTATAACCCCTATAATGCACTATTTCATGTGACTTTATTATTTAAAAGATGGGTGCACAACTCTCACATACTAGCTTGATTCTCTCTCCTAGGCACACACCAAACATGAATTTTGACACGAGACCTTACATAAATTACTCAATAATGTTTCTGGTAATTAAGTGAAATTATTCATGTAAATTTCCCTATTATTTTAAAAATGACTTGTCTTCGTTTTATTCGTTCGATTTAATACTGTTATTGCATCCCTCTGCCTCGAGCACTTAAGGTAAGAAGGACAAACGTTTCTCTACACAGTTTATCTTGGCTTGGACTACCTCTCTGTTAAGAATACTCTTGACTGGACTAGGAACTCCTTGTCGAGGCCTCCGTAAGACTCCTTGGCTTTGGTGGACATCCATTGCTGACGAGTAGGTTGTACCATCAATACCTATTTTACCCCTAGGGATCAACATGATTCAATGGCCTTAGATTTTCTCTCTTACCTTAAGATCACGCCGGACCTCTGGCCTGTGTTCGTAGCATAGTCATTGGGTGGTTAGTGACTTCCACTAGACTCTTGGCACACGATCGTGTGTGTTGTGCAACTATTACTATCGTATGTTCATCGTTGTTTTACGAATATGACCCTCGTTCTTATCTATTTTCTCTATCCTCTCATCTATTCACGTTTTCTCTATACTCTCCTCTATTCTTCAATTACTCTCATCTATTCTTGGTACATCTATTGATTGTCTAAGATAAAAATATGATCAATGCTAGGCAACATTATAAAGGGCCCTATCTGGTCCTGGGAGGTGCGCCCGAAAGTGCTAGTGCCCATGGGAGTTAAATGATCAAGGTGTATGGCATAACATCCAAGTACTATACTATTAAGATTAATCTATGATGACAATCAAAGTACTATGTTCTCTCAGTTGAAAATAAGATCAACCAACGTGCTATCGTGACTAGTGCACTATCGTGTAATTTTACGTGCTATCTCGTTATATGGCCAATCTTTATCATGCTAGTTGTGCTATTTTCTTGTGAAAAGTACTATTGCTCTCTCGCTATCATGTGATACTACTCTCATGGCTATAATTGATCGTTCTATCTAATTATCCTGCTTTACAAGACATTAATCACTTAAAGCATGCATGTTTCACGAGATATTAAGTCCTACTGAGCGTTATCACTCACCCTGCGCTATATATTTCATGTGTTTCAGGTGAGTCTGATGGAGATTACCACACGCATGAGGAAGGGGATGACAAAGTGCAAGAGTGACTTGTCGTTTCGTCAACCAATCATCTTAGTAGTTAGTTAGATAGTTAGTAGTTGTTCTTATTTGAATAAGTGCTCTGGGCCCATAGTTTTTGGCTCTGAATTAGTGAATGTAATAGTGATAGTGGAATTATCAATAAAGATGGTTCATTTGGCATTATTCCAATTTGTTAAATGGTTTGATGTCTACTTCTCGCTCTATACTATTTATTTAACTGTTTATCGCTCCGATATTCCGCGTCGGGGCATTACACCATGCCCTCGTAGTTGTTGTATATTGTTTGACTTGGTCAAATCAACCAATTGTAATGGGTATGGTTTTGGTTCCCATTAAGAAACCATGCCTAGTACCCAAACCCATAATAGCCTCAACAAAGATCCACACAAAGATGTGTTGGGGTTAAAAAAAAAGGGAGGATCCTCACGTCGTACTTGCGTTGGTGAGGGTGCTTGCGAGAACATGTTGAAGGGCGGTTGTGGTCTTGGCTGCTTTCCTCTCTTTTCCTCCATACTCTATTCGTGGAGATCATGGGTGTTGTAATTTTAGGCTCTGTGGGGTTATTTGAGAAGCACCTTTCCAGAGGAAGATAGCACAGTTCTTGGGAATTGCTTGCTCTGCTTAGGAAAGAGTGTCATTGTAAGAGTATCTTTCCACTTTGTCTTACTTCTACATCATGGTAAAATCTCTCTGCTCTCCCCATGGATGTAGGAAGACACATCGCCTCTCCGAACCACATAAATTTATTGTCTATCTTGTGGTTTGTTTTGTCGATTTTCATCATAGAATCATCTCGCTCAATTTTTGATGCACGTGTCACTTGTCAATTCACATGTTTATTTGTCCATATTGTTGCACACATATATCGCCCCACTTTCACAACATTTGGTGACCATCGTAGGGCACTCTTTACGATTCTATCAAGCTTTAAGTGCAGTCCAAGATGTCGATTGCAAAATTTGAAATGCAAAAGTTTGACGACAAGATTGACTTTGGTTTGTGGCAAAAGAGAGTGAAAGTGATTCTAGTGTAGAACAATCTTTACAAAGCTCTTCTCGCTAGGAGAAGTCGGGAAGAAAATGATGATTGGGATGAGCTTGATTTGAAAGCTATGAGCACAATTCAGTTATGTTTGGCAAACGAGGTAATGTATAACGTTGCTGATTTTGAGACTACTACTGATATGTAGGAGAAATTAGAGAATCTTTATATCTCCAAATCATTCACAAATAAATTGTAACTAAAAAACAACTCTACAGTTTACACATGTTTGATAGTTCTGACCTTTTAGAGCATATGAATGTTTTCAATAAATTGATCTATCAGCTTTGCAGTGGGGGAGTCAAGGTGGAGGAAGAAGATCAGACTCTTCTTCTTCTTTCATCTTTGTCGAAGTCCTATGACCATCTGGTCACAACTATCCTCTACAGGAAAGACACTTTGAAGATGGAGGAGGTTAAAACAACTTTGCTATCAAATGAAGTTAGACACAATTCTGGTGTAGGTGAGAGTTTGGTAGTAAAAGATTTGGGTCAGGACAGAGGATGTCAAAAATATAAGGGCGGCAAAAAGAACAAGTTTAGGTCTAAGTCCAAGTCAAAAGGAAAGAACAATAGATGCCGCTATCACAAAGAAGAAGGTCATTGGAAAGCTGACTGTCCCAAGATTCAGGACAAGTCCAAGAAAAAGAAGAAACAACCAAAAGAGGCCAGTGTGGCTTCTAATTTAGAGAAGGAGGGAGGTATTTTGATCATCTCCTTAGGTATGGATTCTTTTGATATGTGGATTCTTGATTCTAATTTCTCTTATCACATGTGCCCACAAAGAGATTTGTTTAATACGTATGCATCTTATGCTGGGTTAGAGTTCTGATGGGTAACAACACATCATATAGATCTATTGAGATAGGAACAATAATAATTAAGATGTTTGATGGGGTAGTTAGAACTTTGATAGAGGTCAGACATGTCCCAGATTTGAGAAAGAGCCTCATCTCCCTTGGTGCTTTTAATGCAAATGGTTGCACTTTCAGTGGTGTTAATGACATATTGAAAGTTAAAAAAGGTGAATTAGTTGTAATGAAGGGAGAAAATATTGGTTCCCTGTATAGGTTGCTTGGAAAAATTATGACAAGGGATGTTGCAATTTCATCATCTTCTGATGTTGATACCACTCTATTGTGGCATGCAAGGCTTGGCCACATGAGTGAGAGGGGGATATTAGAGTCACATAATAGAAACCTGCTCAAGAGTATTAAAACTTGCAAATTAGATTTCTGTGAATCACAGGGTCAGACTTGTTACATCCTCTAATAGAAGTAAGGAGATTCTTAAGTATGGTCATTTGGATGTCTGGGGGGCAGCACCAGTAACATCTCATGGAGGAGCAAGGTATTTTGTTACTTTTAGTGATGACTTCTCCAAGAAAGTTTCGATGTATTTCTTAAAGCACAAATTAGAAGTGTTTGAGAAATTCAAGAGATGGAAAACCAGAGCTGAAAAGTAGATTGGTAAACAAGCAAAAGTTCGGCGAACAGATAATGGATGTGAGTATACTTCTAAGGAATTTTATAATTTGTGTGAACAGGAAGACATAGTTCAACATTTCACTATTCCAGGAAAGGCACAGTAGAGTGGAGTAGCTGAAAGGATGAATAAAATATTGCTTGAGAGAGTTCGTTGCATGAGATTGTTGGCAGACTTTCCAAAACAATTTTGAGCTGAGGCAATTAACACAACGTGTTATTTGGTGAATTGGTCTCCCTCTACGGCATTGGAGCTTAAAACTCCACAAGAGGTTTGGTCTGAAAAGTTTGTTGATTATTCTGACATTCATATTTTTGGTTGTCCTATTTATGTCTTATTGTAGGATGAGGAGAAGACTAAACTTGATGTGAAGTCCAAGAGGTACATCTATTTGGGCTATAAAGTTGGAGTTAAGGGTTACAAGCTCTAGAACTCTGCCACTCAGAAGGTGGAGTTCAGTAGAGATATCAGATTTGATGAAGCATTCATGTTCAAGAAAAATGAACATTAGACTCAATATGTGAAGAAGCCCAGTATCTCAGTTCAGGTGGAACCGAGTAATGATGATAGTGGTGGTGACACCAATTAGGAGGAGTCCTCACATGGAGATCAGGCGACTAAGCGACCACATCAGGAGGAGCCTTACAACATTGCTCAAGGAAGATACAGAAGAGATACCCAGTTGCCATTGAGGTTTAGAGACATTGTGACATTTGCTTTTTCTGTTATTTCTTCTAATCCTTGTTCGTTTTCAGGAGGTAATTGATTGTAAGGACAACAGAAGGTGGTTGAGTGCTATAGAGGAAGAGATGAATTCTCTTCACAAAAATCAGACTTGGGAGTTGGTGAGACTTCCCAAGGCAAGAAGGAAATCAAACTGCAAGTGGGTGTTTAGGTAGAAAGAAGCTTCATCTAATGGAGAACCACCAAAGTACAAGGCTAGATTAGTAGCCAAGGGCTATAGTTAGAGGAAAGGAATTGATTTTACAGAGATTTTCTTTACAATGGTAAAGCACTGTTCGATTAGAGTCATGCTAGCTATAATACCCCAAAGTATAAAATGATAAATAAGTAAGAAATGGTTGAGAAAATGTAATGCAGTTTTTGGGTGGATGAAGATATTTGCTATTTCTGGATCTATCTAAGCCCTAACTGAAAATACGCTAAAGGATACTATTGTTGGTAAAGGATATTACTAGTGGTAAATAATAATGATATTGTTAAAGGATACTACTAAAGGTAAACAGTAAGAGTAAGGGATAAGTAGTATGCTGGACTTTAATGGCTTTGCTTCGGGGGCTTCTTTGATGGACATGGGTTACAGTGGTTCAAGATTTACCTGGTCCAATAATAGAACTAGTCAAGTAGCGATCTCAGCTAGGTTGGACCATTTTTTTCAGTAATTTTGCATGTGATGACAGATATTCTGGCATGAACGTAAGGCACCTTCCAAGAGGTCCTTTGGATCATGCTCCTCTACTGGTCACTCTCTCTCCTTCTTCCCGGAATCCCTCTAGATTTACCTTTCTCTCGATGTGGTCCTCATACAATTCTTTCTTGGATACTGCTAAAGCTGTATGAGATGCTCCCATTGACTGGCACTACAACCCATTCGTTTTTCTTCATCTAAAGCTGAAGGAGGTGAGAAAGGTTCTTCGAGTCTAGAATAAAATGACCTTTGGAGACATTAATGTTAATTTGCAAAAATCTGAAGAGGAGGCTAGGGTGAAGTAGGAAGCATTTGATGTGGATCCTTCTCCTGAGAACCATTCAGAGATGGGGGTTGCTAACGCGAACTGGAGGAAAGCAATTGCTTGTGTAGAACAATTCTGGGCACAAAAATCTCGCATGCAATGGTTGGATGATGGGGACAAAAACACGGCTTTCTACCATGCAATTGTCTAGGGTAACAGGAAAAGAAACATGATATCTAGGCTTCAGATTGATGGGAAATGGAATGATAACCTGGAGGACCTTAAGCAGAATGTAGTTTCCTTTTTTGAGACTCTTCTTCAATCCTCGGATCATACCATTGATGTTTCCTTTTTGCAAGTCATTCCTTCCTTAGTTTCAGAGGTCCAGAACCAGGAGCTTACTGCGACTCCTTCTACTGAGGAGATCAAGGCTGCGGTCTGGAGTTTGAATCCTAATAGTGCCCCAGGTCCGGATGGCTTCACTGGCCATTTTTTTATTTCTTATTGGGTTATTATTCAACAGGATGTGACTGCTGCGGTCATGAGTTTTTTTCAAGGTTTTTCGTTGCCTAGAGGGGTTACCTCCTCTTTGATTGCCTTAGTTCCCAAGACTGAGAACCCAATTTCTTATGGTGATTTCAGACCGGTCAGTTTATGCAACTTTTGTTACAGAATCATTTCTAGAATTCTGTGCGACCGGCTGACAAATATTCTTCCTTTGATAATTTTGGAAGAACAAGGAGCCTTTGTTAAAGGCAGATATATTCTTGATAATGTCTCCCTAGCAAGACAATTAGTTAGGGACATTGGCAGGAAGGTCAGAGGGCATAATGTGCTGTTCAAGCTGGACATTAGAAAAGCTTATGATAGTGTGGAGTGGGACTTCCTCTTTGCAGTTCTTCAAAAATTTGGTTTTTCGCACAGATTCATATCCTACATTGGTATGTTGATTTCAAACTACTGGTTCTCCATTTTATTCAACGGTTCTCCTACTGGTTTCTTTCATTCTTCCCGGGGCCTTAGACAAGGCGATCCGATTGCCCCTACTCTTTTTATTATTATGGAGGAAGCTCTGAGTAGAGGTCTCAGAAATCTGGTTTTTACGGGTTCTTTAAAGCCTTATGCTGGGCCGAGAGCATGCTCACCTGTGTCTCACCTGCTTTATGCTGATGATACTCTAGTGTTTCTAAATGGGGGAATCCGCAATGTGAAGAATCTGATGGAATATTTAAACAAATATTCTATATCTTCTGGTCAGGTCATCAACCCATTTAAAAGTTGTTTTATGATATCTCAAAAGGCGCCACTTTAGGTTGTTAACAGGATTAAAAGCTTGACTGGGTTCAAGAGAGAAAATGGCCCATTGGTGTACTTGGGCGTTCCCTTGAGACCTGGTACAGTCCTAGCTTCAGAATTTAAACCTCTAATTGAGAAGGTTAATAACAAATTGGCCTCTTGGAAGCCAAGGTTAATTTCTCAGGCTGGCAGAGTGACGCTAATAAATGCTGTGTTGGCCTCCTTATCTGTTTACCTGGCAACGTCCTCTTCTATCCCACCTTCTATCATGCGGTAGATTGAGAAAAGTTATGCTAACCTTTTTTGGAATAGTTCTGAAGGGACTCGTAGGTGACACTAGGTGGCTTGGTCGACCATCCAGCATCCAATTGCTGAAGGTGGCCTGAGCGTTAGAAATATGAAGCAGGTGTAGGTAGCTTTGGCAATTAAATCCTTGTGGAATATTCATCATGGTTCATCCTATTGGGCGGAGTATGCAAGGAAATGTTACTTTTCTGGCATAACAATCAACATTCTTGGTATGTCTTCTAAAGTCTGGGCTCTTTCTAATCAAATCATAAAGTACAATACAAGATGGATCTAGGGGAAAGGCAATGGTTTTGACTTTTTAAATGACATTTGGCTGGGAGATAGTTCGCTATCTAAGCGCCTAAGTAATTCTTATGCAGGAGGGAAAATTGTTTTGCAGGAGGTAGTTACCAATACTCAGCACCCCATTAGATATCTCCTTCATAGTGATATTCTTCAGGGTGTGGTCCTAAATGAAATGGAGGATAAGTGTGTCTGGGGAGGTTCCCAGGATGGGCGCTTCACTTCTAAGTCCGCCTACAACCTAGTCAGATCTGCAGGTGTGAGGCGTCCAGCCCTAGCTAAGCTCTGGCATAATTCCTTTTATAGGAGAGCTTCTCTATTTTGTTGGAAATTATTGAATAGAGCTGTGCCAGTGGATCAGAGAATTGCAGAAAGTGGTATTCAGCTAGCTTCATGTTGCTCTTGTTGTTGAAGTCCATCTTATGAGGATTATAATCATCTATTCATTCAAGGTGATTTAGCTTCCTCATTGTGGAACTGGTTTATACCCCTTATAAGTTCCAAGATTAATTTGCATTGTCAGATCACGATGAGAGTGTGGAGCTTCATGTCTATTTCTAATGTTTCCTCTCCGTTTGGATTTCTTTCTCTTCATTGCCTTATCCTTATGCTTTGGGAGATTTGGAAGGGAAGGTGCCTAGCCAGATTTGAATCTAAGAAGGCATCTGCTGGAGTGATTATTAATAAGATCAAATTCATGTTATCCAATTCTATAGCAAATATCCACTTCAAGGTGCCTCCATCGCCTCATGAATTGCAGATTCTTCATTACTATGGTTTTAGTCCTATTGTTTCCACTCAGCAACTCAAGTTGGTCCGATGGATTCCCCCTATATTTGATCTATGCTTAAATGTGGATGGAGCTTGCAAAGGTAACCCGGGGGACTGTGGTGGAGGTGGTTGCATCCGTGACAAGAAGGGTGATATTATAGTGGGGTTTTTCTCATTTTTATGGTTATGGTAATAGTTTGGTAGCTGAAATAAGAGCTATGTGCGATGGAATCCACTTGGCTGAGTTGCTTGGGCTTCGGTTGTCAATCATATATTCTGATTCTATCACTCTAGCCAATTCTATCAAGTCTGGTCGCTGTCCTTCTTGGAAAGCATATCGCTGGTGGTGGGAAGTTAGTGCAATGCTTATCAGAAATGCCTATTCCATTAGCCATGTGTTCCGGGAAACAAACCAGGTAGCTGATGCTTTGGCAAACTATGGATGTCAGTCCAAGGAAAACAAGGTTTTTTGGGGGTCTAGTAGCATTCCTAGTGAGTGTAAAGGTCCAATGTTTCTTGATAAGACCGGTCTATTTCATGTTAGATCTTGATGACCGGGTCCTCAGTTGTACCACTCTTCTTTCATTATATATAGTTTGGCTTAGGTGCTTCTCTGGTGGAGTGAGAACATTCGCCCCTGCTGGGGGAGGGTGCAATCTCCTAGATTAAGCTTCAGAGGACCGGTTTTACCAAAAAAAAAGGGGATATTACCAAAGATAAATATATTGGTAAAGAAAGAGGATAAGGATATAGATATATCCCTGTTCACACTGAGCCCAGAATTAAATAAAAGGAAAAAAGTATAAACATAAATAGGAAAGAAATATCTATAATTATAAAAATATGGGGTTTTCATGCGATTGTTAATTTTTTCGGGGACCTCGGTGAAATTTCTATAGACCCCCAGAGACACAAACAGATTCCCAATCGGAGGCTTGAATGGCTGATCGGAGGGTTAGAAATGGACATATCTTCAGTTTCTAATAGTTGAGGGTTAAAATGCAAATAGTAAAATACATAAGGGGGTTAAGTGAAATTATGCTAGAAGCCCCTGGATGCCCCCTGGAACCTTTTGGAACCCCGTGGAAGGGGACACTTGTCCCACTCCGGGAAAACCCTAGAAAATGTGGCCAGAGTTGTGCCACCTCAGAGGACACATGTCTTCATCCTAGAGGGCCCAAGGGGGTGCCCCTCTCTCTCCTCTCCCCTATAAATACCCCCCTCTTCCTCCCATTCCATCCATCCAAGTGAAGAGGGGGAGGTTATGCTAAAGCTCTAATAAAGAGTAAAGAAAGAGGAGATGGAGTGCCCATCCAAGAGTGTTCAGCTTGTATTTAGGCTTCTGTTGGCCATTCTCATGGGGAGATGCTGTCAATTTATTCATATCATCTCAGAACTCTACCGGATTGCCGTGTCGATCTCTGTACTAACCCGGAACTCTACCGAAATTTAGTATGGGCCTTCACTCTATTCTGGAAGCTCTGCCAGATGGCTTACTCAAGATCCTTCCCATCTCAGAATGCCGTCAGTTTGATTCCTAGAAATCCCTCTCTATGCCGAAATGCTGCTGGGTCAGTTTCTCATAATACCTCTCTATGTCGGGATGCCGCCGATTTGATTTCTTGGAATTCCTCTCTATACCGGAATACTGCTGGATTGTTTATAGAGGATCCTTCCCCATGTTGGAATGCTGCCGAATTGTTTAGTGAGGATCCTTTCCCATGCCGAAATGCTGCTAGTTTGATCTCACGAAATCCTTCTATATGTCGAGATGCTACTCGGAATCCCTCTCTATCCTAGGATTCTACCGGATTGTCAACCTCTTATACGCCAGGACTCTGCCGGAGTGAAGTCTACTTCCTTTGTCATTGAAGCTTCTGCAGCCTTCAGGTCTTTAGGTAGATTCCTTCTAATCCTTAATAAGTCATCAATTAGTAGTTAATAATGTTAATGACCTTAGTTTTGATATAATCTTTGTGTAACACATTTCTGTGCTCCTTGCTGTGAGCCAATGTGCTTCTTTAGTGATAACCTTTTATTGGATCCTTGTTAATTTCTCGATCGGTACTCTAAATGATCTTAGTGAATATAAGATTAAATGTTATAACCTTAGTTAGTGCAACATTGAGTGAATTCCTAAGGAAGTGTTCATGTAATTCATGATCAGCATCCTTCATGGCTTCCATTCCGACCGTCGTTCCGTAATAATTCATCTTATTGATTCTACAATTTGCTGTTAGCACCTTAATCCTCTTTGCCATGATTAATTTTTAAACTAAGTTCCTACTATATGTCTGGAAGCCACAATCATTGTTTAATAGAGCACTGGTTCAGAGTATCCTTGGATTTCTCATCATCGTGTTAACCTTATCTCCAGCTTACATGTCTCTAATACAATCTCAACTTGACCTCCTTACCTGATTTAATTACTATTGTATACTTATTTCATAGAGATCCTTGTTTATGCCATGAACCAACCCTTGAATTTCTTGGCCAGTAAGTGAACATGTGAATTGTCAGCAAGTCCTTATATGGGGTTGCGAATCCTAAGCTGATCTTTATGCCAGGCAGGAGGCTTGGTCTAGCCCTGGAAGATCCAAACACTCTTAGTGCCTGGTGGTATCATATGAAGGACAATGGCCAGTGAGTTGGGGCTTGACCTAGTCCCAAGAAGATCCCGAACGTCCTTAGTGTCTAGTGGTACCATATGGAGAGTGATAACTGGTGCGGCATACACCACAAGTAAGTGTTCTCGATTGACTTGCTTGACAATTCATTGTCTCATGATCAATTGTGTGAAGCAATTCATAGTGTATCTAAGTGCGTGTTGATGATCAGTCCATCCCTATATAATTTTTATTTAATTATATACAATTTTGGTGATTAACAAAACCCTAACAATTTTTTATAAAGTTCATCTACAGGGAATAAATCGAGCCTAATCTGTAAGTAATTCTTACACTGTATCATTTAAAGTTTAGAGCATGCATTTCCTCTAAGTCCATATCGATTTCCTTTATGGCATAACGATTTCATAAGAAAAAGAACGATTCTATCGCTACAACGATTTCGGTCTCACAACGATTCGTTAAGTGAAACAACGATTTCGTTCTCACAATGATTCGTTAAGTGAAACAATAATTTCGATTTCACATCGATTTCATAAGAAAAACAACGATTCAGTCATCGGTTTCTTAGTAAAAACAATGATTTGATTGTTGTAACGATTCGATAAGTAAAAAAACAACGATTTGATTGTTGTAACGATTCGATAAGTGAAAACAACGATTTGATAGCTAGAACGATTTGCCTTTACGCTAGAACAATTTACTTGCACATCGATTTGCTTTTGCTTGTACAACGATTTGCTTATATATGTACAACGATTTGCTTGAACAACGATTTGCTTTCTCTTGTACAATGATTTGCTTAAACAACGATTTGTTTATGCTTGTACAACAATTTGTTTGAACAACGATTTGTTTTTGCTTGTACAACGATTTGCTTATATCTGTATAACGATTTACTTGTACAACGATTTGCTTTCTCTTGTACAACAATTTGCTTAAACAATGATTTGTTTATGCTTGTACAACGATTTGCTTGAACAAGGATTTGTTTATGCTTGTACAACGATTTGCTTATATCTATACAACGATTTGCTTGTACATCGATTTGTTTATGTTTGAACAACGATTTGCGTAAACAACGATTTGATTATGTTTGAACAACGATTTGCATAAACAACGATTTGCTTATACTTAAACAATGACTTGTTCACACAACGATTTCCGAAGTTGTACAACTATTTCTTTGTCATAACGACTTCATGGATTACATCAATTTCACACATGATATTTAATTATATCTTTTCAAATATTGTGAAAGTCAAAGTCTTCCCGTGTGCATCACTAATATCTTTGCATTTAATGAGATTGTACACGTCTCTGCACGTTGCATATCTGGGTGCCTTCTATTCCTATGTTTCTATAGCAAACACTTTTCAGGATAGCAGAATGGCATTACTATTAATGTGTACGTTCTTACTACATGGTTTCCAACGTTGATTGACAAGCATAGAGACAGTCTAGCTGTCTGTGCTTCGACATTTATTGTGTGCAGGTATTTGCCAATATCATATCTATTGGCCCTTTTGGTACGACAGCAAGCTAACCTAGAAGGGGGGGGGGGTGAATAGGTTTTTCTGATTTCTGAAACACAAGATTAAACACAGAAAATTATCACTAGAAAGTTTGGCTAGTTTAGTGTGATAAAGAGTAGCAGTTCGGAAGTAAATAAACAATCACACAAATGACACAAGAGATTTATCCTGGTTCGGCCCTTCCCACATGGAAGTCCTACGTCCAGTCCCCAAGCAACCTCTTGGGATTTCACTAACCAAGGGTATAGTCCCCCTCAAGGACACTACAACACCCAGTACCCCAGCTGGTCTTCTTCTCTTTCCCGGGTAAGAAGGCAGCCCACTTCTTTTACAGGTCAAGAAGTCAACCTCCTGGTACAAACCCTAGTGCGGTTCTGCTAGACACAAACCCCTAGCTAGGTTCTACACTGTATACAGTCCTACAGCTGGACAGAAATCTTTCTTAGAAAAGAAAGATCAGACCGAGAGCTATTACAAGATGAACAATAAGAACTAGCTCACAGTCAAGGACTCTCCCCCAAATTTACAATGAGCTCAGAGAGAGAATGAAGAGAGAAAAGAAAGCTTGAAGGCTTGAATGCTTCAGATGCTTGAACACTTCTTATGGGCTCAGGCTTTTTCTCTCTTTTCCTTTGAGTGTATGTGGCGATGTGGTTCCTCACTGGTTGTACACTCCTTCAAAGATTTTCAGGAAAGCTCTATCTTCTTCTTCAGCCATACTTCATCTTTTATATGAATAGCTTTTGAATGGATCCGTTGAAGAGATCCGTTGGAGTTTTGGCCGTTGCTTTTCATTTGTCTTAATCAACCTTTGGTGGTCTTCGAGGTCTGTAAGCATAGAAGAGAGTGTTAGCACAAAAGAGTGTTTATGATAAACGGTGCATACCACTGTGTTTCTGCTAACATGCTGAAAATAGTAGTTCATATCTTTTTCTGACAAGACTCTGAAACATGCATGCAGCTTTTTCTGTCAGAAGATATTTGACATTTCATTTGGGCGCCAAACATATTTGAAACATATGAACATAAAGGAAATCGATGTTTTCAAATCGATGTTTACATGAAGTCGATGTTTGGACCAAATTGTTCTTTAAGTGAAGGCAAATCTATGTTTCACTTATCAAATCGTTACGACCATCGAATCGTTGTTTTCTCTTATCGAATCGTTATATTGACCAAATCACTATTGTGACTTATCGAATCGTTATGATGATCGAATCGTTATAGAGACCAAATCGATGTGACACTTATGAAATCGTTGTGAAACCAAATTGTTGTTCTCACTTAACAAGTTTATGTGAGACCAAATCGATGTTCTCACTTATGAAATCGTTATGCGAGCAAATCGTTATGCTCACTTATCGAATCGTTATGAAGCCTTAGCGAGTCGTTATAGAAGGCAAATCGATGTGGGAGCAAATCATTGCGCTCACTTATTGAATCGTTATGAAGCCTTAGCGAGTCGTTATAGAAGGAAAATTGATGTGAGATCAAATAATCGCGCTCACTTATCGAATCGTTATGAGAACCAAATCGATATGAGACCAAATCGTTGTTCTCACTTATGAAATCGTTGCACGATAAAATCGATGTTTCACTTAACGAATCGTTACACGATCAAATCGTTGTGTAACTTATGAAATCGTTGTTAGTGAAATCGATGTGGCACTTTGAATAGAAATCGATGTATATTAAATGAACATCGATTTAGCATTTTAGTGTGCCATATTGCATCAATGTGAGACTCAACATTTTGCTATGAGATTGATGCGACACAGATGAAACAAAATGTTCAATTTTAAGTTACATCATAAATTTTGTTAGCACCCAAATATGAAGGTAATAAAGAGTGGTTCAACAATCTCCCCCTTTTTGGTGACGACAAAATTTATGAGATTTTCTGATATACATAAATATATAAAGCAAAGAGTTTTCAGAAAAATTCATACAAACTCTCCCCCTTTTTGTCACTAACCAAAAAGGAAGGATCTTACCATGCATATTCTCCCCCTTTGAGAGAATTTCTTACCATTGAGGGGTTCAACAATGATTGATATTAAAGAATAGCTCCCCCTTAGTCTGTGCTCCCCCTGAATGAGAGACTCCACCTGAATGAGACTTGTAAATGGTTGTTAGTAGCATTGTAGTCTTCTGAATATAACAAACATAAATGTAAGTTTAAAAAATAGAAACTAAAACTAAAGGATGACTACATCCTCTTCAGATATGAGATGGATGAAGAGCTGGCAGTCACCAGTGCCTTGAGCATCCTTTGTTCCTGATGCTCCAAGGCCATCCTGTAAATAAACTACTCAGAAGTAGGTACCCAAATCTTTTTGAGTCTTTGATGGTTAGATGCATGAAAATAACCTTTAGGAATCCAAACTAAGTGTCTTGTTGTGCAGGTGTTTAATGTGTGTCCTAATTTATTACAATGAGAGCAACAATGAATATAATCTATTTTGCAGTTCTTATTATTTTTATGATGTCTATTTAGGACATAATTTTTGAAAACATTTTCTTTTACAGGGGCCTTTTTCTGAGGCAACTTGGTTTCTTTTACAAATTTTGGTAATGGATATTTTCCTAGAATTATGGCTTGTTTTCCTTTTTTCAGAGGTATGTATCCAAGCCCTTGTTTATTATTTCCAGATTTTGACCCTTTTAAGCATAGGTCTAAAGATGTTTTCCCTCTAGTTAATTTACTAACTGATTCTTTTAAATAGAGATTTTCTTCAGTTAGAGTTTTTAATTTTTCTTCTAACTCTAACTTCTCATTATTCTTGATTTTCAAATCTTCATTTAAAAGATAATTATTATCTTTACTGTCCTTTAATTGTTTTTCTAGTTGCTCCAATTCGGATTTAAGATCAGAATTGGTGTTTTCCAAGCAAGTAGTGTTGTTTTTCAGATTTTTTAATTCTTTTACAACACCTTTATGTTTTTCGTATAGTTCATTAAAGACTACTTCTAAGTCTTCAGATTCTGATCCTGAATCAGTGCATAAATAAAAAAATGGGTCAGAATTTACCTCATCTAGTCCTACCATGAGGGCTAGACTTACCTACTCTTTTTCCGATTCTGGGCTTGATGATTCTGAACTTGTGGTTTCTTCATTTTCCCAAGCAGCCACCATGGTTTTTCTTTTGAATTTCTTGTGCTGCTTCTTGGATTTTTCTGGTTGACCAATCTTCTTCAGTCTAGGACAATCTGGTCTCAGATGTCCAGGTTTTCTGCATTCATAGCAGACTGGTTCTTTCTCATTTTTCTCTTTCTTTTGAATCCTTCTTGATCCATTTTTCTTCTTCTTGAGAATTTTCTGAAGCTTGGTGTCACGTCCCGAGAATTACGTAGCGGATATTGTTAATTAATTCGAGTCGATATTTCGAGACGTGGACAGTCGACAAATAAGCCTCTAGCTAGCACGCACTAAATGTGTATCAACACAACATCATAATAGGGCCCATATGTTGAACTCAATATAAATTGTATTCAAATCTCAACTCTGTGTATTCAAACGGAAACTAGTACAGGACTAAGACTCAATAAAAGGGAAAGTACATTTAATCCTTACTTCCTACTATATTGTTCTAACACTCAAAATAAACTAACTATAGATAGACTCATGATTGGAACGCTCTTCACTCAGACGCATTCCCATCCTCGACTTGCTCTTCCTCTTGAACTTCATAGTCACCTAAATTGGGTAAAAGTAGGGGATGAGCAAACTAGCCCAGTAGGATTTATATCTCAATGTGCGGGCAATGATATAAGTGATTAGCATTTTAGAACTAGGCAGGTACGATGAATGATATGCAAGTACGAATAAAACTTGTTAACACATGGTATATAAAACAAGCTAGAGAGAGTGATTATGATAGAACAAGATTGTGAACAAGATGACAAGATAGAACTAGCAATAGATCACTTTGTACGAGCACGCGAGATTTCACTTGATGTCAAGAATGCAGGATATCACTAATTGCATTAAATGCAGGATGGCCATATCACGCAAGCAAGCAAGCAAGAACGCACGAGCACGATCATGTAACACTAATCAGGCATGTAGACTCTAATGTACACCAAGGAAAGATCCACCAAGAATATACACTAGGACACATGTATGTGGTTGTTGTATCTAACATTCAACAAGCAAGAAAGTACTCCCAGCGCAGATGCAACGCCAGTAATCATTATACCCCATGGTTAACAGTATATCTATGACTCGCCGTCATTGGGGCTAGATTGGAGCCCTTGGACACACGTCGTGCCCTGTCAGCATCTCATGTAAATTTTTAAATGTAGATACCCACAGTCATTAAATAATGGCCAATGAGAGTTTCAATAAGTAAGCATGTGTAATGTCATGTTCATGATGATGATGGGAACAAGTAATAAGTAATTGAACATGATTTCATGATAACAATGGTCAAGAGGTAAATTCGGCAGCATAACGGTACGATTTGTACTTTGGTTAAATCTGTACATTAATGGCTTTAGTCTAGATTGTCAAATCATGCTCACGAGAACAAGAGGAGAAAGGAAGTGCACGCTATCTTCAAGGAACTTCAATGGTACAACCAACTCGTCGGCCATGTGGGAATCCATGGTCAGAGGAGATTTAAGGAGGCCTTGGAAAAAGGTCGCTAGTCTACCGATTCGGAATGACCGGTAGAGAGTTTCCAATTTCCCAAGAAAAGGCTGCCTAATAGTGCTAGTGTGTAGTGCGGTACACGTGTCTCAATTCACAAACCATCGGTCTCAAACTCGCAGGAAGCACTTGACGAAATAACATGGAACAAAACTATGCACTTTAACTAATCATGGATTGTAAGATTTTATGATAACCATTATCATTTAAACGTGGAAGAACAGTAGGAAGATTAAATCACAAGAAGCATGAATGGATCATAACATTTAAGGAGCACTTAGAATAGCATTCATGTAATTAAAGCTTTTAAATGGGTTAATCACTTTTAAGCCATTAAATATAAATCATGTAATGATCAGACCCAAAACACGTGCAATACACACTAAATATTACTTTGACCAGATCTTGGGTATATGCGGAAAACTTTGCAAGAAAATAAGAGGTTTCAGGTAAAGATCATGAGAAGGCGACATAGGCATATAAGGAAGGCGACATGGGTTCAGGCTCGGAGTCAGATCACGATAGGGTCTTACAAGGAAAGAGACAGGGTGTTGTCAGGCCCGGGGTTAGATCACAACAGGCTCCTACAAGGAAGGCGACGGGTCGGGACCAAAAGGCGACAGGGTGTTGTGAAGAACGCGACTGGGCAGTCAGGTTAGGCAGCATGATCGCGACGGAGCGCATGTCGCCTTGACAAAGCGACAAGGGGTATGTCGCAATCAAACCTTTGAACGCGACCTATCGGGCCGTCGCGTTCACAGGTTCTGCGCCAGACTCTGACAGAGCAAGGACATGTTCTTGGATTGCGGTCCAGAACTTCCATCCATTGACACATGGTGCTTCCGAAATAGAGAACAAAATGTACAATGCATGAAAAATAACGAAACCAGTTTTAAAATAACCAAGACATACAAGGGTACTTCCAGTAAATTGGAATTGGAAAATAAGGATGGTTTTGATAGGCTTTGATCACGTTGAACACAAGGTCAGAACAAGGGTAACCTGAAGTCGTAGTTTTAGGCAGCAACCATATTACCACGCTTATAACTCTCTAAATGATGAGATTTAGACAAAATGTTCAACACTAAACTTGAAGAGGATGACTGGTAGAATAACTTTCATGTTATGCGTTTACCCTAATTCGGTCTTGAATCACATGAAACATATGAAGAATAGGAAAATCCCTAACAGTGCACGACTTTGAGAAAACGCTTATAATTCAAAATCTACTCAATGAAATTCGATGAAACCAGAGGGCAATGAAAGATAACTTGATGCTCTACACATTTGATATAGGAGATATTAAGATTTGGCCCGAGAAAACCTACCTCTTGGGTTGATGAAGTCTCATTCTTCAGAAAACCCATGTTCAGACCATTGTTTGTAGAACGCCTAATACTCCATGTATACTGCATGGAATTTGGGCATTCCACTTGGGTTAGGAAGTAGACTTGACCCTCTTTCCAGAGGTATAAGCCTTGCACGATGGGATTTAGGTTTGGCCTACCTTTGATCGGCTTCAAGAGGGTGGTTTGTGCAGGTCGTAGCAGATGAACGGGGGAAGAAGATGAGCTTGGTATGCTTGATCTCCTACTCTCCAGCCACCAAGAGCTCCTCCACACGACCCCAGCAAGTTCTAAACTCGTCCCTAGGGTTTGGGTGAAGAGTATTTAAGCATCCATGGTGTTTAGGAGTCCTATTGTAACTAGGAAAGAAGGGTTTCGGGATTGGCATGTTGGTTTCCTATTTTTGATGATTTCTTCCTCCATTAGAGAGTCTTGGCCATCAAGAAACTTCCATGGATGGGTAGGCACGAATTTGGGTTGCCATGAATGCATGTTTGTATCCCAATTCAACTCTAATTGCCTCTTTTTAATTTCAGCTTATTTATGGTTTCGAATTTTTATGTATTTTCTTGCTTCATTTGATTTTTGGGCCATATGTGGTCTATTGGCCCACTTATGATATTGGGTCATTATTATATGTTGTTAGAAGCATTTCTAACATTTTTATTTAATTTATGATTGTGTCGTATTTCCGTGTTAACGGTTTTCCGACTCGTTTCTTTATTTGAATAATCGGTCACAATAATTCTTAAACCTAGCTCACATGATTTTTATTGACCCAATTTTCTTGATGGGTCATTAGAGGATATTATTTGAAATCCATTTATGATTTTTATTTAATTTCCTGACTCGTCCAAGTACGTGTGATAATGATATTTCGACTTATTCATGAATTACGATAATAAGTCGCGAAACACTTTAAACTTAGCTAATCCAATTTTTCTTGGCACAAATTTCTTTGTGAAACATTTAGTAATAATGTTTGGGGTTGATTTATAATTTTTACGGAATTTTCCGATGTGTTTTAGCACATACGATAATGATACGTATGTTTTAAATACTTGATATTATGGAAATTATTTATTTCCATTTAATTGAGTTTTTATATAATTAAAATTTCCGGGGTGCTACACTTGGACAGTACATCATCTACGTCACTGTCTTCAGAATCTATATTTTTGGAACTAGAAGAAGAGGTGGAAGGAGTAGCTGCAACTTTAAGAGTATTAGTAAATTTTTTCTTAGATGAGCTTTCAGATAGTCGCTCCATATTAATTTCATGTGCCATGAGAGAACCTATTAAGTTATCAAGAGAAAGTTTGGTTAAGTCATGGGCTTCTTCAATAGCAGTTACTTTAGGTGTCCATGAAAGAGTTAAGGACCTAAGTATCTTTCTAACAGTTTCCTCATCAGAAAGATTTTTACCAAGAGAACTCAAACCAACTATTATGCTCGAAAATCTATTATACATCTGAGTGATATTTTCATTTGAAAGCATTTTAAATTGCTCATATTGTGAGACTAGAATATCTATCCTAGTTTGTTTTACTTTATCTGTTCCTTCATAAGTTATATACAGTTTATCCCATATTTCTTTAGCTGATTTACATGCAGATACTCTACTAAATTCTCTTTTGGATAAGGCACAACATAAGTAGTTCTTAGCTTTAAAGTTTAAAGATAATTTACTTTTATCTACTACTGTAATGGCAGTAGTGCCTGGAATAGGAACAATAACATAATCACCTACCTCGATTACCTGCCACAGATCAAAGTCTATGCCTCGAATGAAGCACTCCATTCTCATCTTCCAATATTGGTAGTCATCTCCATCAAAGAATGGAGGTCTGGTGACTGATTGACCTTCAGCATATCCTTGAGCTGCCATGGATCTTCTCTAAGATCGTTAGATCTTCTTGATTGATCAGAGAACCTCTCTCTGATACCACTTGTTGGCCCTCTGAAACACAAGCTTAAACACATAAAATTATCACTAGAAAGTTTGGCTAGTTTAGTGTGATAAAGAGTAGCAGTGCGGAAGCAAATAAATAATCACACAAATGACACAAGAGATTTATCCTGGTTCAGCCCTTCCCACATGGAAGTCCTACGTCCAGTCCCCAAGCAACCTCTTGAGATTTCACTAACCAAGGGTACAGTCCCCCTCAAGGACACTACAACACCCAGCACCCCAGCTGGTCTTCTTCTCTTTCCCGGGCAAGAAGGCAGCCCACTTCTTTTACAGGTCAAGAAGCCAACCTCCTGGTACAAACCCCAGTGCGGTTCTGCTAGACATAAACCCCTATCTAGGTTCTACATTGTATACAGTCCTACAGCTGGACCGAAATCTTTCTTAGAAAAGAAAGACCAGACTGAGAGCTATTACAAGATGAACACTAAGAACTAGCTCACAGTCAAGGACTCTACCCCAAATTTACAATGAGCTCAGAGAGAGAATGAAGAGAGAAAAGAAAGCTTGAAGGCTTGAATGCTTCAGATGCTTGAACACTTCTTATGGGCTCAGGCTCTTTCTCTCTTTTCCTTTGAGTGTATGTGGCGATGAGGTTCCTCACTGGTTGTACACTCCTTCAAAGATTTTCAGGAAAGCTCTATCTTCTTCTTCAGCCATACTTCATCTTTTATATGAATAGATTTTGAATGGATCCGTTGAAGAGATCTGTTGGAGTTTTGGCCGTTGCTTTTCATTTGTCTTAATCAACCTTTAGTGGTCTTCGAGGTCTGTAAGCATAGAAGAGAGTGTTAGCACAAAAGAGTGTTTATGATAAACGGTGCATACCACTGTGTTTCTGCTAACATGCTGAAAATAGTAGTTCATATCTTTTTCTGACAAGACTCTGAAACATGCATGCAGCTTTTTCTGTCAGAAGATATTTGACTTTTCATTTGGGCGCCAAACATATTTGAAACATCTGAGCATAAAGGAAATCGATGTTTACATGAAGTCTATGTTTGGACCAAATCGTTCTTTAAGTGAAGGTAAATCTATGTTTCACTTATCAAATCATTACGACCATCGAATCATTGTTTTCTCTTATCGAATCGTTATATTGACCAAATCACTATTGTGACTTATCGAATCGTTATGATGATCGAATAGTTATAGAGACCAAATCGATGTGACACTTATGAAATCGTTGTGAGATCAAATCATTGTTCTCACTTAACAAATCGATGTGAGACCAAATCGATGTTCTCACTTATGAAATCGTTATGCGAGCAAATCGTTATGCTTACTTATCGAATCATTATGAAGCCTTAGTGAGTCGTTATAGAAGGCAAATTGATGTGAGAGCAAATCATTGCGCTCACTTATCGAATTGTTATGAAGCCTTAGAGAGTCGTTATAAAAGGCAAATCGATGTGAGAGTAAATCATTGCGCTCACTTATCGAATCGTTATGAGAACCAAATCGATATGAGAGCAAATCGTTGTTCTCACTTATGAAATCGTTGCACGATAAAATCGATGTTTCACTTAACAAATCATTACATGATCAAATCGTTGTGTAACTTATGAAATCGTTGTCAGTGAAATCTATGTGGCACTTTGAATAGAAATCGATGTATATTAAATGAACATCAATTTAGCATTTTAGTGCGCCATATTGCATCAATGTGAGACTCATCATTTTACTATGAGATTGATGCGACACAGATGAAACAAAATGTTCAATTTTAAGTTACATCATAAATTTTGTTAGCACCAAAATATGAAGGTAATAAAGAGTGGTTCAACAATATCTTACAACGTTGGACAACCAGAAGCTAAAGAATATCTGGATGAATCTTCTCTTTGCGTGCATGGCTCCAGAGCATTAAATGGCTGCAAGCTTACCTGTCGAGCACCTCGGACCATGCTGTCTAACGTGCTTCAAACTTAGAGACAACGACCAGTTCAACGGCTACATTTTTCAAGAGAAGATATATAGAAGACTGATGACTCTATGAAGGACAACTTTTGCGCAATAGAGCTTTTAGAGAACCAACCTTCAACTTGCGAGCATCAGAAACAAGAGCTTCTTGCTTCACTCCTTTCATTCCTTAGCTCATAGCTCTCAACCATTCATTGTCTAGACTTTTTCGAGAGATTGTAGTTCTGAGAGATTTTCTCATTGTTAATATTTCTCTCTCAGACTTCGCCTTAGATCAAGCATTTCATTGTAAGCTTGGTCTAGGGGCCTTTCACTTTCTTTCACATCTGTTGTGAAGTTTCTCTTCGGGTTGTGAAGAGAAGACCTGTTGGAAACAGGTGGTTTGTATTCCCTTCGTTAAGGAAGGAAGACCTGTGTATCAGGGTGGTTTGTACCTCTTCAGGTTTAGAAGAGAAGGCCAGCTGCGGCTGGATGTGTAAGGGTCCTTAAGGGGGACAGTACCCTTGGTTAGTGAAATCTCAAGTTGTTGCTTAGGGACTGGACGTAGGACTCCTTGGGATAGGAGGTCCGAACTAGGATAAAAATCCTCTGTGTCGTGTGATTGTTTCTTTGTGTGTTTGTCTTCCTTATCACTAACACTAACAATTGAACTTATTGTTTTTCTGTTAAAGTGTTTTTGTTGACAGGTGTGAAATCTAAAAGAATTTTAAATCCCATTCACCCCCCTTTGGGCTTGCTAGCTGGGCAACCAGTGGTATCAAAGCCAAGTCTCTTCGACAAAGAAGATCTCGCGATCTGAAGAGCAAAAGATAAATGGCAGCTCAAGGGTATGTAGAAGGTCAGTCAGTCAACCGACCCCCTCTATTCGATGGAGAATATTACAACTATTGGAAGACCAAAATGGAGTTTTTCCTATAAGTTCTCGATTTCCAACTGTGGTCCATCATAGAAGAACGAGATCTAGTAGTTCTAAACAACAAAGAAAATTGGACAGATAATGATAAGAAGAAGATATCGTTAAACTGCAAAGCTTAAAGTATATTATGCTGTGCTCTTAGTAAGAAAGAGTTTAATAGAATTTCAGCATGCAAATCAGCGATGGAAATGTGGGAGAAACTTAGAATCACATATGAGGGAACAGACAAAGTCAAAGAAACAAGGATAGACATCTTAGTAGCTCAGTATG